>VMKM01000304.1:0-416591 GCA_008360985.2 Macquaria ambigua
GGCTGTGGCCGAGGCTGGCGGATAGGCGGCTGTGGCCGAGGCTGGCGGATAGGCGGCTGTGGCCGAGGCTGGCGGATAGGCTGCTGTGGCCGAGGCTGGCGGCTAGGCGGCTGTGGCCGAGGCTGGCGGCTAGGCTGCTGTGGCCGAGGCTGGCGGGTAGGCGGCTGTGGCAGGGAACCTGGGACTGAGGCTTGGCCTCATGATAGGAAGCTGTTGATAATGATGCAACAAAATTATAAATAAATCTATACCCTCCTTTGAAAGTACAAAGAAATTTCTGTTTCACAACCACAAGGTTAATGACGTCAACATACTGCAAGTGAGCAGTTCTTAAATTCTATCAACTTGGTTCAAAAATATGACTTTTGAACTTTGTAATCTTACATGTAATGCTTGCCTGAAGCTCTCCAATAAGCAGCAGCGATAGCACCACACTAAAAAAGAAAGCCAAGTTTACGCAACAATCTCATTTTAGATGTATAATGTTGAGCACAGAAAGAACCACTTAAAAGTTACCGTAGAATAAGTCCCATGGCTTCAGCTAGATAAGATCAAATGCAAACTGAAATGACTTCAGCTGACCCAACACGACCAAAGGGCTGTCTTCCTTCCACAGTGGTACAGTGATAGGAAACTTGCATTGCCGTCATTTTAACTTGTTTTGACAGCCAATCACTGCTCTCTCTTCCTAAAAGGTTGATTGGAAACAGGTGGAAGTAACGGGGCTGGGTTCATTATAAAACACGTTTAAACTGTGTGAGCTTTTCATCTTTGTTCATCTAAAGTGCATCATTATTGTTCATGCCAAACAACCACAGTTGCTAGGATAACTGCAATCGTGCCATATGACTGAAAGCATTAAATAGCATGGAAGTGCATCTTCAATGGTGTTACGGTTAAGCATACCAGGACCCTTCCCATTGTATATTCTGCAGGTTAGTCATATGATTGTTTGATTTACTTGGTTAATTTCTTTCATGAGCTCAAAGTGAGAAGAGGTAAGATTGCACTAGAAGTATGAAATGACAGATGCAGTAGACACCACCTGTCTCACACTCCCTGTAGCGGAAGAAACATTATTTGGAACTTCAAACCATATTTGATCCAGTTCTGCAAGTACATTTCTGCACATACAATAAACCCACTGCTACAAGTATATATTTTCATGTTTATCACACTACAGTTTTTCATGATAATCTAATACCAATACCATTAATAATAATATATATATATATATATTCATCACAGCATTTAATTTTTGCTGCTCAGCTACAAGGCAGCCTTTTCATGTCAGGTGGTGCCATCTAGTGGCAGAAAAAAGGTTGTTCATACCTTGATAATGTACACTGGTCTACCAACGGGTGACAAATTAAAGGTACAACCAGAATAAATGAGTTAAGAAACATGCACTGCTTCCATATAGGTCACTGAATGGTCTGATGAGCATGAAAATGAATCATATGACAAATCAAGACACCAAAGATTCCTTTTGGAAGAGTGGCATTCCATCCCTTCAGTGGATTTTAGAGACTTGCAGAGTCTTTCCCAAGAGTCTTCCCTTTCCTTTTGCCCCCATCTGTGTGTGTGTGTATGTTAAATATATTAACAAAACACCATGGGCCATAAACATTTGATAAAAAATAGTCACTTGTGTTGGTGGTTTGAGGACAGGCACATATCTTATGGGGGGGACAATACTTTCTTAACTGCCTGTAATGGCTGACAGAGTGCTGTAGGGGGTGGGCAAAAAAAAATCAAAAACATTTAAATTTGCTATAATCAACACTTTTATATTAACAATGGATCACACCTATTTTTATTTAAAGGGTTTGCTTGTAGTGACAAACCCATACAGCCTGTTCTTTAAGAGTCTTTCAATTTATTGTGATTTTCCAGCCCACAACTTTACTGTTTTGATTCAGTCTCACTGCCCTCATAGCATTGTCTTTTAACTGTACACTACCTGTCCAGCACCAAACAGACAGACAGACAAAGTTAGCGACTAGCTGGTGAACATAGTGGAGCATTTAGCTGCTAATGAGCCAATATTTTTCTTAGGAGTTAGTGCAGACCAAAAACAGAGCTAAAAGAAATGTGAATATTGGACTTAAATTCATCATGTGGCCAGAACCATGACTCTAAATGAATGCTATTGTTGCTCTATCTGCTGCATGTGAAAATTAGCAACTGTTAGCTAGCAAATTGACCATATCAACCTTAAAGTTGTCTCAACCTTGTCAGTGTTTCACTGATTCAGAAAACAAGGGAATATGCTCAACTTTGCTTGCATAGTTGTCTGTCCCAGTCAGTGTTTGATAAATCTGGTGTTGCGGTTTCAGTGCAGTTTGATCAGCTGTTGCATTTTATTAAAAATGCATTTCCACAAAATATTTGTATCTATTCATTTTAAGGCTTCAGTACATGGGATTGCTTTGTGTTTCCTTGTCTAGCCTCCTTGCTTCTGAGTTACAGTTGAGACGAGCTTCATGATGGCAGATCCAATCAATTCTCCTGAAGATCACAACATGAAATAGAAATGTGATGTACTGAGAATGAGATACGGAATACTGCCAGTTTCCTAATAATTTAAATATGGCAGCTGATGCAAGGAGGGGGCTTATTCTCTGGTCCATATGTGCAAAAACTCTTCCAAAGTCAGATTGAGCTGGATAATGTCAATAACTGTCTTAAGAGCATCCGTTCTGTAGCCCACTTTATTGGCTTTATTCCATTGACTGTATTATTCCACTTGTTCAGACAAGTGGGTTTTTACAATTATAATGAGCGCAGTGACCTTTTTACATTACTATCTGCCCAGTGACTTTCATTTAGTACATGCTTTGTCCACACAGCCCAGGTGATGCTAGTTACCCAAATTCAAGTCTGGATTTTCACCAAGCTCTTCACAAGATGACCCACACTATAGTAGACTCCATCCAGTACATGGCATCAAGCTATTTGACCTCAAAGATAAGCTTATGACATCTGTGGCAGACATGATTTTTAGTCAGGGATTGCTGTTCCAAGACAATTTCAATTCATTTAAAGTGTACAGTCCAGACAAAAGTACAGATAATTGCAGGCCTGTAGCTAAACACTTCCTTTGCCACCATAATTAAGATTGGCTCCACTCTGTCTGAACCTAGAGACATGAGCCTCCAAGAACTGACACATGACATTTCATAAATGGAAGCTGAATTAGAATGTCAACATACCCTGTTGCATCCACTCTGCTGGATGCACCTTTAGGCTGGGAAATGAGTCAAAAACCAGAATTATTGCTGGGCTGGTAGCCGGGCACCTGGGGCATGGACCGAGGCTAGTAGTAAGGCACCTGAACGGTAATCTAATGATCCATTCAAAAATCTTAGTTTATGCAGCCTCAAAGTGAGGAATTTTAACATTGCGAGTGAGAAATTGTGTTTGTCATGTTTTATTTTAAAATGTTGCTTTTGAACAATACTAAACTGTAATCATTCATTTAATGCTTGCTTGAAGCTCTGCAACAAATAGCAGCCATAGCAGCACCACACTAGAAAAGAAAGTCATGTTTAAACAGCAACCTCTCTCACAAATGAACATTAACAAACAATATTATGTGGAGCACAGAAAAGATCATTTGAAAGTACCGTAAAACAAGTCCCATGGCTTCAGCCAGCGATGGGACCAGATGCAAGTTGAAATGCCTTTGTCTAGCTTGAGCCGAGCTGAGCCGACCCGACCCAACACACCCACAGCACAGTCTTTCTTCCTTCCTCAGTGATGCAGTGGCAGGAACGCTCCAGTGCAATGAATTTATTTTGATTTGAAAGCCAACCAAAGCTCTCGCTTCCTAAATGATTGATTGGAAACAGGTTGAATTAATGGGGCTGGATTCATCATGATACACAGGTGTTCAGACAATAGTGAAAAAGTTTCACCCAGAGTGCACTACTGTATTTTGGTTGTCGAATGTGGTACTGTATTTTATGCGAAGGGTTGATTTGTGCCCATCATCTTATTCATCTTTGTCATTAAAATAAATTACCATTTCTGTTGGTAGCTTTGCTTTTATTGTTTCATTATATTATTGTCAGTGATTAAGTGAAAAAATAAGAAAACATTAGCCAAAATTCAAGAAGTACCATATTGCGCCATATTTGTTTTTGTATGAAGACAGGTGTGTTTAGAGTCATCAAATTAGTTTTTATGTCCATGTTCTCCTTTCTGACCTACAGCTCTGTGGTTGACAGAGTTCAACAGCAGCTGCATACGCTTACAGTACATAACAGTCAGACCACATCTGCTTGTAGTGGGTGGTTCACATTGCATCAGGCTCATCTCTATTGTGAAGAAAATTATTTTTCATTATGTACAAGTTAAGCTCACTGCAGTGCCAAGGGTTTTGATGCCATTTAGTGGCACACAGCAGTGGGCAGAACCATTTGCAGAGCCAGACAGGTACCAATCATTAAATTGTCTACAGTATGTCCTCAGATCAATAATATGTGACAGACACAAACAAAATGTATACAAAACTATGTGTTCTTCAGACACACAAGTTATCAGGTGATGCTAAGAAGTCCACTGTAGATATGGTCCACTTTAGAGTCCACTATAGAATTTGAAATAGTAAAATGTATTGCCATTACAAGTGTGCAGCTTTTCCCTTTTTTCATTATGGAGCATAATCTTGCAATCCCTGTTCATAATTTCCAACTGTCAGTCTCCCAGCACTGATGTGAGAACATTGCCTAAATTCAGTTACAAATGTACAGGTGTGACAACATTCATCTCAAATGACAAGAGATAATCGGTTCAAAGGAGAATAAAACAGATTCCAAAGAGCCACTTGCACCTTTCCCATGTTTTCCCGAGAGTAAAGATCTCATGTTAAAGGCTCAATTGCCAGACGTGAAGATGTAAAATGCGTTTCATTGTGTGTGATGCCAGCCGTAAAATATGAAGGCTTTTAGCTCACAAAGAACATTTTCTATTCAACCACTGAACACTGTTTGGGGTGTTGACAAATGTAGGCCTCCCTTGAGCATCCAGCATGTTTCACAGCAATAACCTTTGACAACTACAGGGAGTGATCTCTTGGTAATAAGAGCGTAGGTTCAAAATATGCTCTTTGGTAAATGCAGTAACATTAGATAACCAGCAGATGGCGCTCAGCCTATACAAGGGACAAAAGGGACATATAAGTATCTGAATCCTACTCTTGTATGCCTGACCCAGCACAGGTCCTCCTATCACTGTTACTACTAGTTTCAATTCAAGTATTAACCTGTGATAAAAAAGATAATGATTCAATCTATATTTGGAAGATATATGATCATCCCTTAAACCCTTGCCCTTGTTCCTGAAATAGAGTCAATGCACTAAAGTGGAGATCAGTTCAAAGTTTTCATGGTGATAATGTCTCTCTGGAGCAGAGATGCTTCACTTTCCCTAAAGAAACCACAAAGCTACATAACATCAGCTCGTGTACTAGTAAGGAGTAGATGTCCTGCTCAAGTACACTTCAGCAGGGTAGATGCTCCAAAACATTGTCCGGTTGAAACAAAGCCAAAAATGCAAAAATCGTCTTTTTGGATGTAAAGCAGTTTTCCATCATCACTTATAGGGTTAGACACTCCTGTTTTAATTTGTTAGGAGAAAAAAAACGTCTTGGCTTCTCTATGTTTTAATGTGTAGCGTGAGTATTAAGTATTGTCAAGTACAAACCCTATCAGATGAAACAACAGTGTTACCGATGGCTGTGTTCTTCTAACTTTTTCTGTAATAAGTGAAATATTCTTTTTCTGTTACAGTAGCCAGTGCTTAAATGTAAATGATTGTTTTACATCGGAGAAGTGAATAAACCTGGCCAGAGCTGGAGACTGATTTTGATGTTTAACACCATCTCTCAGGCTTGTTGGCACTTTGATATCTTGTCTTATATCCAAGTTTCAAGTGACTTTTATTTTACTACCAGTTTCAGTACTGAAGCACACATTTTAAGAAGAAAACAATGGTTGAAGTTAGTTAGGGCTAAAGATTATTAGAATAGCGTGGACATTTGCACATCTAGACATATTTCTGTATATACAGTACACACTTTCGTATGAGTCTAGTAATGTAAGTCTGACATGTGAATCTATCAAAAAGCTTTATTTTTTAATCTCAGTTTATTTGTTGGTTTTACAATTCTCACTACTGTTGTAACGACTGGAGTTCAATAATCTTTAATAATCAGTTATAACCTTCACTGCTGCAGCAATGATACAGTTTTCCCACAGGGAACATAAAGGTTTCATAAAGTGAGACACTGTGTTCAGTTAAACTGCTGACTAGCAGCAGGACTGAGAGGGAGCTGTGGGGGTTTGTGGGGTTAAGTGAGATAAATGGAGTCAAATCCAGATAAAAAAATGTGATGAATTGAACATTACAGATGGTTAAATTACTAAATCTTACATGCTGCTCTGGACAATGGTTAGGTCTTGTGACACACTGATTGAAGACCTAGATAACATGCAATTTTGGATGAATATAATAATTACATATGCTAATATGTTCAGCTTTAGGTCTTGTTAAAATCTAAATTCTAGGCGAAATTAAGTGTAATCTTCAAGATCAAGATAAGACATTCATTAGGATGTAGTCTTTCTAGATTGTCTCGTCTACAACTTGACTTTTGACAAGAACCAATTAAAAAGACTTTATCACCCCTGTTTCGACCATTCTACACCTTATACCTGTTCAAGTCGGGATTGATTAAAAAACAAGTTAATATCTGAAATGGTTCACAATCTGGAAAAAAGTAGAAACCCCTGTGCCATTTGGAGGACTTTGCTCTGGAGAGATATGATTCATGTATATATGTGCTTAATTTTTGCTTTGACAAGATACTTTAAAACCATTTCACTCAATAAAAGAGTTAAAATGACAACATATATTATTTCTCCAGACATACAGCATGTCCACCTCCTCAAAGAGTGAGTAGAGCTCTTTTGGTCATGGAGAACTGTGATTTACTCCACATAAACAACTTATTTTTTCTACTGTATGCCTTTTAAATGTGGTGCTTCCATCCATAGTATAGGATCATTTCACATTTGTAAATGTCTTCTGTCTGCAATTGTAGATTGTTTTAAGCCACATATCCCTGCTGCATAGTTAAACATGGGGGAGACACATGCATCATAAAGTTGGGTACCATATATATATCTGTTTATATGTGTATGTGCACGTATTTGCCTCATTGTTTTATTATCATGTTAAAGCACTTTGAACTGCTATTTGAATTTGAACTGAAGTGAGGTGAGTGTGTGGCAAAACCAAGATCATTACATACTTTCAGTTTGTTTAATGCCTGTGCAGTTTTCTGATCAATATAAAGCAGCATTGGATGGATCCCAGGCTGAGGAGGTGACAGCGGCCTAATGAGCGCCAGCAGTCCCACCCAGGGTTAGATAATCCAGTCTGGGACCAAGCAGTGACCTCAGGCTGACGTGACGCTCCGGCCCAGCCCATCCTGCGATGCACCGCCGCTGTTTGCCCTGCAGTCTCACGGAGGAAAAACAATATTCCCACGCGTCAAGGACTAGCAGCTCACCAGCAGCCCGGTTATCTACAGCTACCTTATGCTTTGTATCCAAAACAGACCTACTGCCGACCAACTGCGGCAAGGTGAGTGTGTTTATTTCGGTTTGTGTTGTGTTATTTTGGTCGGAGCTGGATGAGAACAGACGGAGGAAAAGGGAGAAGAGGTTCAGTTTAGCAGCATCGCGTCGGAGGCTGAAAAAATGATGCCTTTGGTCAGTAAAACGGGAAAGACGCAGCCTCGGCTTTCAACCGATATTAACCGCTCCTAACTGCCTTGTCGTCTTCAAACAGTTAGTTATTTTCGTGAAACATTTTAAAGGTAATATGATGCTAGCTTGGTTGGTGGCGTTGCTACGTATGTTTTTTTTTGTTATCGCAGTGAGTGGCACAAAGGCAGCGAAGCGGATGTTAACGGTTTGTCACATCATCGGTGTTTCAGCGTTTATATGCGGGTGAAAAGACCGTGGACACTGGATGAAAACACACAATTAGACAATATCAAACTGTCACAATTCGTTCATGATACACCGAAGTGGCTGAACGTTGCCACACCAGCGGCCTGCACCCCTATGTTATCACCATATTGACCCGATATCACTAGAAACAACAGCGGTACACAACCAGCGTCAAGTTCGACAGAACAGAGACATGTGACTTCCGCTGAAATTTAGCAAAATAAAAGCCCGGTCGCGTTGGGAAATGCTTGAACCGTTATAGCTGAGGGTTGAAAAGACTTGTTGGACAACAAGTGAATGAATGTGTCAATAAACGTATTCATTTGGTCCTCAAAATCACTTGAATCAAAACAGAATAATCAAGTTAAGTGTGTAATTTTGAAATATTCCCGCATCGATTACAAAACTAAACATAAATATTAAAGAAATTACAAAAGGTGAGATGCACAACCCAAATGAAACATACTAAGAGGAACAACAGGATACAAACAGTCAAAATAACATTGGCATTATAAAACAATAGGGTATTTTTATGTTGACAACAAAACAATGATTTGTATTTACAAAGAGTGAGATGCTAATGAAATACAGCAGTCAAAAACAAGGACCAGGCAGGCCTACAACATCAACGAAAGGCAATTACATACCTATTATTTCATATAACACAATAAACATTTTAGAATATGAACCATAGTTCATACAACATAGTTCATAATATCATTTTATAGCCATAGATTCACTTTGTATAGCTATATGAGTTAATTTGACTATTTGGAAGTGCCTTTCTAGTGCACACACCCATGCTTTTATTTTGAAGGCAGACTGGCTGTACTTCCTGATGTATTCTGGATGATGCTGGTTGGTGTCTTGAGGTGCATTACCTGCGATATGGTGGGGATGCAGATTAGTCTACTGGCCTAAACAGCAATAATACCGTGGTGTCATGTCTGCAGCATTAACCTGTAAGATTTGCTACTTAGATACATTAATATGAAATGTGTCCTCCCTGTCAATCATCTTATTAATTATGTAATATTCCTTTAGGGACTTACAGTGCGCAGTAGTGATCTCTCACTCACATATTTAGTGTATAGTGGTGTTTTTATAGGGACTTGGTTGTTTCCTGTGATTTTTACTGTATCCTTTACATAAAATATATATATGATAGATAATCTCAGGAGGAGATGAGAGGGGAGGAAACACTTCAAAACATGGTTGTCCTCCTTTTATGTGAACTATTTTTTCTGCCTTGTTCTCTGGTCTCCAGAACTCAAATCAGATTTATTTACAGTGTCAACATTTTGGTATAATAATAATAATCATCTATTTCTTACTTTCCAGTGAGTCACAGCCTGAAGATAGATAGGTAGCTGTTTGTATGGGGAAATAATACTAAAGATGGTTTATGTTGTTATCTTTACTATTAATGGTGGTAGCAGTAGTTGCAGTAACAGTTGCAAGTAAATGTTGTTTTTAGTACTTGTAGCAGTAGTTGTACAAAGTAGTAGTAGTACTAGGCCTAGTCATGTTTTTGGAGAAAGCACTGGGCCTCTCAGGTTCAGACAGCTGAGAAATTAAGAATAATTTTGAAAATTTGTTCGTTTTTCTTCTTTCTCAGATTATCCACCTGGATTTGTTCAGTTAAGTTGAGCAGTTGGTTGATTATAATGAAGATTTCCTGCAGAGATAAACCCTGAAAAATGCCTGATAAATGTACGTTAGAGGAATATTACAATGGCTGCCGCTGTTTTATGTTGGCAAAAATCATTTGCACAAGAGCCTCCCTCCATTCAATCAAGCAGAAATTCATTGAAGTTGCTGATTAAAGACACAAAGAGATCAAGGGAGAGATTTGAAGATCAGCGGGCTTAGAGCGACGTTTAAGGTCACAATATATTACCCCAAATCAACACCAGGGCCCAAACTGTGTCACTGCTTTTTGGGGTAAAAAGTTTGTTTCAACAGAACTGCATTTATCAGAGCAGTATACCTTTCTTAAGCATACACAGATGTGTTTGCATTCCTCTTGGTTAGCTAACACCTCTGTCACTAAATCTTAAAGGTCAGTCTCGCCAAAATAAATCCGCGTCCAGAAACTGACTGGTAGTCCTCAAACCTGAAGCTAGTCATGTAAAATGCAATTTTAAGTCTCTACTTTGACCATCCTGATGATGACAGTAATAAAGACAGCATAGAAATTGAAAGTTGCCACCTTTTCTTCCTTTATGTCATTTCGTTTTTTCTTTTCTTTTCTTTTTTATTTATTGGGTTTCCAGACAGATAACAGTAGTATACCGAGACTTTAAATAATTACAAAACAGAAAAATCTGAGAAAGTAAAGGAACAGATCACCTAGTACGAGAAAGTCATCAATTGTCTAGGTAATTATTCAAGCAACAATGCCAAATATTCTCTGATTCTTTTGTAAATAGCATTTAGTTGCCTTTGAGCAAGGCATTTAATCTCCAACAGCTCCTCGTTTGAACTGAAACACCTCATCCTTGATGTGCTGAGAAAGAGCACAGATCTCGGCAAAATTTCTCTGTTGCAAATGTCTCTCTACAGAAACTTGTGTTGACTGTGCAAAACATGTATGTTCATGGCTGATAATGAACAGTCTTTCAAATAAAATGGGCTTTTATTTGACAGTGCAGTGGATTCAAAAGAGTTGTTTTAAAACCTGCAAGTCAGACAGTGTTCTGAAACACTTTAACCTTATGTAAACTCTCCCAGTCAAAGAAACCACTGATGTTAGTCATACAACAGTGTGTCTTCACAGCCAGCTGAGTGTAGCCTCTACAGGCCTTTGGTGGTTTGGCCTCGACATGAACCTCCTTGTGATGTTGATGCAACATTTCTATCAGTGGAAAGTGTTGTCGAGGTTCTAGGAGTTCCTCAGGGAACCGATCAGGGTCCTTTTCTGTTTCCAGTCAGAGGAAAGGCTATGGATTTCTTGAAGTCGTTTTGCTTTCTAGGGTGTGGGCAAAAGTGCAAAAGTAACAAAGTACATTTTTTTAAGTACTGTAGTTAAGTAAAATTTTGAGGTACTTGTAAATCGGACAAGCTGTTATATCGATCTAGCTACAATCTTGATACACATATCTAAGGGATCCGTATGATAGTTTATGTTATGTGTTTATGTAAAAATTACTATCGGCCAATATATTGCAATCTGATTTTTTACTCCCAAATATCAATATCTGTATTGGCCTCAAAAATCCAGTATTGGTCGGGCTATAATTAAAACATTAGAATGTTGCTTAATAATGCAAGTGTAATGATAATCCAATGATATACATAAAATTGTAACACTCTCAAAGGGGCAATTCTGCATGACTGCAGATACTACACACATTTAGTAGATAAAACTTTCACTTTTAACTCTTCTTTTATTTTTACTTGTACTTGTAGTGGAGAATTCACCAACTGGCTGTGTGAGTCGAAGTGAAAAGACATTCAGCTCGATGAAAAGATTACCACTGTACTACTACTTTTGATATCTGAGTATTTAACTTTGTGATATCTCTACTTTTACTAACATAAAAGATCTGGATATTTCTTCCACTGCTGGCTTAGTGATTCTGAGTCAAAGTGTAAGGACATGGCTATAACTTGTGTTTCTGAAGGGAAAATAAATATGTGCATGGTGGATGTGCAGTTGCCCTTTTCAAGACTTTTGAGTCACACACATTGACACAAACACACACCAACACCCACACACAGCTTTTTGCCCTCTAGCTTGTTATGATAGTTCTGTTCCTTTCGTGCTTCACTGATTTAAAGGCACCCAGACGACTGTATGAGAGCTGTGAGTGTGTGTGCGCTGCAGCAGAGGAAAGCTTTTTGTGTGTTTTGTGCTCATTTGTCTGACTGTGAAAGAGCACTGAGAGCTTCAGGGACACTATCAATATACTGTGGACATTTTCACTGTGCTGTTGTGTGGAATTGGACAACAGTCTGGTAATTACATGACAACTGGTAGTTCAGCTGCTGAATCAGGGTAGACGTATGGAGGGAGAGGGAATAACTTTCTCGAGCAAGTACAATAAATGCTCTAAAGTTCAGAGCACATTTAAATATTTTGATTATAGTTGAATGCCATAAAAATATAACTCCTTCAAGTCTGAACTAAATGCATCAGTGGTTCCTTATTATTTGGCTCCACAGGCTCCTGATTCTCTGCTGCCTTTGCAGTTCCAGAGTTACTGGCAGAAACATTCAGCTTGATGAAGAGATTAATACTCCGCCTTAGAGGAGTAAAGGCAAGACTCGCCCAACGATAGACCTTTCCTACGGCACATTGAAACTTGATTAAGTGTTCAAGTAATTTATTAAGCAAGAGTGCCAAACGTTCTCTGGTTCCAGCTTCTCAAATGTGAGAATTAGCCGCTTTTTATTTGTTTTCTATAATTTTAAATGATACTCATGGTTTGACACATTTGTCATCTTTTGTGGCATTTTGTAGCTTAAATTATCTGTTGATTGGGAAAATGGTCAACAGATTAATCAATAATGAAAATCACCATTAGTTGGAGCCCTAATAGCATTCTATTTAGGTACGCTGGTTCCACGGCCTTGGTACTGTGCGTATTGGCCATAGACTGTAAATAAAGATGGAAGCCACGTCTCCACTTCCTCCCACTGTACAAAAATGAAGCCAAAATATACCGGATACGGGCGCCGCCATCTTGCACTGGTGACGTCATTTGGACCCAGAGTCTGCGCAGTATTGATCCGTGGTGGAGCTGCGGTATCAATGTCCCGCCCATACACCCGCCTGAACCAATCGCGAGCACACTCACAGTTGTCAGTCATGACGTCACAACCCGCTTTTATAGCATCAAATAATAAAAAACAAAACTTATATGACTTTATATATTGTACTGTATATGTTTTGTATATATTTGCCATATATAGACACAATACACTTGCAAATATCACGATATTGATTACCGCTTCCACTCTTTACTATACTTTTAAGATACATTTCACTCATTAAAATCAATTAATAATGGCCGACATACTACAGTTAAACAGAACTGATACCGTACATGTGCTACAGAGTCAAGACAAGCTAATGTACACTGCAGCAGGATGTTGTGTTCAGGCAGAACAACATAAAAAACTCTTAAAAAGTGTCCTACAAAAAAATGCTCACCAAATGAAATATACATTACGCATACGAAAGGCATACAGTATAATTACTCATTATTTTACTTTAAGTTGGTGTTCTTTCCATAATAATAATAATAACAATAATAACAAGCCTGTGACCAGAAGGTTGCTTGTTCAACACTCTCCACCGCTTCCCATGTAAATAGCATTTAGATGCCCTTGAGAAAGGCATTTAACCTCTAATTGCTCTTGTGGTTCTATAGGGACGCCTCCTGCTGTTGAAGTAGTTCGAAATAGCACAAAACCTTGCAAATTTTCTCTGTTGGAAGTGTATATAACGTGGCACAATAGTGGCAATGCTAGTAGGGTATTTCCTACAAACTAACTCTCAAAGGGATTGGGTTGTGACATCTACACTAAAAGTACTGTGGGATTGTGAGGTGATCTGGCTGTAACCATCTGCAGTCCATCTTGGTTGGATATCTGTGTGTGCAGCAGCATGGGAGCAGAGAAAGGAGATGGATGGAAGGAGGAGTGAGGAAGATGATTATAGAGGCAGAAGTGGGCAAAGGAAAGACGTATTACACTGCAGTGCACACACAGTGGATGGAAGAAAAGCAGAGAGAGTAAGGGAGTGGGGATTTAGTGAAGCAGAGGGGGGATGGGAGAGAAGAGAAGAAGCATTACGGATCAAAAGAAGGTTGGAAAGAGAGCGAGAGGTGCTTGGAAATGGACCAGAGAAAGAGGAGAGGAGTGAGAGGGGCAGAGTCAGCACAGAGAGAGACGACTGCAGCTTTAGAAACAAGATATTTGCCTCATGATGTTTTGTATTAACATTGCTTGTGTATTTGTGTTAATGTAAGCCTAGACGTGCAGCAGTGTTAAGTTATACTTCATTAATCCTTGTGGGGAAATTTGTCTTCTACATTTGACCCATCCTAATGATTCAGGTTAAGAAAAACTAACGGGAATAAGTTGAAATGACATTTGGTTTGCAACAGAAAACACACTGAAATCATATCTGTACCATGTAGACTTTTATTAATAATCACTTGCTTGTTAATGCAGGATCCAAAAGCTATCATGCATGCATACTTTCTTGTACAAAAATTAAGCTAATCTGCTGTAAACTTTCCTTATTTGCATTTTAAGCAATCAGCTACCTGCCTGCCACCTTCCTCCTGCTGTGGCTGGATGTCAGCTAACACTAATACCTGTCCGTGGTGGCAACACGCTGCTCCACTGTTAGGCTGTTAAGCTCTTCAAGTTCAGGCAGAGAAACGGGCGAGGAGGGAAACTGTCACTAAGCCTTTGGGGAAGCTGGGATCAAGGTCATGTGTTCATCTTTAGCTCGCTGAGAACACACAGGTAGTTCAAGGGATTGACTTAGAGGTTAAAGTGTAGCATTGCTGATGTAAATTAGGTAGCCAGTATGCCATTTATTTATGTATCCTCTTTGTGGGATCTGACTTTGCAAGAAAATGGACTTCGCTTCAGCTCAGTTCACTCTAGAAGAAAAGCACCCTTGTCTTGTTTTGTGCCAGAAAGCAATCAGTACACTTCCCACCAAAGCAAACCCTGAATCTCATAATGTGAAATGCACCATAGAGGTCAGTGGAGGATAGCGATCGATGGAGTAATTCCACTAATGACTCGACAGCAATGTGGTAATGGTAATGTTGCTATAGCACACACCAAGAAAACCATTTTAATAGACTGAAACCCTACCAGCTTCAGCAGTGATGCTTTGTAGCTGGCCCAGACTTTTGACCTGTGAAGGAGGCAAAGGGATGGGAGCATTTTCCTAAAACGATCAATAAGGCTTCACATTTCGCTGCGTCAACGAAAACGTGGACATCAGTTCACACCAGCATATTCAGTGCCACCTGTGGGTGTTTTTTTTTTGTTGTTTTTTTTAGCTTCAAGGCTTTTAGTTGAACACAAAATAACCACAATAAATAAGGAAATAGCATAGAGAGGTGTATATATAATAAAACTTAATATCATAGTGAAAGGGGCAGTAGATGAAATTGCTGGCTTAAAGGATGGCCATTTTTATTGTCTCATAGCAGATAGAAAATGGATGTGGAAGCCTTAAACTTCTAAGGGACACAGATTGAAAGATGTTTGCTCTGAATATACCCACGAGGCAGCCAACACGCTTCTGATGCTACTAATCTCTTTTTAGGCATGCTAGCAGCATAGCTTTATGGGTGGTGACGTTGGTCTGTCTGAAGTACAGTCCAGAGTGAAATATAACTCAAGAGCTATTTGATGGATTGCCATGAAATTTTCTACAGACATTCATGGTCCCCAGACAATGTATCATACAGACTTTGGTGATCCCATGACTTTCCTCTACCGCCACCAGCTGGTCAAAATGTCTTGTCCAAGACTTAATTTGTGACAGAATACCTCTAAACTTGATGACCGAATTTCTTTCAGCCTCAGCTGTACTAATGCAAACATACCACGCTGACATGCTAATATTATGCATGTTAACATCAGCATGTTGTCATTCAGCCAAAAGAACAGCTGAGCCTAAGTATAGCTGAGGCTGACAGATAGACTGATGAAAGTTAAACCAAGTCTGACAATGTTGAGCTGAGTCTTGAGATTTCCTAAAATGGCTACCGTACAGAGGACAAACCCTCTTGATTTACTTAAAGGGAAACTCCGGTATTTTTAGACCTGGGCCCTATTTTTTACAAATTTTGGGGTCTGAATGACTAATAGTTACCAAAGGTTTTGGAATTGGTCCAGTAGATCACCTTGGCTGGCATCCGCGAATGGGCTGCAATGGCTGCCACGTAATCCTTTGGGACAATTGCGCCCTTGAAAAGTACGTCCACTAAAAGTGCTTGTTTGTTTGCCTCTGACAGGCTCTGATTGTTATTTGAAGTTTCTGACAACATTATGGAAAGGATCCCTACAGAGACGGACTGTTTTGTTAAAGAGTAAGATCCCTTTTGTTTAACCAGAAACAGAAGTCTCGCTTAAGGAAAAGTATCGCTCTGATGTTGAGTTGAAAGGATCTTACACTTTAAAAATACTGGAGTTTCCCTTTAACATCATGGCCTTCTCCTCCAGTGCCAACCTCAGTCCAAATGTAGCGAAGTTGTTTCTTCATTTTTCATCCATAATTCTGTGGCTGTACACTTAGTTTTGTTATCTTTCTATTAGCATTACACAAAAACAATATATTAAGTTGTTTTATACTCATATTACAGACAAGGATTTTTTTTAATAGAGCGAGACCTTCAAATTAACCTGCTGTTGTGTCTGGTTTGACAAACTTTCCATCACTTGGCTGGTGTTGGTGGAAAGTTTCCACCCTGAATACATGGCTCAGTATAGTGCGACATTGGGTCATTTCCCGTTTGTTTCCTATTTTACTCCCCTACTTATCTGTGTAGCTTTTTGACATACTGTGTCTTCCTGGTTAGACAAAGAATAACTGCTTAACAAATTGTGAAATGTTGGGCTGTAGGCAGTGATGTGAAAAACAACCCCAAGTACCTACGAAACCTTCAAGGTTGTTCAGTTTCAGCATTCCTCCTTTTTAGCTCGCCCACTCTTTTTGTCAGGCTTTATTTGACACTGCTATGAGATGGTGAATGTGTGCAACAAACAAAAGCTCTTTTCATTTAGTTAGCAACACACACACACACACACACACACACACACACACACACAGGGCACTGAGCCTGTAACTCAACAACCAGACAGCTACAGACAGTGCCAATGGTGCAGGAGACGAGAGAGAAACAGACACTGCGTCTGAACAGAGGATAAATGAAAATGAGTTCACAGTGACAGCGCTGTTTGTTTTTAAGTGGTTTAGAATCACCATCATTGAAAGCAGGATGGGTAACCAAAAACCAACAGGCAGCCAAATATCTGTGATCTTTGGCTGGTGTTGTTCAACCAACCAGTTCACCAGGTAACTGAGTCAAGTCAAACTATTTATACAGGCTGTAGGTATCTCATAATAATCAAGTGTATTTTATTATATAAACCTACCGTACCAGTGCGTACAGCATCAGGTTGATCAGAAGAAAACAAGAATAGCAACAAGAAAACCAGAAAAGAGAGTATATCTCTACCAATGGCTGCAAGATCCTGCAAATTGGTTATTTTTGTTTTGTTTTTTGCAGCTCATAAGACATCTAGATTCTACATCTACATACAATCTTGGATGTTTTTTAAGATGTATTTAGGTTACAGTAACTGTTTCAACAGCATTTAAAGCAACATTATGCATTGGTATTTTTTGCGACTTGGTGCCCCCTAGAGTTTTTGGAGTGCAGTTCACCCTCATGGACAAGCTGTACACGTGCATTTGTTGACAAGCTGAAGGATTTGGATTTGGTGGGCTGACTTGGCTTATGATCAAAAACTAGCAAGTCGACAACTTTGCTAACGCAGCCAAACATCAAGCAACTACAACAACACAAGACACAGCAAGCCAGCTAATATTACTTACTAGTCCAACAACAAGAAGGCCGGCTCGGCGTCTGACTGCAGCCCTTTATTTTGCGAAGCTCTCGCCAACGACTAAAAGCCAGTCTGAGATTTACTCTTGTCCGGCCTCTTGCTCGGTCAGTCTCTTTTTCTCTTTGTCAGCGTCCTCTTCGGTCTCTTTTGCCTCTGCCATGATGTCCGTACTGAGGATACCGAGCTAGACCCATATGTGATGTAAATCGTTACGCACTTCACGCGGGAGATCGTACCCGCTCAACCCAAGTTACATAGTGCAAGAACTGGCGTTCGGGTACCATCAAACTGATTTTGAAGCTGTTATTCTAAGGTAAAATAGTTGCATAATGTTGCTTTAAATTACTATATTTCAGTGTGAAGGGGGTCCTAACTAGAGAACAGTTTTCTTCTTTAACAAACAAGAAAACTTTTCAGCCACATTTTAGCTTTGTTTTAACCTGGATGCAATACAAATTTGGCTTACTGCCCCTTTGTATTTTGGAATTCTATTTTGGCTTCTACATAAAACGATTATCTTCTTCCCTATTGTATTGTACAAATAGTCACAAGATTGCATTCAATAAACATGAGTCGCACTGTGAGTGTGGACTACATCCATCATCGTAATTGCCACCTCCTTTGGCTGTGTCGTCTGTCTCTGCCTGGCGAGGGTGTGCTTTCACTCGGATGCCCCACTCCCAGGCTCAGATTTATTCCTGGAAGTACAGCCCTGATGAAACAAGAGGGAGGATGTCCTTTGTTACAGCTTGCCTTTCCTTTTCCCCTCAGTGTGTGTGTAGGCTATGTTTCATAAATAGGTCAATTTCCCACCCTTTTCTCCAAAATGATGACACACAGTAATGTGGGTTTTCCAAAGAATCCATTAACGTGGACGTGTTTGTGGGGAAAAATCAAAGCTAATTGGCTCTAACAAGAACCCTCAGTGAATCCCTAGTTATCAGAGTATTGGCATGGACAGAAAACCCTGGTGGTATTTCTCTCTCTTCTCCTTTCACTTCATCTCTGACCCCCAATCTGAAGCTGAACAAGACCAAGGAGGGAGTAGGCTTAGGATATGTGCTTCCATTGTGTTTTTAAATTGCACTCAGGGAAAAAAGACATCTTATAACTCCAAGTTACGAGGCTAGTAAACTTCAAATAAATCACCAGTAAGTTTGACTTTTTTACCACTCGTGCGAGGAGGAGAACATGATCCTTTTGAATGATAGTTCGTGGTCTGTCAGGGTACCCGGTTGTTTCATCAAGCTAAAAGGCCTCAAAGGCAATGTTTTCTAACATGTTGCTGATTCTTGTTGGTTTACCACCCTGAGCAATTTGTGGTTTATTCAGGATTTTATAAATTTCCATGTTGAATAACTTGTAGTTTGTCCCATTTTGTTCTAGTGAATATTCAGGATGCTCTTAAAGCGGCAATCATTGCTTTTTGGCCACTCTTGACACAAACACACCATTGCAGAAGTTGGCAAACTTGTTAGCAAACAGTGCCTGCAGTGTCTACTGCCATCCAGTAGACATGGGAGCAGCATTAGCATTCATTTTAAGTTGTGTTTTAGGCCACCTGATGAATGGAAGTGCAATATTCACACTTCTTTTACCCCTGGTTTGGTCTTCACCAACTCCTGTGGGAAATATGTGGCTCTTAAGCTGATAAATGTTCCACTATCTTCACTAGCTAGTAGCTTTATCTGTCTTTAACTTTATCTGTCTATTTGGTACTGGGCAGGTTGTGTGCAGTGAGTTTATTAGAGCATTTTCTGCAAATACAGCTGCCTGCTGTGGCTGCAAACAAACTGAATTAAAGCAGCAAAGTTGCGAACAGTCAAACCAAAACATTGAGTTGAAAGATGCCAAAAACCTCCGTAGAGTTGAGGGGACTGCAAAGTTGGGTGAGAATTATCTGTGGGTTCATCACCACGAGCGACTCCCTCCACATTACATATAGTCATTTGATCCATTCTCAATATAAAAATTTTGTCTAGTGCAGCTTTAATTATTGGTTGATACATATCAGCTGGTACTCATGCTCAAGTAAACTTGTTGATTTCCAGTTTGAGAACAAACTGATAATGCTATTTCACAAAAAGTAATGAACTTTTCAGAATGTGAAAAGTTGCGTATCTTACTGCTACGTTCTTCATTTTCATGCTTACTTGACAAGATCTGAGAAGAGCATGTTCAGGTTAATTATGAACACTGTACTGTACCTGGTTGGCAGTATTTCATGCTGTCAGGTGAGGATATTTCTTTTTTGTGCCTTAACAGATGTTGCTTATGGGGGAGCCAACCTGAAAATTGTCAACACCATCAATTTTAACAAGCATTTACAAAGTGTATCACATCCACAAATAGTATTTAAAAAATAGTATGAGTAGGAAAACAGCTAGCAAGCGTCAAAGCAGGGCAAGGTATTGTGGTCCTGGTCCATTCATTGATTTTAGATATAATATATCAACATTTACAGCAAGACAGCTTAAGGCATTTATGTGTATATGTCTCTTTTCCCCTTACTGTTGTCACCACACTGATCGCCATGGTTACTTCAGTTTGTTTTTGACGCATTCATCACTTTTCCTCCCTGGATTCTTTTCTTCATGATGTCTGTCCCACAGCATCGCTCCCCCTGACCGGCTGGCATCGTAGCTAGGCTTTCTGATGTCGCGTGGGAAATGAAATTTGATTGGCCAGGCTCAGCTTCTTATCCAATCTGATCTGCTGTAATCTGGCAGTAATGACACAGATCTCAGTGGTGTTATTGTTGGCATAAAGGGAGGAGGACATTTTCTGTATGTTAGAAGCCTGACCTACTCTGTAAAAAGCTCTTTGTTGACTGCTATGACAATTTTGGGAAGAGGAAGAGGAATTTGTCGTGGTGGCATTGATGCAACGAGATGTGGTGACACGTGCAAATCGTATTTTTATATTTTTGATAAATTCCTGCCAGTTTATGTGCATGTTCAGTATGAAAAAGTCCCATTATTGAGCTGTGTCCCTGGGAAGATGGATGGTTCCTCTGGCTCTTGTGGAGCATAAAGGCAGTCGATTCAATGGTCCCATTCACAAGTGTCTCTGTTTCTGTGTGTGGACTTGAATACTTGAATAGCCTGGTAGCCCATATGCATCTGTCCACTGTGCCACTCTTATAAGGGACAGCATTGAGTCCTGCATCACACAGTGCTATACAGCGGCTGTGATGAATGTCTTATATCACACAGAACAGCCTGCATCGTGTATCGGGACCACATTTCCTGCAGGAAAGTGACACATTTCTGAGGTCATCTTTTTTGCTCAAATGTGCCGTCACTTGACTTTTAGGAATAATGCAATTCATTACAACATCATCACTAACTGCAGGCCAAAACAGTATCAGAGTGAATTAACACATGATAGAATGAACCACATCATAAAGGCTATTAAATCTTATCAGTTTTGCTTGCCAAAGAGTCATTTTTGTATCTTTTATATTAAATGGTAGAAGGTGTAATTTAATTACCTGCATTAACATAGCGATCTTTCAGAGGTTTCACCTGCTATCTGAAAACAATTTTCTTAAAAACAGGTCCTTTTCCTGGCCCAAAATCTAAGAGCAGTTTCACTGAAATTGTTGTTGGTAGCCAACTAAGGTCTTTGGACAATTGTAGTCCATCCCAGTTAAGACATTTGCTGTCTTATCTTACTGAAAAGTAAGAAAAGAGTGTCAGGTAGAGGCTTTTGGTACCAGCGAACGCAGAGAATACTCCATTGTGTTGGAAGAGGTTAATCCAAATCTTTTAAAATAATTTGACACTTATGACAATAAATTAAGGAAAAACCAAGTTGTCTTTTGCATTGCACCTCTAAATTTAGATTAAACGAGGAACTTCCTTCTCATATCAGTTTGAAGTTAATATCTGATGTGTAGTCAGAGCTTTTGTCCCACTTGGTACTGAATGAACTAAACTTCCCTTCATTACCAAGACGAATTGTTTGGGATGAAATCAGGTTTTCCACCGTCAGTGAATATAAGAAAAGGTAAAGTAACCAGTTGATGTAAAGAATAGGGCTGCAACTAACGATTATTTTTATTATTGATTAATCTGCTGGTTATTTTCACAATTAATCGTTTAGTCTATAAAATGTCAAAAAATTGTGAAAATTGCTCATCACAAATTGCTTCTTTTGTCCGACCAACAGTCCAAAACCCAAAGACTCTTCATTTACTGTCATAAAGGATAAAGAAAAGCAGCAAATCCTCACATTTCAGAAGCTGCAACCAGCAAATGTTTTGACATTTTTGCTTGAAAAATATCTGAAACGATTAATCGATTATCAAAATAGTTGGAAATTCATTTTCTTTCAATCAACTAATCGATTAACTGACTAATTGTTGCAGCTCTACTAAAGAACTAGACAGTAGTGATCATTTTGTCTTCCCAGTAACATTCATGAAAGCATCCTAGGCGTATATTAATACTCTGTAGGAGGAAAATAGATTTGGACTTCTACAGCTACCATTCTCAGCACTACTGCCATATATTTCCAGACAGTTTTGCTAGTAGCCTGTATGCTAACACCAACTGTCTTGTCTGAACACACATTACACAAGCTAGCCTGCCTGACCCTGCAGCCAATCTCTTAAACCAATTTTAGTTTCCCTTCTCTGGCGTTAACATTGCCTGCACTCTTTGTCTGAACCATTAAGCTAATCGTATTAATGTCACTTTCCACTGACAGGAGCCACCAGACTTACAGATACATTCAGAGTTATCTTTTCTGACTGAGCATTTACTGTATGTTTACGAAACAGTCTGGCGCTGTTAACATGCTCGATGAGGGAAAGTTTGCAAAAAACTCCATAGAATTAGCTTCTTCTGCCTGTATAAGACCTTTGTATTGTCCACCTGTATGACCTTTTTTTTCTTATTTGTTCTTCATATGTTGAATCGTTATGTTTTATGCAACAGTAAAAGAGTACATGTCTGAAACTATTACTACTACTGGCTTTGGCTGTTAATTACGTGCCCTCTTTGGTTTTAAGTAACAAGAAGATCTCTCACCTTCTCCATGACGTCAGGTTACAAAAGCAGTGTTACACACGTAAGCCCACATAATCAATACAAAATGCACTCGTCTATAGTAACCTTATAAAGTAATTAATAATAATATTAAACTTTATTTGTACAGCACCTTTCAAAACAAAGTTACAAGGGGCATTTATAGCATTTCAAGACTACAAATTATAATGTGATAAGTAAAATCAGGCCATTAAGAGTGCAAAAAAATGAAATAAATTATATATAGTATAACAAAATAAGATAAAATAAACAAAACAGTTCAGACCTATTAGAAGAGTGGATGCAGTGCTGTGTTAACCCAGTTAAATATTAAATTTAGTGCTGCTTTAGTGCTTTCATTATTGATTAATCTGTCATTTATGTTTTCATTAATCATTTAGGTCTGTAACATTTGAAAAGCAGTTCCTAATTTCCATCACAGTTTCTCAGAATCCAAGATGGCATCTTGAAATGGCTTGTTTTGTCAGACCAACAGTTCAAAAGCCAAAGATATATTTAATTTACGATGATATGCAACAGAGAGAAGCAGGAAATCCTCAGATTTGTGAAGCCAGAACCAGCTAATGTTTAGCATTTTTGCTTGTAAAAGACTTTGACGATCAGTCGGTTATAAAAAGTATTCTTAATAATTTTCTGTCAATCAGCTTATCGATTAATTTACTTAATCGTTTCCACACTGCTTTAATTACTCTGATGGTCCGTGTGTCAAAGAAGGAAATGTAATTTCTGATTCAGATCAGAATATTCTTGACACATAACTGTCATTCTGGTCTTGATTTCCATGCATTATTGTAGGAGTGATACTGTATGTGAGCAGCAGTAGATACAGGCTTGGAAAACTGGGCTTGTGCCTGGATATATACCGTCTCAGAGTTTACACTGGAGGGGGAAACGTCTGCATGGTGAATATGAATTTAAAAAGCTCTCCCAGCCATCAACAGCTATCATGGGCTGCCATTGAACAAGGCAGGTGACTCCCAGCTGCTCCAATGAAGCATGAAGTGTACATATTTATTAGAAGGTATTTAATGTTGTGGCAAATAAGGTCTAGCAAATAATAGTTGTCTTCCCTCAATAATTTATCAAGTCAAAATACAAAAAAAAAATATATATGTCAAAGTTCATCCATTTTCTTCATTTATGCCTGCAGCAGGGGCTCGTGGGCAGTCCGCTCCTTTGTTCAGAGCTGTGAGATAAAAAGGTTGAGCTCCACTACTTTGTAGGTGAAGCTGAAGCCTCCCTGACAGCAAATACCATTCCAGTCCTCCGTTTTAAAAAGGTCATTTGTCAAGAGTGGCATCTCAGTCATTACCCGGCTCCTGACTAAACCTGTCTCATCATGCTAACATTTAGCTCAGGACCTGCAGTCTGCAGCCTCAGCTGGCCTTTCTCTTCTCTTTATTTAGCAATAAAAATGATGAAGCAGTGCTCACTATGCACCTGCTTGTTATTGTGCTCGTAAAGGTCTCATCAGCATTTGCGTAATATCCGTGTGAATCTGTATTAACTGTAATGCAACTTTTTGGCTTGGCTCTTGCTCTCATCTCCTGCTCATTTTTTACTCCCAAAAACTGATTTTTCTATTCTTTCTTTCTTTTCTTTATCTTAATCTAATAATCTTCTCCCACATTTCTTTCTCTCGGGTCACAACAACACTTGCAGAAAGATTTAAGAACCAGAATTTCATTTCAAATTTGCTTTAAATCGACCTACTGTATCTGGGATTATGTTTTACTAAGCAGCTATAATAGAGGGATTACTCTAAGTCTTAGTTAGCGCTCGTCTGGTCCGGGTCATGATCGGGTGAGCTGATGATTTAAGGCAAACTTTCATTCCTAATCCAGCTCATATTGTACCTTTTATAATACTTTACTGGAGAAAAGACATTACAAAGGATGAATTAACTTACACAAGCCAGATTTGATTAACCTGGGCCTGGCAGGATGGCCAATAGACACTGAGGCTGCTCAGTAACCTTGGCAACAGAAATATCCATGCATCTAAAAAAAAAAAAAGATATTAAGGTGGTTTGTGTGGTATATGAATAAATCATTACCACATTCGAGATAACGGTAAAATCACAATAAACAAGTGGTGAAGAAGATTGTGAGCGTCTGCCAGCTGTTAAACTGCATTTAATACTTTATGTAATACTGCGTGACATCTGACAACGTCTACTGCAAAACAAAGCTTTAAGAGTTCCATGTAATTTTAGATAGGGGAGCGAGTGAAAGGCTGATGGAAAAATGACTGTCATCATGTTTATCTTCTTCGGCTAGGCGCATAAGAAAGAAACACAAATACTTAATAATACAACTAAGATTATTTTCCTGGTCCAATTTCTTTGCTGTAATTACACCAAGGTACTACAGCTAATTTGGGAGTTATACTGTATATTGACACCTAAAACCACTATAACACACTTTGCAGAATAAAGTTTCCTCAATATAGACCTTGCTATCCTATAATTGAAAGATGACAGGCTCGATGCATTAGCAGCCAGTGTGTATTTAACTGCAACCAAGTGTCCATGAATCAGATCACAGGGTGGTGACTATTTAAACTCAACTAATGATCAGCTTAATACGTCATTAGCCTAACAAGGTGAATCTAAGGAGAGAGAGGTGAAGTTCAGGGTTTTATGGATGTATTTTTATTTAATGTGCGACAGATGATGGTGAGGGAAACGGCTGCCATACCCTGTATGTATCAGTGTGTGTGTGTGTGTGTGTGTGTCATGTAGGGAGTAAAATGCGAATGGCGATGAGATCATAGCCCTGTTTAACAGTCAGCTGCTTGGTGTGTATGTGCGGATCTCACTGTTTCCACTTCACATGCTGCTGACTCACCCTGCTCAGTGTACGGATGAGACTAAAAGGATATACTGTAGTTCTGTTACTGGATCTATTTTAGATTAGCTTATTTTATGGTGCTTTTGGTGCACAGATAAGACTTACTCAAGAGAGTATTTAAATCCTTTTCTTTTAGTTAAAAACTTTAATCATCACGTGTGGATACTACTGTGTGAAAACAGTTGTGTAATGTCTTTTGTAGCCCCAGAGGAGCTTTCTAAAGTCTGAGAAAATAACCCCTGGTGATGTCATTAGGGTTATCTGAGCTTTGGCTCGGACACCACCGGTTTTTAACAGAAGGTTTGGGCCCAATGAAAGATGCTATCGAGTTCCTTTATGGTAGGATCCAGTGTTTTTGGAGCTTGACCCACATTATGGGCTAAAAGTCAGAATATCTTGTTATCAATCAATATCATGTTATTACATAAAAAAAAAATCAACTTAATGTTACACATCCTCTACTGATCTTTTGGGGTGGTTTGGGGAGCTGGTGTTTTTGCGGGCCCTTTAAGACATTGTACGGGTGAACTTTAATATCTCATATCAAAACACATAAAACACACAAAAAAAAGAAATAATGAGACACAAGAAATTGATGAGATGACATTTGCCATTAAAAACACAATGAGGAATATAATATAAAAGCAACAAACTCTTGGCAGTGTTTATTTGTCTCAGCTGAGCTTAAAACATGAACATCTTGCTTGTGAGGAAATTAGATAATATCATCTTATTGATCCCTCTCTCCTGGAGTCTCTTGACTTTTGATTTTTAAGAGCATGCAGCCTCAAACCTGCATGTGGAATGTGTGCTTTGGTGCCTGTGTTTGCCTGCTCCTATAACGTCTTTCCTCTCTCTGTCTCTTCATATTTTCCAGATGTACCACTCTGACCACGGTGTTGACTTCCCTGACCTCTCCTTCCAAATCCCTGGCAGCCGTGCAGAGCTTGACCCAACAAACAGAGTGTAAACACATCCCTCAACACACCACACATCTACTTTCCCCTTCACCCACACAGGGCCTCCCTCTGCTCCAGTCCCACCCTCCCTCCCCCTGGACAATGGACAGCCCTCCTAAGTTGTCAGGCGAGACCCTGATCGTGCATCGTATCCCCCTGGTGCACTGCCAGGTGTCAGGAGGGCGGAAGGGAGGATGCGGGGGCTCGCTGAAGAGGAGCAACCCATTTAGCCCACCGGAGAACCTGGGCTTGAGTCGCACCACTTCCCTTCCTGAGAGAGACGTCCTTCAGAGAGAGTCTCTGCTCTACAGCAGCCTGATCCAGACCTCCAGTGGCTCCTGCTCCTCCCACAACGGAGGGAGAGAGAGGAAGGGTGGCGGGAGAGGAGGCAGCACAGCAAGTGATGATTCATCGTTTACCTCGAGCAATTCAGAGGACCAGCTGATTACAGCTCACACATTACCCAGAGCCAAACCGAGGAACAGGAATCCGTTGCGTCATAATCCATTCCTGCTAAATACCGAAGATGACGAGGATGAAGAAGAAGAGGAGGAGGAGGATGGTGACAACCTCAGTGGTTACCTTGAAGACTCCTCTTTTCATCTCCACAGTGACACTAACTCTGCCCTTGATGACGGAATGGCTTCTTTCCACTTACACGACCTTGGCTTTGCTTCTGAGCCCTTTCTTTTGCACAGCTCAGTGGGTGGAAGCAGTCGGGAGTCCCTGAGGGGTGTAGCCTCGGATCTCTCCAACCACCTGGAGGACCTGGACATTCTAGGACTCGACAGCCAGCGGCGCCATGGCAGCAGTGGTTCCAACATGTCCATGGATTGTGGAGAGCAAGACTGGGGTGATGATGAAGAAGATGAAGATCATCCTATGAGGTGTGGGCGAAGCAGCAAGACAGGTTCGTACTCCTCCAGCTCCTCCACGCATCACTGCTCCTGCTGTGCGCTCTCCCAGAACTACCCTCAGCACTTCCCTGAAGCCTTCTTGGAGCCTTTCTCAGAGTGCCAGCAAGGCTACGGCAGCGACTCCTCTTGCAACAGCTCGGAAGGCGTGCTTGTAAACTTCAGCGCTATTTACAACAAGATGAACAACGGCATCCCGGAGAAGCCACCAGTCTCTGGGCACTCCAACCTCAACAGCTCCACTGACCTCTCCTGCACCTCGTCTGTTTCTGATCCAACAGGGCACCAGCGAGACTCAACCAGAGGGGCTTTCTACTTGGACCTTCACACCTCCCCCACTGAACCTCCCCTATCACAGCAACAGCCCTCCTGCCTTGGCAGCACCTTCCCTCTCATCCGTGAACCGCACCTGTCCACCTCCTCCACCTGCTCCTGCGCCGTGGAGCACCAGGGGGCTCTTGACCTCGACGCTAACTGCAACTCCTACCACCCTCCACATTCTGGGTCGTCCGGAGACCTTGCGTCCTGTCTGCAAAGTGAGGCACGCCTGGTTGTCGCCACCCAGAACTACTACAAGCTGGTCACCTGTGACCTTTCGTCCCAGTCGTCCCCGAGTCCCGCAGGCTCCTCGGTCAACAGCTGCTCCGATGAGCACAGCAAGGGCAGCCCCACCCCAACCCAGCCCAGCGAGTACTTCCTGTTCAGGCAGCGAGCTGATGAGGAGGGCGTGTACGAAGAAGATGAAGATGGAGAGTCACCTAGGGTGAGTGGAGAATCCTACCTCACTAGTTTTAACAATTTGTACCGTATGCACAGGTTCACACTTAGTTAATTTACTGTACATATTTATTTAAAACAAACAAGCTAGACATGCGACCAGGAGATAAGGTTGATATTGATATATTGATATTTCCTGATTTGAAATAAAATGTTGTATTTTATGCAACATTCTTGTTTGGCTGCCTGTGTTTAGACAACAGTTAATTACATTTGAGGACATTGGCTTCTTTTCCTAAATAAAAATAAAGGTTTGTAGAAAAATAAAAGCACCGCTTTGGTATCGGTACGAAAACACAAGAATCACCTCTTTTGTGTGGGTTCTCTGGTTGTTAGTTTGCCTGTAATGTTAATGATCAGGGACTCACAGAGGTGAAACTTGTGCTTCTTTTGGTGCGGTTGTTGTGTGTAAAATAGTGCCAGCTAGTTGTCTGTAATACAGGACATGAAAAACATGGAGTTCAAGAGTCCTTGGAAATAAACTGATTTGATCATTAATTGCAGCATTTGTTATAAGGTAGAACTAAAGATTACTCATTTAAAGAATTCAGATGATTACGTAATCCAAACAAATGACAAAAAAAAAATTAAAAACATTTTCTCTCACTCTTTGATTTCCACTCCAGTTCTTCGGTATCTTGAGAAACAGCTTGCCGCGGGTGGTATGCATAATTAATCAAGTTTAGGCAGTGCATTTAGTTAATTTACACCAACAAGTAATCATTACTTAGTTAAGTTAGAAGAAATACATTCTGAGTAGGTAAGGCAAGGAAAATGGAAGAAATCAAAATTACAAGCAGAGATACAAGTGATTTAGTCAAATAACACTAGACTCAACAAGGAAGGGAATAATGCAGAACGACATAAGGCATAAATAGCAACTAAGTGGTATGCAATAAATTAAACTGAAGGCCCCTATGGAAATGACAATAATCCTGAACTTCAAATAGCCGTGACACTGGTATTAGTCTGGCACTGGCTCATTTTAGTTCACAGCCACTGTCTAGGGTTATCTGATGTCATGTCTGAGGATTATTTGAGCAGTTATGTAGAACTGAAGGCTGTTACTACCGGTCAGTAACAGTGCCACTGTATCAAAGCAAATCTGGCTTGAAGGCAGTAAAGGCCTTTGATTTGTCAAGTCAATTTTATTTATGATATGACAATATAACAAATCACATATTTGATTTGAAATTTGAAAAAAAGGATTGCTATGGATTTGTTGTTCTAGAGACTTTTTAGGAACCTCTTCTAAACCAACTTATTTCTCTTCCTTCAGCGAGATGATGATGATGATGATGATGATGATAATGAAGAGGACGAGGAGGAGAAGAAGAAGAAGAATCAGCAGGCAGCTGGTGGGGCGGAAGCTGCTCCTGCCGTGATTAAAGGCCAGGTGTACGTCAACATCTCCCCTCCTGTGGTTGGCCGGGGTGTTATCGGGGGTGGAGCCTCCTCAGGAAGCCGTCCCCGTTCTCGCAGCTACGACCGCAACCTGGACAAGTCTCCATCTCCTCGGCTCGGATCTCTGGAGCGTATGCTGAGCTGCCCCGTCCGGCTCAGCGAGGGCGCCGCCCCGACCCCGCCTCCTCCTCCACGAGTCACCTCCTTCGCAGAGATCGCGAGAAGCAAGCGGAGAAACGGAGGCACGGGGGGGTCGCCATCGCTGAAGGCAGCTGCAGACCCTTTCTCCTCCATTTACTCCACCCACTCCCACTCCTCTGTGGATTTCTCTCCGATCCCGGAGCAGCGTGTGGAGGTTGACAGTCACAGCCTGTCACCTGTACCCTTTACCAGATGTTACAGTCAAGGCAGCATTGAGCGACACCTGGAGGGGGCGAGGGAGACCAGGGCCAAGGCTGAAGGTACGTCACCTCTTAATATATTTATTTTATTTATTTATTGGTATATTATTATTATACAAGAGGCTATTTTTCATCTGTAGTACCTGGACAGTTATTACAAAGTCACCCTGTATACAAGATGTTAGCAGTGTAGCTACAGGATGGATCATGCACCGCAGATACAACAACAGGTTAAAGCTCCAGTTATCATCATAATCTGTCAGACACACGGCCCTGACATATTTGTATCTTTAGACAGTTGTTATGTCTAAGGTATTAGCATACAATTGCCTATTTACACATTCAGCAGACTCGCAGCAACATTAGTATTAGTCTGGAGTTGTGTTTCTGTCCACCTTTATAAATGGAAGTCAAATATTTACTTTCCTTTTAGCTCTGCTTTGGTCTCCACCAACCCCTGAGGAAAATATCTGGCTCTTCAGCTGCTGGCCGTAAAAAACAAAACAACGAGCTAATAGGCGCTAAAACGCTCCGTAGAGCTGGATGATGATTCGCTGTGGGTTCGACACTACAAGCAACACCTTTCACATTGTACACAGTCATTTGAATCTTTGTTAATCTAAAAAAAGATACTGATCAGTGGAGCTTTAAACTTCACTTGAAGCTGTACAAGCGTGGGTTCTCTCCGGGTACTCCGGCTTCCTCCCACAGTCCAAAGACATGCAGGTTAGGTTAACTAACGACTCTAAATTGTCCGTAGGCGTGACTGTGAGCGTGAATGGTTGTCTGTCTCTCTGTGTCAGCCCTGTGATTGACTGGCGACCTGTCCAGGATGTACCTCCCCTCTCGCCCAATGTCATCTGAGATCACTCTCTCTGAGAGTGCAGAGTGTATTTGGCCAAAGGAATTTAAAATATACTTAATACATCAAAATGTACCTAGAAAGGCAATGTGCATTACCAACATGCAACAGATCATAGAGTAATACACAAAAAGAACAGAAAACAGTATGTTGAATTTATTCTTCATGGCACCATTCAGACATACACAAACATTTCCACAATAAATGTTTCTGTGGGACATTTTGTACCTGTGGTTTATGTGTGTATGTGTGTACGGTTTGGTTTGATTTTAGGCTTGCTTTGTGTGTGTGAGAACACACAACTAGATGTGCTTCGAACAGAGTGACGCAGAGTGTGTATCCTCAGCTTTAGAGGGAATGAAGGGTTGAAGTGGGCCAAACGTGTTCTGAATAACAATCAGGTGAGAGAGGAGATGAAGGTGCAGAGAAACCCCCCGCTGAGCTCTACATCAGCATACTGAGCTCAGCTGTGTGTGGGTCTGCTGTGTTTGTGTGTGTGGCTGTGCGTTTGCATATCTGTGTTTGCGTGTGTGTAAGTGGTGTGTTATTCTGATCCAGAGAGCCTGTAGGCCCGACTCGTCCCAAAAAACAAGGGAAGGTCAGAGAAAGTTACAGAAGCTTCATCGTGCTGACGGAAAAAATGGTGTCGCCTCTCTTTCTCCATCGTGTCATTGAAAGGTGCTGTGACTTTCATCATGTTCTGGCTTATTCAAATGGTGACAAGAAGTGATGGACATCTTGCATGACAAGCATCCATTTGTAGCATTTCATTGTTTCCCAAAATAAAGAAATCTGTGGAATCTGACTCACAATGTCAAATGCAGCATTGGGACCAGTAGCAGCTGCCAGTGTTGTCAGAGATTGTTTGTATTTAGTATTTTTATTAATCCAAATTTACTGAAGAAGGAATTCATTGGTGTTAAAGTGCTACACATAGCACATTTGAAATATCCAGTGGAGTCAGTTAGACTTTGTTCAGACTGCAGGCAAATCAGATTTGTTTCTCAAATCAGATCTTTAAAACAGACTGTTATTTGCAAGTGATCAGATCAGATTAGTGTGTCCAGACATCACCAAGCTATCTGCTTGGGTTGCTGTGGTAACGACGAAGGCGTCAGTAACTACGTATGCTGGTGACGCTGCTTTCCAACGCGGAAGCATGAGAAATGGAGATCCATCATCTCGCACTGTTAGGTAGCTGTGCAGAACTCCTCCATCGCACCAGACAAACTCAGCAACAGAGGAGGCTGGTGTACAGCCGCTCTGATGCACCTCAGTCACTCTGGATTTGACGTTGTCATTGTGTGTCGCGTTGCAAGTTACGCAAAAGACACTTTGAAATCGGATTTGAGCGTCAGGACTGAGACGCATCTGTAGAAATCTGATTGGAATCGCATTTCAAACCACCTCCAATTGTGGCTTGGATCCAATTTGAAAAAATTGCATTTCATGTGGTTTTTTGTTGTCCAGATTTTCTAAAATCAATCTGGATACAATCTGGATATGCCAAAAAATGGATTTGGGCTGGCAGTCTGAACAGGACTCAGTCATAGCAAAGCTAGATATCATTATATTCCTGCCACATCTCGTTGTGCTGTTCTGTAGCTGAGCCCGACTTCTGACCTCCCTGCAGAGGGAGACAAAAACTAAATTCCCCAAAGGGATTTTAAAAAATTATGATACATTTATTGTTATAATACTAGAGTAAACTAGCTGAAAACAATGCCAGGGCCATTCTGCTTCACTTTTATGTATTCTGTACAATATGTTGGTTATTATGAGCACACATTTTGGCTCAGTTAGTGCGGCCTGGTCTCACTGCATGAATGCTGGAAAAAAAATACAATAGTGTTTAAGAAGTGATGCGTTTTATATTTCCGGTTTGTTTGGAATAAGTAGAGGAAGAACTCTGTATAGTTATGTGTAGAAATAAATCAAAGAAGTAGAGAGAAGTTAAATATGTAAATCATTAAAAGAAGCACTGAGTAATAAATTCCATATATTAATAAGTAGAAGATATACTGAGTGGGAAAATGTATAAATAAATAAATACAGGAAGTAGAGTTGTCAAATATATACAGTAAATAAATAGATAGCCTCAAGGAGCTGTGCCACATACAGAAACTCACACTTTATTTTCGGGAACTCAATGGCCGAAATAAAGATCCAGATCTAAATAGAAAAGTTCTTTTTTTTTAACAAATGATCTCTGGGAAGTGCTGTACTGAAAGACCACACATTATTTAGTATCAAAGATGTCACCAACATAAAAATAAAGAACATGTATCCCGAGGAGGATTATTGTAGGTTTTAGGAATACAGCCACTTGCGAACATGTGCAGGCGAGTGCATGAGGCCGTGGGAATATCTGAACGAGCCGCAACATGCGAGGAAGACTGTGTGAACAACAGAGCGTTCAAAGAAGCAGGGTCATGCTGACTAAGACTATATCATTTAGAGCCTAATTCAATTAGATGACAACGTTTTCAGCCACTGTGTCTTGCTCTGGCCCTTCATCAAGGATCCAGACATCTTTCCGATGAAGGCTGGAGGACCTGGAAGGCCCTCTGACTGTCTGTCATATCATTTAATTAAACAGTGAAATAGTTTCTCTCAGTTGAGTGCAGAATCATTTATCTGAAAAGACCTTTTGCATGAACAGACACCACCATCACCTTATGAAGCTCAGTCTCAGCTGCTGTGTGTGTCTGGTTAGATAAACACAGCCCCTCACACACACACACACACACACACACAGGGAGTGCTTGAATTCCATTGGAATAAGACCAGGGACGGTAAAGAGTGAGTGCACCAGGAGAGGAATGTCTCCAGCTGTCCCCTTTCACAGTCTCATACAGGCTGGAGCTCCCAAAATCACTTTAGGAAGCTCTCGCAAATTCATTATGATGTTATTATGATGATGTTTAATTAACAAACTACTCCCCCTTGGCTTCTTCAGCTAATTATTTAGACAAAACATCTTTATACCTGTAAAATGGAGCAGGTGTTGGTGTTACTTTGTCAGTTTGTGGACTGATCCAAACCCCAGAAAAAGGTAATAACAAGGAGCTTTTCATGTAGCGGTACACTTTCATTTAAAAACAAAATTTCTAGAACAAGCGAACATCACTGGCATTAATAAAAAGCTGTATTTAGTAATGATTCCTCCTTAAAAATGCATCACACCAGCCTCATACAAAATGAAGCATCCTGCCCTCAGGTCACCATCATCAGCCTTCATTCAGTGTAAACAAACAGTTTTCTTCATTTCCACTGGATTTGTTTGCTAGATTTTGGAGTGGTTGATTTATTCTATCTGAAGTTCACATTATGAATGTCAGTTTTGTACCTCAAGCATTGAATGAGCATGGTACATATACAGTATGGACTATATGTAGGTCAGTGTGCAGGAATGTAGGTATGCATTCCTAGGTTGCCTCCACCCAAAATCCTTTGATAGAACTCAAACTCTGTTGACGTCCACCATACCTTTCAAACCAAGCCACTTTTCCCATCTAGCTTTGCAGAAACACAAAGACATAATGTTAATGGGGGAGCGCAAACCCAGTAATCAAATACCTACATAGGTTTTAATCAAAAATGGAAACAAAATGTGCAAATATGCAAACATTTCTCTTAATTTTCTACAATATGGAAATAAAAAACTACACATGCCACAAATTATCATAAGATTAATACAGACCCGACGTCAGTCCCCACCTACTCCATGTGCTCTGTACACCTACAACCACATGGCTGCAAAAAAGAAAGAAACAACCACACTATGGGATATTATCAAACTATTATGATTAGATCTGAAATGATAGATGAGTAATCAATTAGTCTATTAACTGAAAATTAATCTGCACCAATTTCCATAGGAAGAACTCTGTATAGTTATGTGTAGAAATAAATCAAAGAAGTAGAGAGAAATTAATCTGCACCAATTTCCATAATCGTTTATGTCATTTTTTAAGCAAAAAATGCCCCAAAATCAGTTGTTCCAGCTTCTCCAAGCTGAATATTTGCTGGTTTTCTGAGTGTTCTATGAATATCTTTGTGTTTTGGAGAAAACAAGACATTTTGAAGACATTGAGAAATTGTGATGGCATTTTTTTTAAAAACTATTTTCTGTCATTTTTTAGACCAAATGATTAATCCATCAATTATATAACCTGTAGATTATGTGATACTGAAAATAATTGTTAGTTGAGAGGCCCTAATTATCATATTCCCTCTCTAGATTTTTAAACATGGAAAAGAAAAAACAATGTAATATAATAACGTACTGTAATATAGATACATAACAGATATATATAACAGTTTCCTGCTGTTGCTGAATGTGCAGATTTGCACAGTCCATCAGTTCAGGCGCTGGAAGAAAAGAGCACTCCCCCACCTGCTTTAAGATGTTCAGTTGTTAGTTGAGACCAATGAAACAACGATAAAATGGAAGACGGGGAAGATTGATGAAGAGATTTAAAGGAAATAGGTCCTCCCTAAGAACAAGACGCCTCAAAAACAGCCTCTTTAGTTTCTAACACTGTATTCATATAGACTGTGATGATTTAAGATTATAATGAGAGGCTGTGCAGCATCTCAGTACATTTATTATTCATCACACTTCACTTCAGTCAGCTGCGTTGTTTCACCGCAGCATGCAGGCCTCTTTAAAAGCCTATGGGAAGCAGCTCGCTCGCTAATGATGCTAACATGAAGTGCAGAGCTGCAAAGGAAAAGCCTCGGCCGTCTAATGGATTCATCTGTGGAAAAGGAGAGGAGCTGAAGAGAAAGGGTGGAGGCAGGGAAGAAGCAGATGGAAAAGAGGAGAGGTGGGTGAGGGGAGAAAAATGGCAATTAGAGGGATGACGGCGCAGATACAAGAGAGACAGAGGGAGTGTTTCTATCCTCCATCTCCAGTGGGAGCTCAGGCCTGCTGGGTGTGTAGCATTCCTCCCTCCTCCCTCCTCCCTCCTCCCTCCTTCATCATGTTTCTACAGTAGCTCGATGTCGCCCTCTGTGGCTGAGAGACGTCACTGCACCCAGCTCAGGTGGCATCGGTGGGCCGGCCTTACTGGGTGACAAACAGCTTGCGCAACACCGTCAACGTCACACACGTTTCTGTCTGTCATACACTGCACTGGATCTAGAAACACACACACACACACACACACACACACATATACAGAGAAAAACACACACAGATCTCAGTGGCAGAAAAGAAGTGCAGAAAAAGGCTTCTCCTCGTTGGTGTCTCTCCTGACGCAGTGCCTTCAGGTTTAGTCTATGTGTGTGTGTGTCTGTGTTTCTCTGAATGTGTGTGTGTGTGTGTGTGTGTGTGTGTGTGTGTGTGTGTGTGTGTGCGTGCACCTCGGCCTGTCAGATCAGTGTCTTAACAGTGGCATGGTTGTCTGTGATAAGGGCTGTTGATCTTTGTGACTAGTGACTGGGCAGTTTTCTGTTAGTCTGTATTCTTGGTTTCAGTTCTAACCTTCGAGTTTATACAGTTTAGTGCTGACACGATTAGTGGATTAATCGATTAGTCGATCTACAGAACTAGAACTGATCCTAATTATTTTATTGTTTATTCACTGGTTCAGGCTTCTGAAATGTGAGCATTTGCTCTGTTTTATATCATTTTAAATTGGATATCTTTTGGTTTTGGACTGTTGGTTGGAAGTTAGCAATTTGAAGATATCAACTTGGTTTTTGGTTTCTGTTTGTAGCCCAAGTAGTATTGACCAATCACGTTTGAGTGGGCTTTGGTTGCATGCAGGTAAACAGTCTGTGTGGAGAGCAAAAAGAGGCGGAACGCATTGGCCGAAATGCTCAGAACCCATCGGCTATCATCTGACAATGATTAAGCTTTTTATCAATCTCGGAACCCTACAGATTAGCATTTTGTTAGCTTTTTTAAAAATTATCTGCATTCAAATTGTCATCAGACGATAGCCGATGGGTTCCAAGATTGCTAATCGGGACTGTAAACAATGACCAGCGCATGGAAGAGGAAGTTTTTGCCCAGATATTCATTATCTGGATATCCGCTGGCTACACCCGGAAGCCCCAAAACATTGGCCGTTGCCCCCAGAGGCTAAATCTTCGTCAGACGAAAGCTGATGGGTTCTGAGATTGCCCCTAAATGAAAGCCTGAACTGAAATAATACATTATTTACAATCCTCTACTGCGGCAAACATTACGTTAAATGTAACAACTAAACTCAGTTGCCAGTTTATTAAGCATACCTACATAAAGGTACACTTTAATTTTCGCGGCTGTACTTTGTGGTGCTGTTGAATTGTTGAATTGTATTGTGTTTTGAGGTATTTCTAATATTATATCATGATAATGACAATGATTAGTTTCAGCCTTGATTGCCTCTGTACATATTTCTTGTACTGCTGTCAGAGCAAAGGTGTTTTTTAAAATGCTACTGTACCATACAAAAACTAACCAATGTTTCACTTTTCTCCATCCCTGCTTTTCTTCTTGTGCTCATCCAGGTGGTCTCTCGAGTTCCTCAGACAGCCGCCCGGCGGTGGTCCGCTACAGAAAGGACCAGCGGCCCACCACCCTCCCCATCCAGCCCTTCACCTTCCACCACCAGTTCGCCTCCAAACCCCCGCAGCCCAAGCCTCTGCTGCCCCTGCTCACAGGCTACGTCTCTGGGATGCAGGCCCGCTCCAGCTCTGGCTCCGGTTCTGACTCTGGAGGTCCGGTGGGGGAGGACAGTGAAGACGCAGCTGAAAATGTGCACAGGTACCAGGGGACTCTGGCTGCAGCAGCCCCTCCTCCTGGATCAGTTCGTCCTTCGCCTCTTGGGAGCTACTCCCCGGTTCGGCTCCAGGGGGCGCCCAGCTCTGGGACCTGCTCCACCTGCACCCCAAGCCCTCAGCCGCCACACAGCCTCTCCTGCCCACTTTCAGCAGGCCTCGGCCCCCTGCACACCCCACCGACAGGAAAGCAGGGAGGGGGTTCAGTGCCGTTACCATCTACCCCTCCACCTCCATCCCTGGGGGTGAAGAGAGGGACGGTGCCGCCAATGCTGCCACCGGTGCAGGGACACTGTTTCCATCGTGGATCTCTGGCCAGTTTACCAGCACTCCACAGTGACACACTTAGCCCGCTGGGCTGTCTGGACTCTGGAAATCACGTGGAGGGAAGCAAAGGACCCGGAGCCAGAACACATAATGGTAGGTTCTGAAAGAAGTCTAGTGTGTCCTTAAAGAACTATTCATAGTATGAATGCATGTGCTCCTGAAGAAAATAAAGGTTGAAACAAAAGCAAACTTCAGGCACTTGCATAAATGAGCAGCAACAATATAGTTAATATAAGCCTGTATTAGTTACATGGCTTGATCATAGGATAATTAAAAGTTTCAACATACTTGTAGATCTTCATCTTCATCTTTAAAGTTTGCCAGAAGTCTTGCTTTATATACATATAATGGCAGGGATCACACAGCAACAACACGCATGTCGCTGTGTCTAATATAGGGCTCATTTTGGGTGGAAATACCCAAAATTTTGAAATTAATGTTGTCAATTTTTGTCATCTAGTCATTTGTCCTTCCTAAAGATGAAGTTAAAAATGCAAAACACGCAGTTAGTCACTACTTTTAAAAAAGGGGACAGGGCCATTGTCCAATTTTGTTTGTCAGTCACATACCACAGTGTTTTCAACACTTTCGCCACTTGAACATCAAGCGTATAGACCCTTTTCACAGCAGACATTTTGACTTGTCAAAGCAGGAAAAGCACTGGTGTAAGTAATAACATTAATGATGGCTCCAGTAAGCCATGTGATTGAGTGAGCATACAGAATACCAGAGCCCTGGCTGGAACTGGCTCTCCTAAATGGAATGCAGCCGTCATTAATGTTATTAATTCCAGCTGTGCTTTTCCTGCTTTGACAAGTCAAAACGTCTGCTGGGAAAAGGGTCTATTGTGTTCTCCACTTTGCGTATTGAAAATATGACTTCACAAGTTCCAGTATACTTTTGTCGCTGGGTTCGCTTGGTTCTACATCAGATTTTTCATACTGTACCCACTACTTTTTCTTTCGACTTTATGACTGTGGTCATCTCTCCTGTTTTCTTCTTCTTTATCGCTGGACTTTACTTTGGCTTTCTTGCAACTTTCAGTCTGTTGATGATAGAATCAGTCAACAGGTTTACATTAAAAGGAACTAAAACGTTATAGCTGTACTTGGACAATTAATTAAAAACTTTGATATCACTTGTTTGTGGTGCAATGTGATGGGAAGTTTCAGCCCACGGAGAGCAGAGCAGCAGCAGGTTTCTTCCCTGATTGATTCTGTATTGATCCACCTTCACCACCATCAATTCACTCATCCACACTGGCCTTAGCCAAAGAATGAAACGCGTAATCTTCACAGTGTTAGTGTCTTGCTGCTTTGATAAGACAACAGATGGCTGCCTGGGGTTTCACTTGTGTGAAAGTTATTAGGTTCTGTGTAATTCAGTGTTGATGTACTCTTTAAAAGAAGCTAAGCTCTACATTCTTACTGTTGTCTTTTTCTCTTTCTCTTCTCTCCCTTCATGCATGGACTTAAATCTTCTCCTGTCCTCCCTTCACCTTTTCCACCTGCTTTTCTCCCATATATTTCTTTTATCCATCTTCTCAATAATCCATCCTTTAACCCGAAACCAACCACAAAACCCCTTGATCATAACCCTAACACCTCCCCTCCCCAACAGCACACCACCTCTCTCCCCAGGCTCTCAAGTGGAGGGAGTACCGACGTCGAAACCCTCTGGGAGTGGAGAGGGTCTCAGGATCAGGCCCCCACTCTGGTAGCCTGGAACCCCGACGGGGCGGGGGACCACGGCCTGCCAGACGGAACGTGTTCGATTTCCCTTCAGCCCTCTCTGGCCACACGCTGGGACGGTTAAATGGTGCTCATAATTTTACTGACAGAGTTGGAACAAACGCTGTCTTATGTGGATATTTGAAAAGTAGACTTGGATTCTTAAAGTACTAGTACTTTTTTAAGGAGTTCAAGATCCAAAGAATGTATTATCTGAGGGTTAAAATATAAAAATAAAAATATTGCTGCAGGGTTCCTCTGAGAACAAATATGTTAGAAGTTCATGAAGGTATTACTCAGTCTCACCTACAGTAGCATTCTTAAGGATCCCTAAAGGCCTCTCATGCTTTTAAAAGTGGTGGTGTGTGTATTTATACAGATTGTGTGTCTGATCATCTGTGTGTGTGTGTGTGTGTGTGTGTGTGTGTGTGTGTGTGTGTCTCAGCAGCGGGCCAATCAGCTAAGCTGCAGCACAGCTACAGCGACTTCCTGCCGGACTACTTCTCCCTGGCCGAGAAGCCTCCGGAGGAGTTCTGCCTCTCCCCCGACGCTTCAACTTCCTCCTCCTCCTGCTCTTCCTCACAGTCCCACATCTCTGTGGACCTGACGCAGAAGAGAGGTGAGGCCCTGTGTGTGTGTGTGTGTGTGTGCATTATAGACAGTGACAGTGGGAAGTCTCTAAATATTTAATTGCCAAATGCTAAATGACTAAATGTCTAACTGTGACCTGTTTTTCTTGGAGCTCATTGCATTCAGCTTTAATATATGCATTTAAGTGCAGAAAACTAGTTCTAAAATCTTCTTTCTCATGGCTGAGATGAGTTTTACAGTACTGGACTTTACTGACTGGTCCAACACAAGCCCCTAGATTGGTACAACATAAGTTAAGCGTTCATTCAGACTTTAAGCAACAGCTGGTTACTGTAGACAGTATCAACATCAGGATTTTTTTGCAATGTTATTGATATTTAAACATTATGTAGTAGTCAAAAACAAGATAAATAGAGATTTAACAAAAAAAAATCTTATCACATCACCTTACTTGGTGTTTATGAGGCTTTCAGCCACATCTTGTTGCTCAGTTGTTATGGAGTTAGATTCATTTTCATCACGTGACCTAAGGCATTTTGGTCACATGATAAAATGACCAGTAAACACTCAGCAGACTTTGTAGCCTTTCTGGTGTTTTCAGGCTTTCTTTCCACCTCCTAATGTCTCATTCAGACCTTTCCATTCAAGCATCACACAGTCGTGCAACAGTAAATTATAAACGCTAGTTCAGTGTCTGTTTGGAACAGGCGATTGCTTGGCTGCCGGAAGTGCTGCTTGTCGAGAACTGTGGTATAGCTGCTTAAATTGTTCTCAAGAACCGCTCATCCGATTGACTTCACACTCAACGCTGCACTACCGTCGGCCCTCAGCAACACACCTGCCAAGTGCGGAGTTGATCAGATGAGCGGTTGTTGAGATAACCGAAGGACAGACATACAGAAAGACAGAGATTCCTTCCTTTATAGTTAGAAGACCAAAGGGACTTGTAGTTGTCCTGTTCTCTGCAAAAGTTGCATCTCAATCAAACAAATCCATTAAAGGGAGTTGTTTGTCATGATTTAGTTCCAGACCTTTGTCTCTGTTCCTGTCTCCATGTCTCTGCATCTCTTTGGGGGTCTTGACTCGTAACAGACTTTAATTCCTGTCTGATACGCAGATATATTGCATGTCTTATTACCTTTCTGCTAATAAATATGTCATGACAAGCTGTCAACAGAAGAATAAACTGGTTAGTACTGTGAGCCACAAAAGAATACTACTGCAGTGCACAATACCCACAGACTCAAACCAGGTGATCGTTTAGAGAATCACATTTCCTGAGGATGCAGTGTTGTCGTCAAGGAGAACAGGCAGGGAAATTATGTTGTTGAAAGGTGCTTAAATCAAGTGCCTCTCAGTGCAGAAAGGCTGCTTGACCGTGAGGAGAGTAATTCGAGGCCTCTTGAGGCAGCAGGGTGTTGTATAATGAGCAGGGAGATCATTCTTCAACTGGATCGTCCAGGTTTACCTCTCTGTGTGGCAGATTTACTCAGCCATTTTCACCTTTGTTTCAGATACATTGTGTCCCAGAGATCTGTTATTTGGCTGTCACGTATATGATTATAATTTTATAAGTAAAGCTAAAATAGTCTTTGCTCAATAGGAGTTGGATTGTGGTCTTTGTGAATGTTTTGTTTTGTTACTTCATTTAGATTTCGACACCAGTACATTTTGTCTTGTTTTTCTGAGCTGAGGCTGATGGCAGACAAATCTCTAGAAGGCGGTCCCCAGCTGTTCATTGCACAACTAGTTGCTGCCTTTATTAAATCAAATAATGAATTCATGCAGATTGCAAGCACAAAGACAGCAAAGGACACAGCAAAATGTGATGCTAAATTTGGATCTTAATGCCTCTCACCTCCCAGCAGAGGAGGGTAAAACACAAGGGCGTAACCATGGTATAGACATTGGGGGGGGTCAATTTTTTTTTTAAAGTGCATTTCCTACAATTCTGTGATATTTATATATGAAAATTTGCACATTTAGAACATAGTTTTGAGGACTACATTGATCATTTGAATTCACATTTAAAGGAACAGTCGGATCTTCTAGTGGCTGCCGGTGGGGGGGGCACTTCACTACAAGCTAAAACAAACAACTTCTTCCAAACTTGTCCACCTGTGTCTTAATCTAATTAAGATGGGAGTATTGCTCTCCATGTAACCACAATCATTCACACACAAGATGCATTTACCTGTAGTGCCTTACTACACTACCTATTTAGCTGGATTCTTACACTTACTGTCTATGTGCTCTACTGAACTGCATTATAGTTCACGTCCCACTCTCTCACCTGGTCACCTGTATCTCCAGAGCATGTCCCTGTCTGCTTCCAGCATGTCTCTGCCTCCCTGTCTCTCTGTGCTGCCTGCAGTGTGACCACATATCATTATTTTACCTAAAGAACAATGACTGATGACCTTGATGATCATTTTAGTTTGATACACTGAATATTCTGCTTGTATTACTAGTTTTATTAACTTTAATGTAATCATGCTGTTTAGCTATATAGTAAATGTATAAAGAACGGTGTACAATGTACAGTAGAAACGTTAGCCGCCTTATCTACTAAGCTAACGTTACCTATTTTGGTAGCTCATAACTTACTGTCTGAATAAAAACTTGTATGTCCGGCTGCAGGTCCTGCTTTCTAAGCTTTTTAGGTAACATTACCTCCTCCATTAGCTCACCTCCACTGACTGAGCAAACTAAAAACCCGTCAGATTACCATCACAGCACAGAAAGACTTCAGGAGATCTGATTCTGAGCTTCATTAGCGAACACTGATAGCAACAACAACATGCTAACGGTGTAAATCATAGACATATACAGTGTAAATCAAACAACCGTGACAGGGTTCATAAAAGGAGGACATATTTAACATATTTTCTACTTTATATTGGGGGGGACAGATTGGTAGTTTCTCACTACTGGGGGGGGGACACCCCCCAACGAATGCGTGGTTACGCCCTAGGTAAAACAGGAAACCAAGTCATGGATTTAAAAAGACACATTCGTAGCAAAGACAACCCACAAGACAAAGTTACTTGTAGCCAAAAAGGATTATTGACAAACTCTTTCTTTATTCTTTCCTCCCTTACCTCTGTCAGGTTTGGTGAAAGCCGTGAACACAGCAGTGGATCTGATTGTGGCGCACTTCGGCACCAGTCGAGACCCAGATGTAAAGGTAGGAGTTTTTGGTGGATCAGATTGATGACTGCTAATCCATACCAGAACCATTGTTCAGAGGATAAAGGGAGGGCTGATTCTACTGGCTGATTAAAGCTCACACAGCAAACCTTTGAGTCTATACCGGCCTTTAACAACAACTTAATACCACTGCAGTGTAGTAAAGTACAAAAGATCATGAAACCTTTCAGTTGGCAAATTACATTAGTTTCACAGTCAGATGGCGCCATCTGTTTTCTCACATTATAGTGATTAAGTTAGTGTGTAAAATCTTTATTCTTAAAAGTATTTGTGCCTTCCCCAGATGTGTAGTGTGCTTAAGCTTCAGGCTCACGTGTCCTTAAGTTTGTTTGAGGTTTTTGTCTTCACCATTATTTTATTAAATATACAGCACAGAAGCCATGGAAACACCACCAGAAACATTTTCAGAAACTAAATTGGTCCCTTGTGACTTTTGCTTTCTTCGGTGACTTCTTTCAGGAAACTGAATTTCTGGCACATAGTGTGTATTTACACCAAGCTGATAAGATATTCTGTAGATTAATAATAAACTAGGCTGCAGATCCGTCTCATCCAGGGAACAAGAGGGCAGGCAAATACAGCCGTCAGTCATTCACTGATTAAAAGCTTGACCAAACAGATAATATATTTACTTTCTGTTAATTTATTATAACGATATACTAAAAAAATAGCGTACTAATCTACGCAGACAAAAGCAGCTTTGTCAAATACAGACCAGAAGTGTTGCATCATTCTTTATCTTTGATCCCACATCTTGCCTTTCAATTCTCTGATTTGTTTCACTTTCATTTCCTTTATCCCCTTAATGTTTCTCTGCAACCCTGCCAGGCTAAGCTGGGGAACAGCTGGGTGAGTCCCAACGTGGGTCACCTCATCCTGAAGTACCTGTGCCCGGCCCTGCATGAGGTGCTGCAGGACGGTCTGAAGGCCTACGTACTGGACCTGATCATCGGACAGCGGCGTTGTCAGCCCTGGAGCCTGGTGGAGGCCTCCACACAGCTGGGTGAGAACAGTGGTGTATATTTTCCTATTTTTGTGACAAATTATTATGACTACTATACGTCTAAAGCACATTGGTGACAGTTTCATGACTCCTGACCAATTTTTACTGAAACTGATTCCTTAACATCACAGTTGTATTATCCATGATTAACTGATTGAGTTGCAGAATTGCTGACCTCAAACCCACTTCACATACTTTTTATCCAAAGACCATATTCAGTCTACAAACCTGATTCAGACCATGACTTAGAAAAGTTAGATACTCAATATTTTCACACTGAGGGGCAGTTAAAAATGGCTGCAGTTTCATCACATCAAAACGTTGATGAGGCAGCCTTTAAATAACATCACGACTTGCAAAATCCACAGTAGACAATTCTTGTTTTCCGTAACACCCTGCCTCAAAAATAAGCCACAACATGGTTACTTGGTTTTACGAAATACACAATAATGTTTTCTATCACTGTTTTACATATAAATGTTTTCAGAGTTTCCTGCACAAATGTCCTGTCAGGAAAGGTGACATATTTTCAAAAAATTGTAGATGTATCATATTAAAGGAAGTTTTTGAAGAGTGATTTCTGGTGCTTATGGGTAACATATTTGTTTGTCTCGATCAGGCCCGTCCACACGTGTTCTCCACAGCCTGTTCTCAAAGGTGAGCCAGTACTCTGAGCTCACAAGCCACAGCATGAGACTCAACGCCTTCATCTTCGGCCTGCTCAAGTAAGTCATTTTTCTTTATCCTGGTTTTTACTGTAATTGTCATCCATATAATCTTAACGATCTATATACGATGGTTCGATGGTTCTCATCCTAGGGGTCGGGATCTTTAATGCAGCTACAATTAATGTATCAAATGACGATGTGTAAACAGTGTCAAAGGTGTCGCTCATAGTGATGAACCTAAAGAGAGAGAGATGAATCTGCAGCGGCTTTATAGCGAGTTTCAGCTCATTGTTTTGCTCTCCGGCTGCAACTTTACTGTTTTGGTTCACTCTCAGCGCTCTCATAGCATCGTTTTTGGCCACTCAGCACCAAACAGCAGACAGTTCCAGTAGGTGAATAGCTGGTGAGCATAGCGGAGCATTTATGAGCTATAGAGCCCGATATTTCCTTCATGAGTTGGTAGAGACCAAAAACAGAGATAAAAGAGAGTGAATATTGGACTTACATTCTTCAGGTGGCCAGAAACGCGACTCCAAATGAATAATAATGTTGTTCCGTAACTGCTGGATGTGTAAATAAGCAACTGTTTGCTAACAATTTCACCATATCAACTGATTGCAGGTTTAAAATAATTAAGATTTGCAACGTCAGATTCCTACAGTAACTCTTTATAGGCCTGCAAATTAAAAAAATAATAGCTGCATATAAAACCTGCAAGTGTTTGCTAAGGTCTCAAGTTAAGCTAAATGCACATACATACTGTACATACTGTAACCTTAAAATAAGTGGTTGACCAGGTGGGGGACCAGATTTTTATTCCCAGATAAAACTGGGGTGATTTATGAGTACATACATGCATTCTCACAGATAGCAGGCTCTGATCACTTTCTGTCTGGAGGCCGTTGCACCCATTCAGATTTTTTGTCTGACTCATTTTGTGTGTTTAAAAGGCATCTTGATTTAGTTGTGTTAGCTTATTATGGTTTGAGTAGACATTATTCTACGAGATCAAATACAATTTTAAACCATGTCAGTGCTGAATGATAGCCTCAGTTGTTGAGTGTAATAATGCCTAAAATTCTCCTGTAGGAGAGTGATTTGAAAATGTGATTCTCCTTATATTTCAGCCTAAAATCTTTGGAATTCTGGTTCAATCACCTCTACACACATGAAGGTAAGACTCAGTCATTTATCCATCTTCAAAAACCCAGCTGGTTATCTGATGTCCATATGTGTATGAAGTCTTGCTTCTTCTGAATCTTGTTCTGATATTCTTCCTGTTTTGTTTTACTTTCCTCAGATATTATAGCAGCACACTACAACCCGTGGGGTTTCCTTCCCCTGTCGCAGGGGGCATGTCAGCCCCTCTTTGAGGAGCTCCTCCTCCTGCTGCAGCCGCTGTCACTCCTCCCCTTTGACCTGGACCTACTGTTTGAACCACATCTCCTCCAAAAGGGCCAGGAGCATCTCCGTCGCAAGGAGCAGCTGTGCTCTGCAGGCCAGAGTGCCGACCAGTCAACTCGCTCCACCTTCCAGCTCATGAGAGGATGGAGCACCACTGTGAGCGAAATGGTCAGAGACTCGAGTGCAGAGGTGAAGAAAGAGAGGGCGGTGCTGAGACGAGAGGGAACGTGGCCGAGGATGGAAGGGGTCGGGTCGAGAAGAGAGGGAGCAGGAGCGAATTCAAGGTTGAGGATAGAGGGAGCGACAACTGAGAGCGTGTCAGCCGAGCCTGTTAGCAGGCCGACAATGATGGAAGTAGGGTTTACCAATCTCTGGAAGGAGAGGGGCATGGGTGGGCAGAGAGTGAAAGGTGTAGGACAGGAGAGCCAAGGAGAAGGTGAGGATGGACAGGAGAAGGACAGGAGGAAGGAAAAGGAGAAGGATATGGCGGACGAGGGCCGTCAGCGGCAAGATAGACAGGCGGGCTGGTGGTACCAGCTCATGCAGTCCTCCCAGGTATACATCGACCAATCCACAGAGGGGTCAAAGTTTGTAAAGACAGAGAAGAGGAAGAAGTCATCGGAGAGACGGCAGGGCCAGCTACCGCCCACCAGAGAGGGAGTGGTGGAGGGGGCAGAGTCAAGCCAAGAAGGGGAGGGGCATAGAAGCAGGAAAAGCAGCAGTAGCTCTAGCGGAGAGTCAGCTGGATCTAGGGGAAGGCCTTCATGGATGGGCAGCCCGCCAGAGTCTGTTGTCAACCAGGAGAAAGAGACCAAACCTCTGAAGGTCACAGGGACTGGAGCCCAAGCTGCAGCCCAAGCGGAAAGCCCCTCTCAGGGACAGAGTCTGCGCTGGGGCAGGCTCTTTGGATCGAGTGTTGGTTCTCCTTCGAGGGTGGAGGGAGCTGACCAGAGGGCAAAAGCTCAGACAACCAGGTAAGTTGAAGGGATGATGATATTTGATAGTTTTCTTATTGACAACAAATCCCATCAAAAGACCAAAACCAACAATATATTGATCTACTAACTTTAACGTATTATGTGTGTATCCAAAGCCTGATATAATATCTTATTCCTCTGAGCTCCACTGTTGTCCACAAACGATAAAAAGTACACCATTGAGCCACAGTTACACTGGCTGGCATGTTTCTTTATTACCATGAACACACATACTGTAGTTTATTGATTTTATCCCACATGCACTGTCCTGGTGCCGTGAATAGTTACTATCGCGTATTAGTCCGCAGCTGAAAATAGTCCCCAACAAATGCACTATGTCCTCCTGTTTAGGTATCCTTTCGTTAAAAGCTACAGTGTCCAGGTGTTTTAAGAAACTACTGAGCCTTTTAAAAAATGTAACTATATATGTGTGAGAAGATTTATGTCTTCAGTAGGAACTAATGGGCTTGGGACTGAGTGCACAGACAGAGGTCTTTTAGTTGGACTTGTTGTCAAGAAGAAAAATATGATCAGCCTTATTTTTAAAGTTTAAAAACTGTCAACTTTTTTACCAAATTTTACTTTAGCTATCAGCACAATACATTTCACATTTTTCCACACTGTTTTTCTTTCTAAGGCCACCATCAGGTTGGCTTTCTCTGGACCGGTCTGTTCTTGACCTTGTAGCTCAGACTATTGGAGGAGGGAGTGGGAAGAAGGCAGAGCCTCCTGCCGCACCCACTCACACCCAAACCACACCTCCACCAAGGTCAACCCAACTGACTCAAGCCAAAACACAATCTCCATGGTAAGTAAATACTACACCTTGTGTCGTGTTCTGTCAGGTAACCTAGTAGGATTGTACTCCACTACCACACCAGTCCGTCCAATGTTTATACTATATACTATACTATACTAGAGCTATAAGAATTGTAAACAAAACTACTTTTCAAGAACCAACCAACCAACCCCATGTTTATTAAATAAAAGGCTCTAAAATTCAGAGACTTAGTAGGTTGTAAAACAGCACAAATAATGTATAAGGTCAAACACAAATTACTACCCCAAAGTATCCAAAAAATCATCGTATTTTGGTTAACAGGGTGAATTTAGTTGTAGTTGCAGTGAGGACAATTATAAAAATGTTGACTTTAGCATGAAAGGGATGGTGTAAAATGTGTCTGATGTTACTTTTGATTATTTTTTGATTATTGCATGAATCATTTGGTCTTCAAAATGTCAGAAAATAGTGAAAAATATCCACCTCAATGTCCTAAAGCCCAAACTGATGTCTCCAGATTGCTTATTTTGTCCGACCAACAGTCCAAAACCCAAAGATATTCAGACTGCTATCACATAAGACAAATAAAAGCAGCAAATTCTTAGAACTGAGGAGCTGCAACAAGGGAATGTTTTGTATTTTTGCTTTAAAAATGACCAGAACAATTAATCCAAAATAATTCAACTTTCTGCATGCCCTCTTGTCATTCCTCAGTGAAGTACGAGCATTGTGCCACCACATAGCCACCGAGCCCGGCCAGCTGAGCTTCAACAAGGGTGATATCCTGCGGGTCCTGAGCAAGGCCGATCCAGACTGGCTGCTATGCTCCCTGGGCTCCACGCAGGGCTTGGTTCCCATCATCTATGTTACCCTCAAAAGCATGGAGGACAGCCAGGATGCCACTGGACTCGGGCGGTGCTGAGCCAAAGCTGCCCCGAGAGGAGTTAATGCAAGAGACAGAGGGTATCCCTGCCACATACCTACTGGAAACAAAAACCTGTTTATGGCTGCTGTTCGAGATAACTGTACATTGGGGATGATTCCCGGAAAAAAAGACATTGTAGAAAGTACGAAGATTATGAAGACGATGTACAGACACGTGCGAGGGAAGCATGCAGGCTCCAACACAAACTCACATCCACTTCAAGGGTACATCCAGACAAGTATGCATGCATACATCCGAAAACCAAAAGACCAGACAAGAAACAAACCCAAAGACACTCCAACACACGCTGCTTTCTCTGCGTGCAGCCGCGCTACTAGCTTAATTATGTGACTGTCCAGTGGATACAGCATATCATCCATCTCTACTTTCAACAAAACAAGGAGGGGCTACTCACAGAACTTCACAATATGATATATACCACGCCTAGCTGCACTTTGCTGTACTGCCAGTACCTAGCTGTGCCACACTTTGTGCTCAGTTATTGCCCTCAGTCGAACGCCGGGGTCGGTTTGATGTCCTGTTGCTTACTTGGTGCCGATTGATTTTCATTATACATAGAAACAGTGAATCCTGGCTTTTTTTGGGTAAGATTTAAGGTGGTTGATGTAAAAGCAAAAATCGTCAACTTTCTGATCCACGTCTGCTAATATTATTATTATTATTATTATTAGAAGAGTAGAAAACCACACAGGAGTTTGTTTAGATGGCTGTTTAACCCACGTGGAAAGAATGCAAAGGTATATTTCCATTCCCCGTCTGTCTTAATTGGTCACTGCTCATCAAAGCCTGTTCATGTGGAGACGAAGGGATGGATGGATGACAAGCAAATTGCCTTTTTTTTCCCTCTCAAGACTTACCACAGCTCGGATGAATCAATGGTTGACATTGTTTAATTGCATGTAACCCTGCAAAAATGTTGTCTTTTTCCCTACAGTCCTGTTTCACATGTTCCTGCCGTATCCTGCACCTCGCTCCCCCGTTAAAGGGAAACTCCGGTATTTTTAAACCATGGCCCTATTTTTTTTTACAAATTTTGGGGTCTAAATGACTAATACTTACTAAAAAGTTTTGGAATTGGTCCAGTAGATCGCCTCCGCTGGCATCCACGAACAGGCTGCAATGGCTGCAACGTAATCCTTTGGGGCAACTACACCCGTCAAAGTCCGTCCACTAAAAGTGCTTGTTTTTGCCACTGACTCTGGTTCAGACTGTTATTCTAAGTGTCTGACAGAATTATGGAAAGGATCGCTACAGAGACAGAAACTCTTCTCTCCAGCTCTGACTCACGTTTCCATCGTTGTCTTCCTGCAACAACTCAACCTCTCACGAGATTTCAGAGCGAGACTTTTCCTTGAGCGAGACTTTCTGCTTCTGGTTAAACAAAAAGGATCTTACTCTTTAACAGAACGGTCTGTCTCTGTAGGGATCCTTTCCATAATGTTGTCAGACGCTTAGAATAACAGTCTGAGCCTGTCAGTGACAAAAACAAGCACTTTTAGTGGATGGGTGCAATTGCCCCAAAGGGTTACGTTGCAACCATTGCAGCCCGTTCGTGGATGCCGGCGGAGGTAATCTACTGGACCACTTCTAAAACTTTGGGTAACTATTAGTCATTTAGACCCCAACAATAGAGCCCAGGTTTAAAAATACCGGAGTTCCCCTTTAACCTCTCATTAAGGGACACTTCACTGCTTTTGAAGAGGACGGACTCTAGCGAGTGGCAACAGTCGGAGCTGAATGTGTGTGTTTTGATCTGTTGGTACATACTGTAAATGCATATATGACTTACACACATGGTGGTGAGTTCTATTTATTTATTGACCGGTTCAATTAACCGAGGGAAGCATCTAAATGGACGGTTGCAGAAAAACAGGGGAAGGATGTCCAATGAAAGCAAAGCAAAGCTGTGGAGATGTGTGGAGGCCTTTTTTGAATGAATGTGTTGTTTTTTGATGGATGCAGCCTGGAAACTCTTAGCTGACATTAAATTATTGCTAATTAGATATATGTGTTGCATTTAGAGAGGGGTTTATGATCTTATCTATGCCTTAAAGCCCTGTTGGACACTAGCGACCTAATATTTGTCCTGACATTATATTTAGTATAATGCTATGACATGTCTAACTTGACATTTTCCCCAGAATTTATGACTGCAGAGATTCTTTTTGACTTCAGAGAACATAGAGATGATATAGAGGTGATATTTTTTGATGCTTAAAGGCAACACATATTGCGATGGTGGCTTTGTGGGCATCCCTGTGTTAGTATGTACATGCTACCTGTCATGCCCAGGTGTAAAATGTGGCCTTAGGTTCAAAACTAAAATTACAGCTATATACAGAATACCTGGATAGATGTTGAGTGCATACGGACACCCAATCCAAATATTACACATTATAAAATGGTAAAATCAATGTACATTTATTAAATAAATGAATGCTCGTGTAGTTTTTGAAAAACTTACATAGGATATAATTTTACCTTTTTAATTGTCTTTTTGTTGCATTGTTGTACAGTTTGTACAGTCATTTAATTTCAGCAAAAAACAATTTAATACTTCATTTTCATTGAACTGTAAATATATTTAAATCCTTCAGTGATTCATTTCTGCCATAGAGCTATATGTATGAATGTTAATGCATTTTATGTTTAATACAGGAAGCAGGTATAAGCTTTAGTTTCAGTGCTAACGAGCATGACGACAGGCGGTAGTGATAGTGGAAGGTGTGACGAGAGATATGTTCGGTCCTCCAGGCAGTTTGCTGTTCATTGACATCCTGTTCAGAGTTCACATGGGACAGACGGAAATAAACACATAGTAGTGATTAAAAACCAGAGAGACGTGGGGGGGTAAGAGGCAAAGGCAGATTTGGCATTTGATAAGCTGAAATGTCGTGCTTTAAAATGCTACACTTGTAGGAGTGACGTAAAAGTAAAAGAGAGAGAGGGGGAGGAAGAAAGAAAGACTTGCGCCTTCTTTCTTTCTCTCCTTTCTGTTTTTATCTGCTTCCTCTCTCCCCGGCTGCCTCCTCCTGCCTGTAAATACCTTCAGCATCAGTGACGCTGCTCTTCTCTCTGTGTCCAGGCTATATGATGTATATGTATGACATTATCAAACTACTATGGATGTTAAATAACAAAGTGCTCATGTGATCACAAAACTTTAAATGGCTCCTGTGTCTTTTGTCCTTTTGTAGAAAGGTTTCAAACCAACTCCAGACTTTTAAACTTTTGCCAAAATATGTCTAAATACAATCCTTCATCCTTCAGTTTACTGATTGGCTCCTATGCTGTGTACGCAATTCAGTTACTTCCTCAATAAACAAAATACCACGCAGCAGTTCTCAGGGCGGCTGTGGCTCAGGAGGTAGAGCGGGTCATTCATTAATCCCGGGGTTGGTCGTTCGATCCACGGCTCTTCCTCCCGTCCACATGTCGAAGTGTCCTTGGGCAACACACTGAACCCTGAGTCGCTGCTGATGGAGGCCAGCACCTTGCATGGCAGCTCCATCGCCATCGGTGTGTGACTGGGTGAAAGAGACCAATCTGTAAAGCCCTTTGGGAACCATTAAGGTTGAAAAGTGCTATATAAGTGAAGTCCATTCACCATTCTCCTGACCAATGAAAGAAGCTCAGGCTCGAATGTGCACAAAACCTGATGCACGTGACAGAGAGACGTTTAAATATGAGTATTGAGTAGTTTTTATGGATGTTTTAAAACGTTTTTTTCTTATCAAATCCAGGAGAGTTTTCACTGACCAGAGTAACTGAACTGTTACTGCAGGCCAGAAGTCGCTAAATGAAAGAAAACACGACGTACTGTCGTGTATTGATGTACTGATATTTACCTACAGTATGTCGACTGGTGAGAAGGATGCCCTTCAGCCACCAGATGGTGCTGAAGACTTAAAAGATAAGATACATCAGCTGTGAGTTCACTGAATTGCAATATTCAGGCTCTTTTCTTTCTTCTCTATATTAACATTAGACTCGATATTATGGCTTATGGTAACAAAACCGTAGAAAAAAAAGTCAGCAAAGCAGTCTCGCTGATTTTTGACTAAATTTGCATGAAATGCTGCACAAACACATGGAATATGTGCGATGTGTTTTTGTGTAGCCACTAGCAGATTTAGGCATCTTAGACTTGAATATTTCACTGAATGTGAGCGTCATTTTTTACCTCAATCAGCAGGAACACCAGCATATATTATACTTAATACAGAGTGCACAAAAAAGTTAAAGGGGGAAATTTTAGGGGAAACCAGGGCTCAAGAGGTAAAGTTTGAGGTGTCATCTGTCAATTGACAAAAGGATCTTATGAAAGCCAAGATGGGTAATTAAAGTCTAAGTGTTGAACATTTGGCTGCTGTCAGGTAAGTTCGCCCGCTGTGTCAGCAGGTAACCAACCATCATTTCCCTGCATCTTTTGTACTGCAAAAACAGTCTCATTTTAAGCCTGATAGAAATGTTTTTTTTCTTTTTAGATTCTCTGATTGGTTGTGTAAGGACTTTACTGTAACTGACCCTTTTCTGTTTCAATATGACAATGCGTCTGTGCACAAAGCCAGCTCCATAAAGAAATGGTTTTCCCAGGAAGAACTTTACTGGCCTGCACAGAGCCCTGCCCTCAACCCCGACCAAAATCTTTGGGATGAACTCGGAACGCCTACTGTGAGTCAGACCTGATCACCCAGCGTCAGTGTTGGACCTCACTGATGCTCTTATGGCTGAATGGGAGAAAATCCCTGCAGCCAGGTTCCAACATCTTGTAAAAAGCCTGAAACCAGAGGAGTGGAGGCTGTTACAGCAGCAGATGAATGTCCATGGACTTGGAAAGACATGTCCAATAGTGATGTGTCGTTCATGAAGGAATCGTTCATTTTCAACTACTCTTTGATATGGACGAGTACACGTGACAGCTGACTGGTTTGGGTCGTTCATTCGTTAGCCTTTTGTTCATTTTACATGTGACAGCTACACAGGCTCAGTATTGGATAGAAATGAGTAGCCTTTCGTCTACTGAACGAAATTAACGAATGACTCAAAAAAAGAGTAGTTCATTTTACTGAACGAGACTTAAAGAACTAAGTCACTAAAATGAACCGGTTGTCCCATCACTAATGTCCAACTATCACATATTGGTGTAATGTTCAAGTGTCCACATAGTTTTGGCCATAAGTTTGCAAAAGGTCAAAAGTTTGACCTGTGAAAGTAAAAACGCAATTCCTAAATGTGCTGCAAATCTATTTTAATTGTAATTTGTTTCAATTCAAATTCATTTAAAACAGTTTGTAAATATCTATTTTCTATTAATATCTTAAATCTTAAAAAGTACAGTACAGCAGCAGCTCAACAAGAGCAGCAAACCTCCATTAAACGTGTGCTTTTTGAAAAAGAAATCTGCTTTCACTAACAGAGACCACGGCAATAAAGATAAAGATTTAGAATAGTTTATTGCATATTATGGATGGAGGAGAGCCAAGATGATGCAGGATGGGTGGACTAAGGGTCCGGAGGGAGGGATGAAGGAGGTGAGGGTTGAGGGATGAGTGGAAGGAGGGTGAGGGATGAGGGGAGGAATCAGGGTCTTGAAGGTGGAAGGGAAGGGAACGGATAAGGAGTGCTTAAATACTAATGTGCAGAAATGGGATGTGTTTGAGACATGGTCTTTGTTCCCGAACTTAGTTATAAAATGTCATTAGATATAGATAGATAGCGCTTTACAGATTGGTCTCATTCACCCATTCACACACCGATGGCGACAGAGCTGCCATGCAAGGTGCTGGCTTCCATCGGGAGCAACTCAGGGTTCAGTGTCTTTCCCAAGGACACTTCGACATGTGGACAGGAAGAGGCGGGGATCGAACCATCAACCCTGAGGTTAATGGACGACCCGCTCTACCTCCCGAGCCACAGCCGCAGATATGACCGCATTTAGTTTTTTTTGCAAAAGAAATGCTTCATATTGCTGGTAATATTTCTATGAATCCTTCTTGCAGAAACCTGTCTAGACCTGCCTTATCTCATTCACAATTCTGTGAATTGTATTCACGTCACAGTTCATTTTATTTGATGCATTCATCTCAAGGAACTACATTAGATTCCTCTGAATAGTGAAGACATATTTTCTGTGGAAACCCATAAGGTGGGTTGCACATTCCATCACACCTGTGAGCGGGCTGAGGGATTTGGCAACATGGGGGAGTTCGAAGAGGTGACAAACAGACAGTCCTTTGTTCCACTGCATTCATATGAACCCCCTCACCTTTGTTATATTTATTTCCTGGTAATTTTCATTTGAACATTTTCCTCTAATATCCTGGCACTTCTTTCTTGGATTCTTCTTGTGCTCTTGAAATATGAACAAACAAAACATTTTAGACTGTAGACAAGTGGCTCTGCCAAACTCCCAAAGAGTTGAATCTAATCCTGTTTTTATCCAGGAAGTTTATAGGAGGATTAAAAGGTGAATGGGTGACACTCAGCCTTTAAATTAAAGATTACACTTTTCTCCAAATTTCATGTTGACGGTACATTTAGCGTCACATTCATCTCCTTTTCTGTATGTTATGTATACAAAACCACCTCAACAGAGATGCCCCATTAAGGTCTAATCAGGTTTGTCAAGGTTTTAAGTTACTATGAAAGGAGGGTTGTGTAAGCTCACAAAAGCTCAGACAAACTGGATCTGCTGAGTCTTTTATAACATCTTTTTTTTCTGTTCACTAAGGGAAGCATGGGCTTCACTCACAAGCTCCTGCTACTGTATGTCTCCAACATCAACAACAGTCAGGCCAAAATCTGTCAGTTTAAGTCTGCAAACTAATACAAAATTTCATGAAATTTGTCCCTTTAAACTGACAAAAACATAAACCCACATTCATACATTCATTCATTCATGACAGAAGGCGAGTGTCCAAAGTAAAAACACTGCATAATAATCGTAGCTAGAAAAAGTGTTAGTGAACCGTAGATTATTGATAAAGTCAAATATTACTGTAAAAAGTTCTCTAATGCGTTTATTTAATCGATGGCGCAATTGCACAAACATCGTAAACTCACACGGCGGTGCTAACATGCTCACATGCTGCTAACATGCTAATGCTAAGTAGGTGTAATGTTTACCATGTTCGCTATGTTAGCACGTTAACATTTTTCTAATTAGCACTGAACACAAAGTTTAGCTGATGTTGATGGGGATGACATTAGTTTTGTAGATAAACCAAAGTCTGGACAAAGTGAAGGTTTGGCCTGATGACGGCGTGGCAAGACCATCAAAAATGTTCAACCCTACAAAATTCGGCAATGTTCTGTTGGTGTCTGAAGGACTTGTGAATTCAAACTTTGCCCTCCAATTAAATTGTGAAATGAAATATGCAATGGAAAATATGAACTATGAAAACAGCATTCAAAAAAAGGGTTGTGGCTTCTACCTCAGGGGGTACTTAGAAGTGGAAATGACAATTTAAATTAAACATAAATCCACATATTGAGTCAGGTGTAATGTCTGAAAACCACGTGTTGAGAATGCTTGAAAACTAGCTAGCAGGCGAGCGGAGAAGTTGAAACACTTTGGTAGAAGTGAAAAGTGAGAAAAGTGGGGGGGACTTAAGGGGTCAGATGAAAAAACATTGTTTAAAGTCTTCCACATATGTGATTTTAATTTAATGTAATGGAGGGGTCGGTATGAGGTCAGAGTGGATAATTACAGCGGGTCGGGAAAAAAATTGCATAACGGTGCATCAAAAGGGCAAAGAGCCTAGGCTACTACAGTCGATACAAAAATACTCAGCATAAAACGCACAACGTCGACCGCACAAGTAACAGTCATCCATATGCATCATTGAACAATGTGCATTTGTTTCTTCTATATTTACATTGCATTGTATGTTTTCTTGTGCAAATAAACCGTTCTCAAAGCGTTCTCATTGCGCTCTCATGATAGCTAACATTTCTTGGTACAAGCTTCGTTTCAGAACATTTTGTAACAAATTAATTACAATTAATTTAAAAAGTGGTGGGGACATGCCCCCAGCGTCCCCAGTGTAAATGACACCTACAGATGGATAAACGGTTGAAATAGTTAGCTTAAAGTAATGGATAGCCAGTTAAAAGTTAACTTAAAGTAATGGGTAAATGGCTGAAGTTTGTTGGCAGTTGTTTGTTCATGTAATTCTACTGTATTATTGTCCTCTTCTGAATAAACTGATCTGAGGTCATTTTATGTTATTCAACCTTTAATCCATACAGATTTATGGTTATTATGTTGATGTTTGGACAGCTGAACATGAAATAACTGGGAGGAAGTGTGTGGGCTGATTCTTATATTTAGCCATTTCTTTATTATTTCTAAAACAGATAAAGCACTCCTGTTTATTAAGTCTCGACCATGACAGCATGACAGATTACTGAAACTGTGTCCAATAAGCATCATGTTATGATTGCAGTGTAAACCTTTAACAAACCAAACATAAAAGTGAAACCAAGATTTTTTTTTTTTGCCGCAGTTGTGGGATTCAAAGAAAACCACAAGAAAAACAAAGATCATTTAGTCACTTTGTCACAGACAAAGAAGGATAGGCATGATCAGGATTTGGAAAAACAAGACTTTATTTTGAAAAAGGTCAACAATCAAAGAAATGCATACAACAAAAAAACTGCCGCTGCCTGAGTAGTTCAGTTGTTCAGAGTTTAGCTTAGTGAACACACTCTTACAAACATTCACATTTTAGACTTTGATATTTCTTCCTTGATCTACTAAAACACAAATGCCACAGAAAATATAAAAATCCTTCAAAATGTTTTTCTTCTATTGCAGCTTTAACATCATTTTATAAAATACAATGTATTTAATAATAGGAGGAATCACTATGATTATGATTATTCTTATAATATCTATTAATTTATTGGTTTGATCCTCCCTGACTTGCAGTGGTCCACTCTCTTGTTGTTGCTGGAGGGGTCACAGGTCGCTCTCAGTTTACTTAGGAATCACTCCAGTGCAGCGGATGCCCTGCAGAAACACAAATATTTAGAAAGGAAATCCAGTTATTTCATCATTCCTTCAAACTGAAGCTCCTGCCCCAAAACAATGAGAGCTACATTACATACGGTGTGCTCCCGGGGGGATCTTACAAGAACTCTTGCTTGTGAAAGACCAGAAAAGAAAGCTCCTGGTGCTCTTCAAAGTAAAAGCACATGGATCAATAATAGCAAGGAGTAAGATGGAGAAAAAACAAGAAGCACTGCATCACAGGGAGCTGTTTCCCCCTTGCTTCCAGTCTTTATGCTAAGCTAAGCTAATCGCCTTCGGGCTCCAGCTTCATATTTAGCACACAGGCATGAAAGCGGTAACACAAGATGTTCCCAAAATGCTTAACTATTCCTTCAATTATTTAATTATCTCTTATCTTATTATCTCTCTAATTAATTAATCTCTATAAACAGATTGTGAATGCAGAATCTGAATTTTGGTATCGGAAGCGTTCTGGTTTGTAGTCCGTTTGTAGCCTGAGTAGTATTGGCCAATCACGTTTGAGTACGCTTTGGCTGAAACAGTCCAGTTTCGCAAATCTAGGGTTACCATCTAGACACGGCCCACGAAACACTGGCTGTTGCCCTGAGAGGTTAAATCGTTGTCAGACGATAGCTGATGGGTTCCGAGATTAGTTTTTCACCAATAAAGACAAAAACAAAACTAACAAACTGTTTTTAATGTGCTAATTTGGAACAATATCTGAGTTTACTACAACAAACTAATTCAACACCATGCCCTTTTAAAGTGCAGCATAGTATCTAAAGACAAGATACCTTGTAGTTTTGTTTCTTGCAGTGTTTCTTCAGGTTGTCCACATGCTTCACCACCTCTTGGACCCACGGTTTGTTATTGGACACACAGAGTTTCTTGCCACGTCTGGTCACCAAACTGCAAGAGCACCAAATCATCCAGGTCAGGGTGAGAATGTGAGAGTTTTCAATGAATTGTGTGTTTGTGCATCCTGAGTCCCATCCACTTCACACTACCTCAACTTACATCATGGCATCGAGAGAGCAGCCCTGGCCTTTGATCTGCTGACGGTAGTCTGCGATAACAGATTTGTCAATTGTCTTGTCACTGACCGTCAAGCAGCAGTCCATGGGTATCTGCGCCAATGTCACTGTAAGAGAGAGAAGATCAGATCAGTTCAGCATAACGTGACACTCCTCCTGAAAGCTTTTGAGTCTTTTGAGTATCACCCACTGTAGGTGATAAAATTTTAGATTTTGACAGTAAAATGTCAATAATGACAACTTTTAACAGCAGACAATGAGTATCAAAATGTCTACAGAAATACCTCAATCCACCACTGCAGGGTAATCCACTCCTCCACTGTTCATCTACATGCTCAGGATGTCCCCAATGCTCATCATATCGCCACAATGTGACCAAATACAGTTTCGCAAATCTAGGGTTACCATCTAGACACGGCCCACGAAACACTGGCTGTTGCCCGTGTGGCGGTATCGCTCTCCTCAAAGCTTTGAAGCTCCAATGGAACAAGTTTAACCATATTTTTGCTAAATGATGAAGGATTGGAACATCTGGGAGCATATGGGTGCACACTGTAGAGGAGGATGGAGGATGCACTGGTTTGAGACGTTTTTGATATATGTCAGTAATAGAATCCACTGAAGGCAATGTACAACACTGACTAGAGCTGATCTTCATAAAGAGGGAAATTACAAACTTTTACAACCACCTTCTTTTTATGGTTTAGCGTTAGAGTTAGAGTTTTGATCTCTGTAATTATATGCAGTTAAGTTCAAGTCATGACTTGATTCACTCACATGATTTTAGTTAAAAAAACAACCATCAAATTAAACACAAGAAAAGCCAAATAAAGTGCATGATAAGTCACCACCAATCCCTTAAGTGCAAATCAGATCTCCTGCAAAACAGAAGTTGTTTATGAGGTTATTATGCTGTTCTGTGCGTGTGTGGGTGAAAGATGGATGGGGTGTGGCAGGCTGGCACTTTTCAGCCCATCAAACACTTGAGCGGTGAGGCTTTATAGCAGGAACACAATAAGCACACCTGATTAAAACCTAAAAGGATGTATCAGGTGACATAAGATTTATTTGGAGTGGAGCCGTAGATCTACAGAGCTGTTTTCATTTCAAGTTTTTTCCTGTTTTCCTTTTGAAAAATCCCTCAGCATATGTGGTATTTCATTTAAATTAAATCTGTGCAATAAAGTACTGTATAAGAACGACCTCTGGCTCTTTAAAATCTTTACACTCTAAAAGCTCTGGTAGTGCTAAGCAATAACGATTTTTGGAAAAAAGTACAATAAAATAGGAAATTCATGGAGCAAATCGGTGATTAAGAGCTTAGCTCAAGGGCAGCTTATCATCACTCAGGATGTAGTGACATCCTCTCTCAGTGACAAGTGCCAGATACACTCACATCATAACTAAACACTCCCACTGTCACTTGACTGGGAGTTCCAGCAGTTAACCTTTAACTTTCACCTACTACAAACTAGTACAAGGAGAGGGGAATACCAGCAGCACGCCCTGCACAAACAAACCTCTCTCTCACCGCAGCCTCGCTGTGTTTACTTTGCTCCTTTTGTGCTGATAAATAACATTCAGATATAACACAAAGGCATCATATAACTTTCCTGTTGCTCAGTGCTGCATAGATTTCAGTATTAAAGCAGTTAATTGACTTTACTTTAAACTATTCAAGTTATTTGACTTAATATTTACTTCATGTTATATTTTTGACATTATATGTTACCTCTATTGTCATTCTGTTTCTTCTACTTCTTCTACTTTTGTCTCAGTATTTCCCTATCTGGATAAAGAGTCTAATGATAGAGGGTGTCATATTATATACAGATTTTTAAAGCTCTCTCAGTCACAATTGTGAATTGGACGGGAGAAACTTGAAGACATCAAATGCAAACTCAGAAAGCTGAATTTACAAGTCAAGTGCAGGACCACAGATGTGTGTGTTTAAACCTCATTGAAGAATTTCCTCTTTTTTTCCCTGCTCACTTTGTAAACCACTGCTTCCGTTTGGAGCCGTTCCAGGAGGATTTGTTAAGATAAATTACATCCTGTTATCTTTTTTTTTTTTCAGCTTCAGCAAGATTGGTTTGGCAGTGACTCCATTTCACTTTTTTTTGCTTCGGAAAGATGGAAGATAAAAGCATCACTGTTAGAGTTTGATGATGAGGATGACTGAAAAAGAAAACTCACCTGTGCAGCAGCAGGTGACAAAGAGGATGCAGAAGAAAAGCTTGGCATCACCCCAAGGAGACATGTCTGGTCGCTGAGCTGGTGAGGTTGTCTCTCTGTCTTTCTGGAGGCTGACTGGCTGATGATGAGCCTGTTCTTCCTCTCAGCACCTTACAGTGACAAAGGAAGTGAGGTGACTGCCTCTGTGTGGTCTGGCAGTCCTTATATACTGTGAGCCGACAGTGTCCACTTGGTTTCACTTTTCATTTTTAGTCCACTCGGAAGTGGTGCACCCCCCCCCCCAACTGGAAAAAAAAAATCCTTTCTCAGACATGCACGGCTCTTCTAAGGTAACAGGAACAGTCTTTCACACTTCTCTAATCTCTGAACAAACATCAGCTGTTAATTATTTAACCCTCAGAGAACCACTGATCAATGTTTACACTTCAGTAGAAGCAGGGACACAGAAATATCATCATTATACAGGCATATGGATCTGAGTCTTGCACTATGTATCTCAAATTTATACTTTGTGCGGTAGAAAAGCCTTAAAAAGAAAGATTTAAAAGATGACCATGACTTTGTGTTTATGTGCCCCATGGGAGTTTTTTGTAATATTTTTGTCTTCCTCAAGTATTTTTTTAAGATAAAACTTAGTGTCCCCTTTTCACTGTGGGATGTACAGTTACATGATAAACAAGTGTTCAGTGCTACATTTCCCACGTTTGTTTTGGAAGTCATATGGAAAAGCTATCACAATCCAGATGTTCAGACTCAAAAACATTATCCCAGCAGAGCTATTAAAGTGTCAACCAAAGTATCAGTGACAGTAACATTTGTTTTACTGTATCTGGAGCTAAACTAATACTGTACTTGGACTCAGTTCTCAGGAAAATCTGGTTCTCCTTTCACCTGTCAGCTGCAAACATAATTGAACTCACCATAGTTTTGACAATGATATTATTCTATTAGGTATTCTGTATGCAAAATGGTTAGACAAAACTGAATTGAGGCAACGCTTAAACTCTTCTGCACATCGCTGATGGCTTCTGTCTCCAAAATGTCAACTAGTCAAGGAAGTGGCTTACTTTTTACAGTGATAAGAACCTGTTTTTTATTTATCCAATGGATTTTGGTAACGTCAGACCCATCAAGGACTACAATTTATGTAGGAAAACTTACTAGAAGTTACATTTATGTACTAATTTGCAACTGCAAATACATTCAGAGAAGCATAATGTCACCTGAATTGCATTTTTTTACCCAAATAATGAGGAAACATTTTTAATGAACGTTCATATGTCTGCAAAATGTTCACAGAAAACATACTTTATTATTTGTTTTCCTGCAGTATCCACTCATGCATTACAATATCCGCTCGTAGTGACGAAAGCATGACTGAACTTTTTTTATGGCTGCATTTCGGCACTCACAGCATTTGAGTAAAGGTTTCGGAATGATCTTGGTCTTTTTAAAATATTGAAATGCAAACTTTATCATAGCACGAAATTAAGTACAGCAATGTAGATTAGAGTTGCTCTCTTTCTCTCTCAGCATCAATAAAGTGAGGGACTGTACGAAAATTATTAGGAAAGGAGGGGGGGCAGATAATGGGGAGGGTTACGTATATCTTCTTTTCACTGACGGGAAGGTAGTCTGACTTTTTTGGGAGAGCAGGGGAGGGTCAAAATTATAATCTGGTGGTTTTTAGGGAGGCTGCAGTTAAGGGGAGGGTCCACATGAAATATCAATTCCACTGTGGAGGGTCTTAATGTCTAACCCTCCTCGCCACACCAGCAATTTTTGTACAGTCCCTAATGTCAACTTGATGATTTAATTGTGACACTAACACTGCTTATATAAAAATTACAAACTGTACAATCTGTTATGCAACAGTAGTGCAAAATTTCAAGTGCAAATTGTACCGTAACTCGGGTGTGCAACAGTAATATGAGTTTGCACAGTCCATTTAAATGTGCAATACAGTACATTGGATGTACAATATTAAGTAGCTCTAGTATTTGTCAGCAGCAGATTAAAAACAATTTTAGTTTTATCATCCAGTAAAATTACTAAAAAAGATAAGATATTGCACCCTTGGCAGAAAACTTGACATGATGAGATTCTGCTATAATCACAGTACATTAGATGTTATTATTGTAAATCTAAACCTTCTGGTTCTGTTGAAATTTTCATTTCCACAGTTGTTTAACCAGAAATAAATCAAATCACAACCCAAAATCAGAACAAACACTTGCATTATTACACAATTTTACTGTACTTCCTTTGTTTATTTATTCCCTTGTCAAAGATGACTGACACCTCTCTGGAAAAATACTGATTACAGCGAAACTGATACCACCACATCACCGTCAGTGTTTGTGAAGAACCACTTTCTCTTCCCCACTTACTGGATTAAGGAAGTTGAAAACAGTTGAGCTGTGGTCTTTTTATGTTGACATAAAATGAACCAATATTTCATTTGTACACTGTCATTAACTTCCATATCTGCCTTATTTCATCATCAGACGCACATGTTTAACTGTGTTCAGTCACATGCTGTTAATGCCAATGGAGCATTTAAAGAGAAAGTTTCAGTTTCTTGTAAATCCCTAGTTGGATGTTTGCCAGATCTGTCTGCAGTATTTACTCTTTTGGACTTTCCCGGCTGAAGCGATTACAGGAAAATAAAAAAGTTGATGGACCTGAAGTATCGCCTGCAGAGGAAAATCTGGTATTCAGACCGTAATCCTTGTCCAAGGGCGGTAGGCAGGCAAGTGTTGAGTGAGCATGTCATTGCATGTCTGCACCCTGGACTGACAGGAAAGGACATATTTTACCTTCCCTGAGGTGTCTTTGAAGACTATGTTTAATAGTTAGTTTTAATAGTTTTTGTCCACAATAATCACTGTGCTAACCAGCCAAACATACAGTCTTGTGAAGGTCAAGGTCCAAGAAGTTCAATGGCCATGCAGCTTAATTCAAGCAATTTATTTTTAAACACATTTTTATGTTAAATTACACTTGAAGTTAATTTAAATGAATTTAAACCTACAAAATATTTCTGGCCACTTGTGTTGATGTTGATCACAATGTTGATACTAGACTTTTCTCCTGCTTTTCTAACAAGCACAAATAGCTCTGTATGGTCATGTACAGTTTGGGATTTAGGACGTTACAACATTTGGGAGGACCCATCGTGCTGTTAAATTCGTATTCCACTCGGAAAGTTGAAGCTAGCAAGCTAGGCTAAGTAGCTCAACTCATAAAGTGGAAGCTAGTTAGCCTAGCTTGCTAACGCTAGCACTGATTCCCACTAGGGATTTAGGAGATCTGTCCCTTTACAGCATTCAACATTTGGAAGGACACGTTGTGCTTTAAGTTTGTGTTCCACTCGGAAGGTTGAAGCTAGCAAGCTAGGCTAACTTGCTCCCGCTCGTAAAATGGAAGTGGAAGCTACTTTAGCCTAGCTTGCTTACGTTAGCAGTGATACCCTCTAAATATTAGTTTTTGTTCTTGTTATTTGGAGTCACCATATAGTAAGTCAATATATTGAAAGTCAGTCATTATAGAAAGGTATTACAACCCCTTTTTAGCTTTAATTACCATTACCAACATTTTCATTTTCATTTCAGTTTGTTGGTAAGAAAGAAAGAAAACTCAAGCACTGTGCAAATTTGGGGTACTTCTGCAGTACTTTACTTACTTCAATTTTATGCAATTTTATGTCTTATACTATATACTGTCTATATTCTACTTTTTACTCTACTACATTTATTTGACAGTGTTAAGGTTTAACAAACAAAATATTTGAGCTCTTAAAATATGAAGCATCTCTATAGATTAAATGAACCAATAAGTAGCTAAAATTAGCTTCAAGTCAACCAGCTGCAACATTCAAATGTTGCTTAATGACAATGAAAAGTCATAATAATCCAATAATATTATGACCATATATAGTACTATAACGCTCTGAAAGAAATCATATACATAATGAGTACTTTTACCTTTGGTACTTTGCAGGGCATTTTGCTGTGTTTAGGACATCTGCAGGAAATCTGTCCCAAGTAAATAAAGCTGTAAATAAATGCTCAGGGAGTTGTGTTATTTTTGGGTGGTCTGTGGTGACATGTCTTATGGGACACTCCACAGGATGCTCTTGGACACTAGGAGCCTTGTTCTTGGGCCTTGAGGATAATTTGTGGCTGTGAGCTCAGGGACAGTGTCCTGTCATCAGAAGGTCACATGAAGTCAGATGGACTTCCTGTTGTCAAACTGAGATCCCAGCTTTCAATAAAAAGCTTATTCTCATAAATGTTAGGAATTCAAATCGACAGTTACTCATCACAAACAATATGTAAAAAATAAGTAGACAACCCTGAATACTGAATCAAGTCTTTGCACCACTAGGCTTGTGTTTACAATAGTTTTAGATGTATTTTGACTCTTGTTTGACAAAAAATACATTAAATTTCAATAAATATAGCAGGCAATGCTACCTTAAATCTTTTTTTTTTTTCCACTTTAGTTTTTATTGATGATTTCAACATTTATAAACATAAAACCAACAAACCTTAAATGAAAAGATGATAAAAGCAGAATCAGAGCTCTATTCTTGGTGGGAAAATAAATGATGCCATGCATTAGTGATAAAACCAAACCCAACCAGTAGCAGAAAAACTCAATTATTCCGTAAATGACTAAATTAGGCTGCTAAAGAAGTCTGTAAAGCAAAACTGCAGAAATTACATTATAGACTCAATTGAGTTTGTTGGTGGCTTCTGCTTTCCTGCGACTCACAGCAGACGACTGTTGCTGCACGGGGAAATTCCCAAGTGAGAAAGTATCAGCAGGAGACGAGAGAGCTCATGCAACACATGCACGTGTAGACAAAACACCAGCAAATGAAGTAAAGCGCTTTAACCACTCCAGATCCGGGGACCCCAGATGAAATATGAGCTTTTCTGGCATATTTTCAGAAATGTTATTAATAGCCACTGTCCCTGTCAAATAAAGTAGTAAATAAAATCTAATGGAAATACAGAAACACTGCAGGTGGTACACAACACAGTGAAAGTGAGTTACGGCACGACACAAGTTTCCATTAAAAACAAGCAATTTGATGAGATCCACCACTTAATAATGGTGCTGGAATAATTGCTAAAATTAGGTTTATGTTTATGTGAAACTCAAGATCCCCTTACTTGCCTTTTTCAGGGCTTTCGACCGTATCTTCATCAGCAGACGTGAAGCTCAGAATCAGGGGAAGCTTGAACATCTCTAGTTCTGTGACAAGTGAGCAAACTATCTCGAATTATCTGCTGCTGAAGACCGTGTGAGATGGCCGAAAGCTCCAGAACAAGCAAGTGAACCTTGAGCTGAGATGTTTATTTTACTTTTAACATCTTGATTCCTGCAGTGTAGTTAGTGGAGCCACTGGCTAAGTGTTAGTTCACCCCTTGCAGTAGCTGGTTGGCATCGGCTGCTTCATTCATGCTTCACCATCAGTGGCTCATATCAGCTGCTTGGCTACCAGGTGACGAGGAACATCCACTCATATTCATACAGCTCACTATTTCACTATTACTCTGTTGATATGCTCCACCACCCCAACCTCCTCCTTCTGTGCTTGTTTGGTGTTGTTGACTTCACAAGATTTGATGTTCATAACAACATTAAACCATTTCCTGTTTGGTCTATTCCTTGACAACTTTTATTAATGTTAGCCCAAAGTTTTATTTTTCCAGCTACACCATGTTTTATTTGTTCATTTGTTTATTTTACTGTTGTTTTATCTTATTTCAGTCAGACAACTCATGTTTGAAATGTTTATTACAGCAGCAGAACATAGTTAGAGGTTGGCATCTAGGCTCCGACCTCGTCACTCCCTGCAGTTATGTTTACATAGAGATATTGGGGAGTGATGAGCAAATATCTTAAACCCCCCCAGCAGGAGCCTGCAGGTGGATGCTGGGGTGGTGGTGGTGGGGCTGAAAGAACAGGCAGCAGTACTGATGCAGGGCGGCAGTGGCGTTGACAGGCAGAGGGAGAGATTGCATTTTAAACATGACATGTAACAAAGCGCTCCGTATTATGGGTATTTTATCCTATTTTATCCACTGTACTTTCATATGCTAGATCTCTATTTAATAGCTTTATTAAATGTTTCCTTTGTAAAGCACTTTGTAACATTGATTTGAAAGGTGCTATGCAAATAAAATGTATTATATTCGTATTATTATAAGTGTGTCTGACTGAAAAGTGTGAATATTGTAATAATTAAGATAGCACTGATAGGAAAAAATGCATCTATTAACCAGCCTGGAAAAACAAGATTCATGATTTTATTTTTAGACTATTTTTATTGCTTGTATTATTTTTTTAATGCTTTTTTGGTTGTTTTGGTGTGCATTGAGTCTCTAAATCCATTTTTAACATCCTACTTTTTGTCAGTCACTTGTAAAGCACTTTGAATTGCATTTGATTTGTTTGAAAGGTGCTATATGAATACATTTTGATAGATTGATGTGTGTTTTATCTTCTCATACATATTTGAGAAACTCCCGTGAAAACCTGTGCAGAGGATGCAGTCATGTGTTTCATGTTTTAATGAAAGGCGGCAACCAGAAGTTAAAAAATAATACCAAACTTTATTTTAGAATAACTCTCAACAATAGCTTTGGCACACACAAAACATGTTTCAACATTTTGTACAAGTTATCACAAAAACAGCGCTTTGAATTCACTGAAAGAGGATGATCATAAAAGATAAACACAGCTTGTCAAACATCATTTGGTGAAATTTTCCATAAGCACCTCACAGTCTTTGGAATAAAACACAAACAAACAAAAAAAGAAACAGGAGGGTTTCACTGTCACTGTTAGTTTCGCCCTTTTGGCAAGTTCAGGCAAATCTTTCTATTTGTATAGTACATTTCACTCACAGGGATAATAAAAAGGAAAGAGAAAGGGAGACATTCACAACCGCCAGTTTTACACCACAGTCACCACAAAAGAGAAGAAACACACACAGAACTGTACATTTAGTCGCTGCCGGGTTCACTGGCAGGAAGGCTCATATGATATATCATCAAGTGATGATTCCTCTCTGATCTCATAGGTCTGATCTTCTCAAACTGTTTTGATCTTCTACAGTACGACGTGGACATTCTGAGACTCCTGAGAGTCCTTCTTGATCTTCGGCCATCTTTTTCCACTCCTCTCTACACCTGCAAACAAAAAAAAAGAAAGTGCAGTGATGAGCCAGTGCAAGGTTGAAGCTGTTAAAGTGAAACTCTTTGGGAAAAATAAAAAGGTGCAAGAAACCTTTATGTGGTTTTAAAGCTCAGACCCCCAAAAGGAGGAAATACAATGTTTTTTTTATAATTTACCTGATTTATTGATGTCTTTGTTTTTTCTTGTCCAGAAAATCAATGTGACCTCTCACCCACGCTTGCTCGCTGGGGTGGGAGACGCACAGCGTCTTTCCAACCTTTGTAATGAACCTGAAAAAGCAGATGAGAGACAGAGAAGTGAGATTAGGCTGCAGACTACAAAAAAACACATCCACTTTCATTAACCTTGCTGAATTAGGATGTAGCAAAACGCCGCTGTGACCATTCAGCAAAGGATCTGAAGAAAGAACTTTTCTTTGCCTAATGAATATAAGTAAATATTGTGCATGTGGTTGCCACTTACGCAGTAGCGCTGATTTCGCAGCCCTTCCCAGCATCCTGAATGCTGTAGCTTACAATGATTTGGAGCGGCAAACGCTTCTCACTGGTCCTCAGACAGCAATCCACCGCAATCTCAGCTGCAGGAAGATAAACAAATAAGACTGTGTTAATTGTGCACGTCATGCAGATCAGTTTTGTTTAAAAATGCACTCTCTATATGTGCACTAAGATGTTTAAATTTAAAATCTGGTTTGGTTTGAGAGCTTCAGACTGAAAGATCAAATGCACCTTACACCTGCACTGAAAGCATTCTGAAATATGAATCTGTTTTAATGCGTCTCACCTGCTGCAAACCCAACACAGACAACACCCAGCAAGATCAGAGCTGCAACTCGAGAGGCCATGTCTCCGTTTCTTTCTTGGTAGGTCTGAGCTCAGGTTGGCTGCTTCAGCGAGTCTCTTCAGGAGTGTGAAGGTGTGCTGTAAGGAGGAGAGCAGCAGGTGCATTTATAGCGGTGTAAGAGAAAGTAAAAGTATGATCTGGGCTGATTGACTGGAAATGGGAGAAAGTTGGCACCAGACTTGCACGTGCCCGGTCAATTACCTCTTCACTCCTCCTCTCTCTTTTGCTTTCTTGCCAAAATCCTCCTGTGTGTCTTTTCAAATGATTCCCTCAGGCAGATCTACATCTGGGCATGGAAATACCTTCCATGCTTCATACAGTCCATACATGCATTACAATGAGACAGCCCATTCACTAGCACAAGCATGAATCAACATTTGTACTGTGCATTAGCTGCCAATATTTTGTGCCAACATTCAAAATCTTTGCATTTCACTACTTTGCAATCCAATGAATTTCAAGGATTCTGTGTTTCCCTCAAAGAAAATCCTCGTCAGTAAAAATGACCATTACAGCACATATTGCGTAATTCCAGCTAGTGCAAAGTTAAAAAAGTAGAGTACATTGATTTCTTATTTACTAACTGAAAAATGATGTGACAAATACGTAGCCTACTGTGTGCAATTAGTACGTAGTATGTAATTTGAGATATATATATATATATAATGTCTCACATGTTAAAACTTTGCTTGTGAAAGGCTGTATGAGAGTTACATTTGAATTTGAAGCACTTAATGAGCTGAAGTTTAAGTGTCCGCACTGAAAGGAGCTGAAGTGTCACTTGAAGTGAAATCACTGACAGCTAATGAAGTCTCAGCTGAACAGTAAAGGCCTTCACACACCGGAGGCATGTTTTTCGTGCAATTAACTCGCACTTCAGTATGTGTTTTCAAACTGTCGTTCTTGTCATGAGTACTTTCACACAGAAAGCGAATATTAGATTGATTTTTCTGCACTTTTGCACAGCGAAGCATGTTGTGCATCAACCTGTATTATATGACAAAGGACACAAAAAATATGTGGAGCAGCACCGCCGGATGCAGGATAGTGAGTAGATTAGTTTACTTTTGGATGTAGAGTAAATATTCGCAGGCTGAAATTAAAAGGCAAATGTTAGCCCAATATATCAATCTTACAGTAGTCAGAAGCCTGTGTCGGAAGTGGAAGGTTGTTCATACTGTAAACCAAGATATCGTTATCTCAATCTTTATCTATCTTGTCTTTCCAGTACTAATCCCACACTCTTAAATGTATATCAGTGTGGTGACAGAGTGGTTTGGGGATTTTTCAAGGAGTGCATATTGGCAGCACTTAAGTTTGCGTGGAGGGTGCCTGTGCGAGTGTTTATGCCTGTGTGTGCATGCATCCAAGTGCTAGATTGCAATCTGTGAGTGTGGGAGTTGTGGGAGTTGAGCAACAGGAGAAAAACTTTTCCCGCTATAAGCACAAGTTTTGCCAAAAGTGATGCAACCGTTTATAACATCCTGAGGGAAGGGACATGCGAGGATAAGCTGTCTACTAATTTGGCTTACAGCCATGGTCTGTTTTCAATATCTCTGTAGACAATGTGCAGTGGTCCAAGATTCATTTATATCCTTTTCTTAAAGGAATAGTTTAACATTTTGGGAATTATGCATATTTGTGGTTGGGGTTTTTTAGAGTGAGATGAGAAGATCGATATCAACCACATGTCTGTCAGATGAATATGAAGCTACCGCCAGTGGCTAATGATGTGTCGATCGTGACCGTATTGCTCATTGGACTACTCTTTTGACATGAACTAGTAGTAACAAGTCGTTCTTTAGCAACAATAGGCTCGTTCGAGATGAACTGCGCCTCGCTTGGAAAGTGGACGAGATCAGACGGCAGCAGCAGGGGGCGCTGCGACAAACAGCAGCAGTCAAGTCAGACAGTTTCCAGCAGCCTTCAACGAATATACAGGAAGTCACAGAAATATTTACATCCTGTTAGATCCACCTGTAGGCTACCTGTAGTTTGCAGATCACGTTCGGATAGTTATGGCTGAAATAAACTTTATTATTATTCATATCAACCACACAAGATATGTTTGTTAACAGATGAAACTGTCACTGCACAAACATACAGCAACAATCTAGCGTTAAATATTACAATTACACAGAAAATTAGGATTTTCTACAAAATGCCCCCCCCCTTTAACCTCTAATAATGTGTCATTTTGTCATGCTGAGAAAATAATCACTTTACATCCTGAAATTACTCTGACTTAATGCCATAGTGTTGACCTTCTCCAGTGCACTTTCATGCATGCAGTGCAAAACATGTTGTCTTCCACATTTACGCACCAGTATAGGTTAACGGTAATGGTCAGTGTAATCATTCCATTCAGGGGGGAAGCTGCAGTGAATAGAAAAGGAGAAATGGCATTAGAGAGAAATGACTCACTGACAAGTCGGTTTCATGGCTTCTTTTCTCTTGACCCATGGAACAACAGAGGGTTTTGTTTTTTTTCATAGTTGAGCAGCACAATGCAATCATGTATCCCAAAATTATTCTGAGCAGTGAGAAATTGAACAATAGGAAATCCCCCCCCAACCACTGTTACAAATTCTGCTGAGAGATTAACTTGCACATCTTGAACAAACACGACAATTAAGCATGCAGCTTAGCATGACATGTTGAGACCACCACCATCCACTTGGTAAATATTTAGAGATATTAAATTACAAAACTCCATCTTTGCCAAATATGAAAATCTTTAAAACATTGCTTCTAAAAGTGGACTGCATGGCAGAGTTTATTAAGTGCTTATAAAAACATCCTTCCCTCATTGCCTCATTTATATTTCTGACATCCTAAACTGACGTCTATACACTCTAACTAATTTAGTCCAGACACAGCTGCAGGGCTTGAGGCCCTCTCATGCATCCAGCAACATGGCCTGAACAGTCATTACAGTTACAGAAACAGTTATGTCAACATACCACATGAGACGGTGTGATTGTAGATTTATTGTAAATGGGGTGTAACGGTGTGAAACTGGGTGTCTCAGAGCGGAACTAAGTGAACGTTTGGATTTAAGCACGTTCACTAACTTAAATTTAACTAACTTTGCTCGTCTCCTGTTTCATTCTTTGGTTCTGTGTCCAATAAAACAGTTTAGAAAAATCAAGTTCTGTTTCAGCTAATGTACGTTCCCCAGACGATTTCTGATGGATGACTGGCTGAGAACCACAGTTTTGAGTTTCAAGATGACAGTTTTGTTCACCTTTTCAGGATCAAGGAAAGACTAAAATGACCTTAATTGTCCTCATTCCCTCGGGAATGTGCACACACAGGGATTTGTTGTGCTTCCACTGAATATGCAGGACCAGACATTCACACTGTCCAAATCCCAACTGATTTCGGGTCAGGCTTTGCCTCGTCTTTATTCCCACAAATCTCCATTTGACACACCACTATCTTACTTTTCCCGGGACACTAGTAGCGACTCGTGCAGCCCTTCTGTGGAGAAATGAGTAAATCACTGACCTGTAAACTGAGATATTGAATCTGTGGAAGAAAGAAAAGATTGATGCTGCCACGGAGCAACGTCAGCCTTCATTCGGGGTTGTGTCTCTGTTAACCTGATAAATGCAAGTCCAATATTCTGATATATATTCTGGTTTAGTCTCACCAAAATATGTGGCTCTTTAGCTGCTAAGGATTCCGGTAATTGCTAACTTTGTCTGTGTGTTGTTTGGTGCTGGGCAGGTAGCGTACGGTCGATTTATCAGAGCTTGTTTTCTATAAACAGGTGCCTGCTGCTGCTGGAAACTGGGCTGATAAGAGCGCACATGCTGAAACCACACAGTAAGTGTTCCATAAAACTGAAACAGCAAGTTAAAAGAGGAAGAAAAGCTGCACAGAGTTGAGCATAGAGAGCTGTGCTGGGTTGTTGTTGATTTAAAAAATAAGTGGAGCTTTAACGTATTCAACAAAAAAGTGACCTACCTCCGTGTCTACATACAACAGTGTATTCACAGTGTTCTTTATTGTGGCCTGATCCATGGATGCATTTACCACTCACACCCCGAGGACAACCATCTCCTCTGCTCTCATGATCAGCCCTCCATCAATACAATTCTCACACTGGAGAAAAAGGCAGAAATGGGAGTGTAAACAAGTCTGGGGAACCACGTGATTTTCAGGAAAGCAGGGACAGACAATCACATCAGGGTTAAGTCTCTATAAAATAGGTCTGGAAAAAAAGGTTAGCAGGCCAGAAGAAATGTGAGGGAACAAAGCCCTGAGGCTGTAATAAATGCCAGCCCAACCATTTGACAAGAAATCAAAACTCCGCTCAGAGGATTTCAAACTATCCTCTTGCAGGGCTGAGAGCGTGGGAGAGTGAGAGTGTAGCCAACTGCAGCCATGACTGTGTTTGTATGTGCAGACAATTGGTTAATACGCCTTTTAGCCGCTGTACCACCACCATCATCACAGGCTTTTTTATGTAGCAGAAATATATTTTTCCAACCCCAACTGGGAGTCACTGTTCTTGGATACCAGTGCTGCAAGGTCAGGGGTTAGAAATACTTTTCCTTTTTTATTAATTTTTGTTGCTTTCAGTCAGTAACCAGTCACATCCGACCCACCAAGAAGCAATGGATGTCAAGTTTTAAAAGATTAGTTTGACATTTTGGTTAATATGCTCATTTGCTTTCTTGCCGAGAGTTAGATGAGAAGACTGATTGAGGATTGACTCTCATATTTGTCAGTTAACTATGAAGTTGGAGCTGGAAGACAGTTAGCATAAAGACTGAAAGCAGCAGCAACAGCTAGCCTAGTTCTTTCCAAAGGCTGTAAATCAGCAGATAATTGTTTTTGAGGTACAGCAACTAGCCAGTATGAACACTTAAATATCCCTTTAAATCATTATGTCCTAAAAGTTGTAAAATGCATAAATAGCCTTATCCAGAGTGATAGAGTCACTGTTGTTCATGTGAGTGAGCCTGAGACCGAGCAGTTGAGACGCGGGGCAAAGGAAGCGCTAGTACGCTTGCTCTATGGGCTGCACAACACGGAAGCTATGTGGAAGATCTGGGTAATTTTATACCCAGGAAGTCGAACTTTTTTGGCTTCATGCGCCACCGAGCAGCTTTCATAGGAATGAACAGGGCCCTGCCTCCGACTCTGTATCTAGTTCTCTTTATACATCCATGGGATTTATGCTAAGCTAAGCTAACTGTCTCCTGGCTTCAGCTTCATATTCAACGGACATCAATCTTCTCATCTAACCCTCGGCAAGAAAGCAAGCATATTTCCATAAAACTTTTAACTGTTCCTTTAGTATCAGCTAGCAGCTCATGCAATGTCTTTAGCGGGACGATAACAATTAAATTATTTATGAACCAGTTAAAATGGGAATAAGAATAAAGGTACATCTCTCACATCCTGCTGGAATGTAGTCAAGAGGTTTTCAAGGTCAGTGGAAGACATGACAGTTCTGTCTACGTGAAAACTGCTAAGCAAGCATGATGTAGTTCTGGGATGAAGCAGGCCTGCCCGGCACACTCAGACTGAAAGTAGATAATATCTAGTCTTGTTATGCACCTGTGAAGCTCTCACATTATTTTTGGCATTTGAGTGGATTAGAGGACAAACAAGAATTTAAACTGTGATGGATAATCTTTCAACGCCAAGAAGGCTATAAATCTCCTTTTGAAAACAAATATGTTTGATTCTAAAATGCAATATTTCCATATGTTTAAGACATTTTTCTTAAAACATTTATGTCTTTTGCACATGGAGGTCAGATGAGGTCTCCTTTTCTTCTGGTGAATGATGTTTGTGGAAATGAAACTCTTGTCATGTCTCATTCTCTTCTTCTTTGGAACTGAGAATCAACCTTCTCTGACGTGTTTAGAAATTTGTTTACACTCAGTGAATCACTACTCTAGAGGAACTACACGTATGGTGGTTTAACCAAAGCCACATTTGTCTGCTCATGAGAAAATCTACTGATTACAGGCCATTAAACACATGCACGACATCCTTTTTTATTATTACATGATTGACAAGTACCAGTAGTAACATCTCCATAGAGTGCCATGCAAACGTCTAAAGTTTCGTTTTTCTGTCATCGTTTATCAGTGCTGCACACTTACAGTAAGCGTCATGTGCGGGCTTGTTTTAGAGGTTTGAAGTGGTGCCAGTGGTGTCTGGTGTCGTTTACTGGAGCAAAGTTGTTCTTTTTTCATGTTTACTTATTCAGCTCCAGGGTGGGAAATTTCTGCCAGCCACCAGCTAAATATTGGTCAGTTGAAGTTCAATTCAATTCAGTTTTATTTATATAGCGCCATATCATAACAAAGTTATCTCAGGGCACTTTTTCGAGTAGAGCAAGTCTAGACCGACTCTTTATATTTACAGAGACCCAACAGTTCCCACCATGAGCAGCACTAGGAGACAGTGGCAAGGAAAAACTCCCTTTTAACAGGTAGAGGGCACGGGGGCAGCAGGTGGCTGCAACCATAGATCCAGACTCTACAGCTCCGGAGGCAGAAACACCTGCAGAAAGCAACAGAAGGAGAGAGAAAGGGGAGAGAAAGCACACAACTACGGGAGGAAGTTGAGTTAGTAACAAGCATTGATGGGATATGGGGGCGTACAGATGGAGAGGGAGAGGAGGAGAGAGGAGAGAGGAGCTCAGTGCATCATAGGAAGTCCCCCGGCAGTCTAGGCCTATAGCAGCATAACTAAGGGGTGGCTCAGGGGTCACCTGAGTCAGCCCTACTATAAGCTTTATCAAAGAGGAAAGTCTTAAACCCACTCTTAAATGTGAGGAGTGAGGAGAAGGATTTTAAATTCTATTCTGGATTTTTTTACAGGGAGCCAGTGAAGAGAAGCTAATATTGGAGAAATATGATCTCTTTTTCTGGTTCTTGTCAGTAAACGTGCCGCAGCATTCTGGATCAGCTGGAGAGTCTTAAGGGACTTATTGGGGCAGCCTGATAATAGAGAGTTGCAATAATCCAGCCTAGACGTAACAAATGCATGGACTAGTTTTTCTGCATCTGTTTGAGACAGGATGTGCCTGATTTTTGCAATGTTACGTAAGTGAAAAAAGGCAGTTCTTGAAGTTTTGTTAGTTGTAGCACAGTGAGTCCTCACTCGGTTTCGCGTCCCATCTTGAGAATGTGTTTCTGCCTGGTATCTTGGACTCGTCCCATAAACCTTTGGGGTTTTTCCTCCTCAGCACTTTTTAAGAGATTAAACCTGTGTAAAGTATGCAGTTTTGAACAATGCACACGTCAGTGGGGGTTGATCTAGACTACAGTGCTTGAAGATTGGGAGACTACTCTATCAGCAACTTTAGAGGGCCCTGTTCGAGTTTAACAATGCCAGTAGGCGGGGGTCACGTGGGTACAACATCACCTAGAAAACACTTCGCCTTGCACAAGTTAAATTGAACTTTTTATGTTCATCGATGCATACTTGTAAGTAATTGTGTGCTCACCTCAACTACTTAAACCGTCAGTGCATAAAGTTCATGTCAAAGTTAAGCAAGAAAGAAAAGGCGACATCGAAATACTTCACGTAAAAGTCACGAGGATGAAGATGCAGACAGTCCGTCTCATACTACTGAGAACAATGCCAGTGGGTAATAGGTTGATTTGGTTATTGGTTTGCAGAAATGGAAACAATCCTGGTGGAAACTGGTGCATTCTGTGTCCCCTGGGTAGAGCCATGCATTTCTGTCTGTCTGTCTGTCTTTTTACTGCTACCACTGGATGGGGCCAAAGTCAGACATGTTTAAACACTACTTATAAGGGCTTTAAATGACTATATTAAATGTAATGCAGGCCATAAATACAGACTGGAACATAGGCACTACTGTCGAAACAATGTTTAAGTAAACTCAAATCTAGCCCAGTTTTAACCTGTCTAGATGTCTTTTAACATGCAAACCATCTAAACTACTATGCTGGGATGTGACTGTTAAAAATGAAATATGGTGAAAACATGAAAGTGGCAAGTGAATTCTGGTGGCCGCTGTAGCTGACAGAAAAGGTGGTTTCTTGGTTTTGTTGCCCACCACTATATAGATGTGTGTCTGTGTTATTTTCTTCATGCATAGGAAGTGAGAAATCAAAACATAAGGAAGACTATATTTCTTTGTTCCTAATAGCAGAAGTGAGCTTTTCACCCAGACTGAGCAACAATGGATGAACTCTATCCCCAACCGCCAATAAAAGGCTGATTTTCAGGTCTGACGTGCACTGACGACATTTGATTATTGAGTAATAATAATATTTCCCAATTAGGAAACCTTCCGGCCCGAAGCTTAAAACAACACAATAGATTTTGTTTTTGATTAAAGCTTCAGGGTACAGAAGATGACAAAAGGTCCAACTGACAAGAGTCACTATTTCCACTGGGATAGGTAGGAAGTTCAACCAGAGTGTGTCACTTCATTTTACTATTCAAAGACAGTGAATCAGTTTTGAAATACCTAGAAAGTTTACTTACAACAGAAATGATGATAAAACTACTCAGGTATGACACCAAAGTATCACTATCACTGGCTGAGGTTGCTGTGGTTTGTGGTTTGTGTTGCTCATAGCAAACCAAACCACCCACACAGTGGCTTTGATTGAGTGTGTGTTTCCACGCTCCAATGAGAACTGCTGCCCCCTAGTGCCTCATTCTTGATATTACAATGTTTCTGAGTCAAATCATTCAGATCTCTGCAGGAGGTTGATGTTAGGAAGTGAACCCCAGTGCCCCCTTGCTAAAGATTGTGGAGTCGACTGGAGGCAGCAGGCCTGATCCAGAACTCACAGCAACACACCACCAACAGTGGTGGAAGAAGTACTTCAGTAAAAGTAGCAATACTACAGTGTAGAAATACTCTGTTACAAGTAAAAAGTATTCAAGATTTTACCTAAGTAAAAGTACAAAGGTATTAGCATCAAAATACACTTAAAGTACCAAAAAAAGTAAAAGTATTCATTATGTAGAATGACCCATTTCAAAATAATTTATTATTATATTATTGATGTATTTATATTTACATTACATTTTCTTACTATATATGCTGCCGGGTAGCTTGTGAATTCAAGCAAGAGATCAATAAAGTCTTATCTTTATCCATAATAATACATCATCATTTCTTTGTCGAGTATATTTTGTATTATTAATCTGAATCTGCAAAGCAACTGGTAACTAAAGCTGTCAAATACATGGAGTGGAGTAAAAAGTGCAATATTTCCCTCTGAATTGTAGTGGAGGAGAAGTAGAAAGTAGTAGAAAATGGAAACACTCAGTACTTTACTTGAGTAAATGTACTTAGTTATTTTCCACCTCTGCACACTAAATAATGTGAAAAATGCATTTAAGGTTCAGGTTGAAATGACATTGTGCAGTATGTTAAAGGTACCTCCGTTACTAGAATAAGTATGATCTAGACTATCCAACATATTGAAAATAAACCCAACAAAATGGAGAGAAATTGACAAAAAAGTGATGTGACCGTCACTCCAGCAAATACAACATGACTTTCTTACAATGCCGTATACTTATTGCTGCTGTCATATTGTATTTATTTAAATCAAAAATGTGGTACAAATGTTTTTGGGGCAACTTTCGGCCCTCATCAGCGCAAATACAATGCAAATATTTGTGGACAATTTTGTACTCATCATCCATTTGCTTGAGTACGGGTCACATGATGCAAGTTGAAGTTCATTCAAATGTTGTACCTGTATGCACCTCACTAATGATAAGAAAGTGTTGTGCGTTTCGCAGAATTTATCCAGTAAGTGATTAAAAATATTTTTTATATATTTGTGTTTTTCAAAGCTGAGCGAGCCAACAGGAGTTCACGGACATCTACCTTTTAACTAAAATTCAAATGATAAAATTCCTTGTGTTGTTTACTGTTTTTAATTTTTTTATTAGATCTGCCTGCCACACACACACATATAGATATTCAACATGTCATGGACTGTTTTACTCTCTTTGTATCTATTTTCATATTGTTTTTTCTACACTTCTTTGTACAATATCTGCTATCTGCATTGTATTGTTTTACTTTAAATAAAGAATGAAAGAAGAATGACATCTGTTCATCACCCTGTGGGTATTTATAATATATATTACATGCACAGACCTAATGCTGCCTACAATACAAATTTATATTTCCTCAAATTAATGAATGAACTTTCTCCTCAAGCAAGAATCAAACCTTTTCCATTGCAGCGGAAAGTTTTCTATTAAGCTTCTCTTATTTGGTGAAAGAGAACAGTTCATGCAATACATGTGAAAGAGAAATAGTACTTTTTCTTTATTTATGCAGAAAGTAGGTCATATTTACTGTAAGTAATCCATGTTTTTCTTCCCTTTTTAAAAATCTTTTCCCCTAAAATTACCTCCCTCAAAATAATAGAGAAAAGAGAAAAGAAAAATAACAATAAACTACATAAAAAGATGAGACAGAAACAAGAATATATATATATAATGCTGATGGCAACCTGTTCACTTACAATAGAACAGCCAACATTATAATTGTATCATCTTCTTCAATCGAAATACAGTTAATACAACATAAAATGAAAGAACTAAGAACTAAGCTACTCAACATTTTATGAAGAGTACAGCAAAACAAAATGTACAACTTATATAGCAACTATAGCAATACATCACATTTTATGAGCTTATGGAGTAAAAACAAAATGTCTCAAAAAAGGCAAATGCAAAAAAACAACAACAAAGTGTGATGATATGGGTGAAAGTGGGTGATGTCTTAACACAGCATTTATGGTTTATGCTGTTTGTTCTAATATGAGAGAGAAGAAGAATTAAACTGTGTCCCTTAAATCCATTTCATGAAGTGCCTTCTTCCATTTATCCAACAGATGTCAGGTTTGTCTTTCACATGTGGCCTCTGTTGGTTGCTGAGAGGAGGATGCTGTTTGGAGGAAAATCAGCACTGGGACCTGGCTGGGACGAGCTTGGTTTATTTGGATGTTGAGGAAAAATGGCTACCAGAGGGAAGGAGAGGAAGCAGTGACCACTTTTTGGAGTAAAGCATCGTTTGTGACATATGGATACACTAGGAGTGCCCCACGTAACTGACATTGGGGGTTATCTTCAACGCTCTAGCCGAAGGATTTTGCTGCTTTCTGGTGAGTGGATGGCGGATACACGAAAGACACAGTGGTCTCTGGAGTGGCAAAGCTAGCACTGCGCTGCTAGCTGCCTAGCATGCGAGTTAGCTAGCATGGACAGGAATGTGCATCTCGGCTCGCGTTAACGTTAGTTTTCTACAGCAACATTGAAGCTAATGTTAGCATGTCCGCAGTAACGTACAGAAAGTTATTACGTATCCAGTGAAACACAACCCAGCTTCTTTATTTGTAGTGTATCTATTTAAGGCCAACGTCACCGTTTAGCTTGACAGTTGTCCTTCAGATGCTGCGATGCTAGTGCGATCAGCTGGTGGCTAGCTAACTGGCGGTAGTGTTGTAAGCTAACATAGCTGGCAGTATTTCGATTACACGTTGAGGTACAGTTTTGCTGTTGTGTTTTCAATCAGTGTCCTTACACACTTGTGCGTAAAGCCGCAATTTGACTGATTACAGTCAATGGGAAACACATGAGGACCGGTGTAACCGTTGGTGGCACAGCTCGTTGGCTAGATTTATTACTCAACATTATATTATGGGTGGCTAAGCGGGGTTGCTGTAACGGTACGACTGGCCAGTAAGGTCTGCTGGTATAGTCGCAGTGACTGGCATATTTAGTGCGATTACATCGGCCTAATTTCGTGCGTATAGACTCTGCTGTGCGCATGATGTGCACCTTAAAGTGACCTGTGTGTGGCCACTGGCCAGTGCATTGTTCCTGGTTACATCGCTGACTGCCTGGCTGCGTGTATGGCCACCTAACTACCTAACAGCAGCTCAGTCTGGCTTGCAGGCTGGGGCTAAATGTGTACTATGGTGCAAAATACAAACTCCCTCAGTCATGCTCTTGCAGTGTTTACTGTGTCCCTTGGTAGTGTGAGTGGTGAGCCACATAAGACACAGATCACATGATAGAAATGGTTTTACTTCTGCATGTTTTATTCTTGCTTGTAATGAGAGACAGTGTTCCCGAGAAAGGTGCTGTATGCGTCAAAGTAAATGATATCAAACTTAAGTGTTATTGATACAGTAAGTTATAGATCAGGTAAAAAGCATATAGTGCAAAGCCTCAATGGGGGTCTTTTTTAGAAACATATAGTATGTTTCCAAGCAAATTTGTTTTACATACTTAAATTACCAAAAACTACGTAGGAAGAATATTGAAAAACATATTGGGGGGAATAAGAACTTCCTATGTAAAAACAAAATAACTTTTGGTGAAATATTGTAAAACAAGGCGTCTGTCATTTGTGCAATCCAGACATTGCTGTTGGCTTCCCCCACAGTGTAATAACTGCTATCAGCCCAGTGCCTGAAGGCTAGCTGTAAACATTCGCAAGCAAGGCAGAAAAAATGCATCATATCCAGTGCCAACCTAGTCCTTCTAAAAAGTTTTTTTCCAGGTTTAAAATACGTTTTAAAAATGATCAAAGATAATCTGCTCAGGGGACTGTAGCCACAGGCAACCTTTACCTGCTTCCTTCTTTTCCCACCATGACAGACAGTGTCATGAGTGAGATGGGTTTTTTTTATGTTCAGTATCAGGTTGTTGTTTAATTGGGTCTGAGATGCTCTTCTGCTACACTGGCTGTAGGTAATATCTTAATCTTTTCCAATTACATACCTGCTTCCCTTAATAATTCACACTGACATCATTAATTTACATCCTATTCAGTCACACTTGATAGCAGTTTAATAGATGTTACATGCAGCTCAATTGTTTACCCTGATTGTCTCAACATTTTCATGGCTTCATCTGCCAAAAACAATATCATGCCCACTCATAACTCGTTGTTACAGGTGTACAGACATGGAAGGGTGAACTTCTGACCCACACAGGCACAATAATAATAATAATATGCATAAAATAAAATAAAATAAAATATTTATTTTAATATTTACTGCTGGGCTGCTGCATTGTAAGAACCTCATGCTGTTTTGTCTGCACCAAAGAGAAAAAAAGACTTTCAGTAGACAGGAAATTAAAACAGCACAATGACTACAGTGAGCATATTTAAGGAAAAAAGACTTTTTAAAAATATGTATATAATGGCAAAGTCTAGCAAGGGATTATTGAACAGATTTCATGAAATTAAACACAGCCATTAAAAGCCACTTTTAATTAATTAATTAATTAAATGCGCCATAAATATTGATGGCTACCCATCCTTGTATCCAGACTCCTGGCTTAGAAACCATTGGTTTGTTCAACCTGAATTGTAGCTGAATGTAGTTAAACTTGTGAAAAAACCCAAGCCACTTTGAAGTTTAAATTGTCGGGGGATGGTGAAGTTGTTGCAGTAACTCCATTTCAGTATATTTGGTCATATTAACTAATAATTAGGCACACCTAAAACCACCAACTTCAAAGAAAGGCTGGGCCCCCTAAGCAGACTGACAAATTACTGGGTTCAACCACCAAAATGCTGTTAAAGCATTGAATGTAAGTCTACGCTATCAACCACCTTTGAAGATAACTGATCATCATTTGAAAGTAATCTAATATAGAAACCTGATTAGGTAGCTGTTGACGTGTGGGCTGCACCTGCCTCTGTAGCATTTAGACAGAAATTGAGTTTCTTTCTGCATACAGGGCCTTTGTGCGTTTGTACTGTGAACAGGAGGCTCTGATTTCATGCACTTTCATGTGTTTGAAGTTTTTACAGAAAAAGTTAAGCTAGCAAGTAAGCCAGTTAGGTTGGCATTAATTCAGAAATAAAGCTGACACAATGAGTTGATTAACTAGATTGAAAATCTTTTTGGTTTTGAACTGCGGTCAGGACTAAAGAAGCTATTTGAAGACGTCATCTTGGGCTCTGGGAAATTGTTATTAAAATAACTAAGAGTTGCAGCCCACAACCACAAATAAATTACAGGTTCAGTAAGAATTAAGCAGATTACTGCATTGACAACGACAATGGATGTCACCACTCTTCATGCTTTCAAATAAGCAAAACCCTAAATAAGCCATAAATAAGCATGAAACACATTTTCATTTTACTGATGTTATATACTGATCAAATCACACCTTCATGTTAACATAACATCAAACCTAAAGCCGTGTAACTCCTTATATATAATTATAGAAAACATGATACTGCCAACCTCTAATAGCTGATGCCAGGTGACGACATCACCTGTATACTAAGTAACATATAGGCAGAAATTGATATGGGCTGTTTTGGTGACCTGGACGTAAAGAATGACCCCTTCACTTTGTTAGGCACAGAGGGCTCTGTGTATGCTCTGGGAAGCAATAACGTCATATGAAAATTCTTACGAACTATTGAACGGAAAAAAATAACGTTGGCAAGAACATTAAATAAGTCTACCTCTAATTAGTTCGTGAAAGGCAAATATTCAACCCTCAAACATCAAAGTCATTATTACTGTATTATTATTTCTCAAATTTGCACATTAAGCTAAGCTTGTAATGCCCATGGGGCTGCTACAGAAATCAGCTGTTGAGTTCCCATTTTGCTGTGATTTACTGAGATTACTCAAAACCTACCGGTAGTTGTTGTGATGAAGTAAAGTCATAACTGCTGTAGCCTCTGGGCCTTCCTTTCTTCTGCTTTTCTTACACTGTAGTTTCGATGCTAACAGACATCAAAACTGTGAAACTCCTATCACCAGTTAATTCAATCTGGGTCTACTCTCCAAGGCTAACACAAGAGTCGCTAATGACTTACTACAGCATTCATTGTCCCTACATCTGCAGCTGTAGCTTTTTTCGTTATTTGCATGTATTTTTCTCCTGTAATTTTTGCAATTTGTTGCCAGGGGGAGATACGGTAGTTGGTCTAGTAGGCATGAATTGAGATAAATGCTCATTATTTTCATCTGCATTGTTTGTGGAGTCCCTTATGTCTTACGAATGTCAGAAATAACTGCCGGCTCATATGACATTTCATCATGTTTACCAGCTGCTTTATATGACAGTTAATTGTGATTAAACATTGTCAAGTTTCTGTGATAGATTAATCGTAGTTGAGCAATATAAAATGCCCTTGCTGACGCTTTGTTTTCATTGTAGCCACCATCCAAATGCTGATAATAAGTGTAGTTTGGAGATCCTACTTAGTTCTTAACAGGAATTGATCAGCCCTTGTACCTGACAGCAACACCTGTGACCTTTCATAGGCTCAGATTTTGACAGGGGACAGCACATTTCAGGGTATGGCGGATATCCAACAGGGCTATCAATGTTGTGATGATTAGCCGATTGTTATGTGTTACCAGGGCCCAAAGTGATGTCTCAAATTGCTTATTTTGTCAGACCAACTGTCAAAAAATCTTGAAAATTATAATGATACAGCACTAGTTGCTTGAGGAGGATCTATCTGAGAAGATGCAGCTATTGTTGTGAATGACTGGGAACAAAAGTAAATAACAAAGACTAATGTACACAGACAAACCAAAGATTTACACTAGAGATTATATTTTTATCTATGCATTTCCCTCTCTGCGGTGGGATGGGAGCAGCAATGTGTATTCTGTGTTTTGCGAGGCGCTTGTTATTGATTTAGTCTGGCTAGATAGCTACATTAAAATCTTAGGGATAATGCAACACAAGGCCAATGATTTCCCTCTCAATGCACCAAGTTAGCTTTCTCTGGCCATGTAAAATGCATCGCAAAGAGAGAGACAGCCTGTGTTGTGTGTGTGTGCGTGTGGTGTTTCTCACTAAAGATGCCATGTCAGACACCAGACTTCAGTTGCAGTTTACCAGTTGTCGTCTTTCTTGAGAAGAAGCAGCGTGCAGTCAAAAAGCAGGAGAGGATGATTCTTAATTAGCCCCCAGGGGAAATGGTCTGCACGTCATGAGAGCCAGCAATACACGGAAATACACACACATACTGTAGTAGGCACACATACCTTGTGTATGTGTACTGACTGATTGTAACATACATATATACAAACATACACACAGTATTTTTGTGCTCATTTTTTCAAGTTAGATATTGTATTACAGTGAGTTAATTTATTCTGGTAAAAGGATAAAGCTGGCAAATTCTGTATTTTTCATATTGTCAACAATGCCAATGAAAAGACCAATCCAACAAAAAATGTTGACTTATTTTAACTTGCGTACCTAACTTAATTTACGTAACTAACGTTAACCCAAACCATGATCTTTTCCTAACCTAACCAAGTAGTTTTAGTGCCTAAACTACAGTGACCAGCTGTTTAAGGAAGTGACTAAGCCCTTTTAAAAATGAAACTATATATTTGTGACACGTTTTTGAAGACCTACGTCTTAAGTAGGAACCAGTGGGCTTAGGGCTGAGAGCCACGGACAAGTAGGGAAATCAGAAAGCATTGCGAGATGGACAAACATCTAGTTGGATTTGGTCTGTTCACGGGATTTGTTGACAGTAAGAAAAATATACCTTTAATTGATTTGTTTTATTTATTACTTAGTATAACATCTGCAGTAGTTCATCCAAAAGCCTCAACCTTTGGAGGATACATTGTAGTATTTCCTACTTCACTTTCTTCAAAAATGGTATGAATTAAAAGTATAATTTTGTTTAATGTTTTAAAGCTGGTTTTGTCAGCCTTAGGTTCAGAGGATAGATCATATATGGAAACGGAGTACTGGGTTATTTACTGTATATTGTAATGGCAGTGGTGTTTTACTGGACAGACTGAAGGAGAGAGATTTTCCCAGCTCTGTTTATTGGCGTAGTATAATTGGCTGTGATATTCACAGACTGCGCTCCACCCGGCACTGGTTGGTGATAACTGTTGGGACTCTTGACGATCTTAAATGTTTACGATCATGTGTGTGGTTTATGGTTATTAGTGTTGATCAACAAAACTATTTTACTGCATATTTATGAACATATTGGATGCTTGTGTCAATGTCCCTCCTACTGAATGGAAACTAAAATTGTGATGCATGATTAGTAGCTGTCAAGTTTGCATAATAAGTGGAGTATTAGGCAGAGAAGAACTGAAATCACATCTGTACTGTAACTGTAGAGTGATTCAAGTTACTGAGAACCCCTCAGGCTCTTATAACACAATAGGTCTCTCTGGCTGCTGTTAAGCTTCTGCTACTGAAGATTTTTTTAACTTTCCGGTGTATATTCAACCTTGCCGCTGGTGGTATGTTGAGTAGGAGATTGTATAGCAGGCTTCATTCAGTGAGGTGGATGATCTGCTTCCCCCCGCTGCCCTCATTTCCATATGGCCCAGTGTGCCCCTGCTGGAAACCACACTTCTAAGTATCTTCTTAGTGAACCAGAAGACGTGGTTCTCAGGATGTTCCACTACAGTCTCTAGGAGAGGGTTTCTGAATTCTTTTCAGGCCTGTGACCAGGGAATGAAATTAGCACCTGCCACCTGCCAAATACAGGGTAAATGTTCGCTGTGGCAGGTAAAGATTTCAAGTCACCTGCCATCAGGGCAGATCCTGTTTTTAGGTTGAGACATTCAGATGTTCCCCTAATTACAGCAATTAAAATAGCTGTAATGTCAATTAGAGTTTGGCATACTTATTTTGTAGGGCTGGCAACATCAGAAAATAGTGCAAAATGTCCATTGCCATTTCCCAGAGCCCACGGTGACATCTTCAAATGACTTGTTTTGTCAGTCAGATAGTCGATTGCAGCTCTAGTATTCTTCTTTCAGGAACATGGAGGGACCTCTTAATAGATTACATAGAAATTATGATACATTATCAGATCAGATATTAATAAGTCAGTCTTCTCTTGCAAACCTTTTTGTTTATAAAGAAACTGCTCTAAAGAAAACTTCTTCTGTTCCCTGTATGTGTCTGAAGTCATAATAATGCAAAGTTAATGTGAACTCACTGAGCCTGCATCTACATAAGGATGACTAAATCCCCATAAGATTAATTTTTAATGGGGGGTGGGTTATGCATGTCCCCCCGCTTTTCTGGTCTAAATGGTATGTTCCTCTTGCTGTGACGGCCATACCCCCCCACACACACTCCACCCTCCCCTGCTCTTCCTCCAAAGCCCTGTACACCCCACCCGGTGTCAGGGGGGATCAGCTGTGCCAGTCCCGGCAGGCCACACACACACACACACACACACACACACACACACACACAGCACGCTGGCTGGCGAACAAAGCCCCTGGCACTGCCAATGAAGAAGAGCCATGCCTCCGCGCTTAGCCTCTCCTCTTTTCACTCCGCCGGGAGGGGAAGGCATGATACCATTGTCGTCGCCTTTCCTTGTCAGATAGACGACAGTTTTTTGGGGGAAAGAGGAGTCGGTTTTGGTATATAGTGGAATATTTTTGTCTTTTCTGCTGCTGATGAGTTGAGATGCTGGCGGAGCGCAGAGAGAACAGCAGGTAGGGAAAATCAAGAGCTTGGTGCTGAGCTTGTCTCCGCGGCGACCGGGGGTTTGTTTACTGTTCCTGGCGAGCCTGACCTTGGTCGCCTGTTTATTGTTATTATTGATGTAAAAGCAGTGTCAGTGCCAGACTCATTTACGTGTTAACATTTAAGCAGTTTGGTAGATGCGTACATCCAGAGTGACTGAGTGCAGTCGTGTAATAAGCTTCGATTACCATCATTACCACCATCGAGCAGTGAGGGATGCAACAGTCGGAGCTACTGTACATGTAACAGAATACCCTGATGACTCCAGAGCCATCGTGTGCTGGATAAAAAAGAAGCAAGGCCTTGCTAAGGCTACATTTAACTTTGTACAAGTGTGTTAGCCTAAGTCTTTTATTGCTCATGCAACACAGAAAATCTAATATAGCACGCCTCTGTATGTAGTGACACAGAATTGTCCCTGATATATTTTCCTCAAGAGCATCACTGATTTTTAAGTTGAAACATCTAGTAGCAAATGTTAAAATTTAAGAGCACAACTCATGATTCACAATGCTTTTTAAATTGAATTAAGTCATGCTAAAACTAGCAGAGATTTGGGATTTTCTTTTGAGTTTCTTACAACTCACATTTTAGATCATTAAATGCCTCCGTTACAAACAACAGATGAATAGACTCGTGACCAAAACAAAAGCTGAGATTGAGAGGTATAGGCACCTCTGATTGAACAGAAAGAAAAGACAGGAACATCACAAAGACCCTCTTTGGAAATAACGTAGAGAGCAAAATGGCAGCCAGCAGCCTGATCACATTTGAATCTCTTTTCTAGGTGTTCTATGTTTTTGTTTTTTAAAAATTTGATAAGTATTTGAAGGACAAATTCGAGTTCAGATTCTGTGAAGGTTTCCATGTGGTTGTAGCTTACCTTAGGGTTGAAATTGTACATATGGACCACAGCGCGTTGTTGCTGATGCTACATACATGTAAAAGGGCAAATATATAGAAATGTGTAATATGAATATGACTATTATAGTTGTGATTAAAAATAATGTGATTTAATAGAAAAAATCCTCCTCCTGGGTCTAATACTTTGTAATTATATAATTTAGTTTTGTAATTATGGTTGTTGACAGCCAGCAATTTTGTATGGGACCCACTTGTTGTCATGGATACCATTCAATGATACAACCAACACATTACTGACAAAAATATTGGCAAGGCAACATTGAACTTATTAGAAAAAGGTGGGATAAGCTTTTCTCACTGATCTTTATAGAGAAATAAATCAACCTTTTGTCTTCCAGTCACAATAGCTGCTGCACCTCAGCAGTCACCGTTGTTGTGATAAATGTTTATCTGCCAAAACAGCTGGCAGAAGACGCCTAGGTAGAATTTACCAGCATTTGGCTTGTGGCTGGTGGTAATGGCCCGTGATGATGACACCTCAGGCGTTGTTTACTGAAGGCCTAAATAGATATCCAGTGAGGAGGCTGTCAACTCTGGTCGTGTCCGGACTTGTTTGGCGTGAGATCATTTCCTGCCCTTCTGGCTCTTGTTACACTCTTACAGGTCATGCATCAGCTGTTAATCAAAAACATGCTATTGTAGCTAGAAGCTGCTACATCATAGTTTTGTTTCTTTAAATCCACAATGCTGCAAGTTTTTTGTATTAGTGATGATTTTAAAATGTCTCAGGGTGTCAGAAGATATTTTCTATTTCTTCTACTGGCTTGTCAGCTAACAAAGAGAAGTATATAATGGTAGATTATGTGTCACAATGGCTTGCAGAGGAGACAGTTCGTCACCCTTAGTCAAAATGTAGCAGCATTTGGCTGGAGGTTAGTGTGAATTCACCACCCCTGCCTACATAGCCTTTAACTTTCTTTTAAATTAGCATTTTGTTTTACAAGTTTGGTTTTATCCAACTCCTGTCAACCCAGTTTTTTCTTGTCTTCACCGTGAGGCTCCCCAGCTTCCACCTACCCCCGTAAACTGTCAGACAGGAGACATTTCTGTGATTACATCACTTTCTCTAGAGGAGCAACCACACAAGCCTTTGAAGAGTTGGGCTTTTCCAGGGCACTGGCTGCCTTCATCTCCCAGGAGTTAGTGCTAACTCTGTGAGACGTTCATTCAAGCTGGCGTCCGCTTAAAGAGAATGCTTTGAAAAAGACTGGAGGGCCAAGAAAGCAAGCTCAGTTCCCCACTGCATAGGAGTCGGCATTCCATTGATGCCATTGGCTCATTTTCTTTGGTTCAGCCAAGACAAGACTTCTTGGTTTGATGCTGTTTTTTACTTTAGACAGCGTTGGTTATGGCTCTAGCATAACATGATCAGGGATGCACAGTTTTTTTTCTGTCTAGTACCATCAAAGTATCATTAGCTTTAAGTTGGTAATCACTTTGAATGATGGTGCTGAGGGTTTCTAATCCTCATCAAAGCTGCTATCTTAATCCTCTCCGTTATGTCACTGCTCCCTAAGGTTGATCGAGTATGCAGTGAGCTGTCTGCTTGCATAGGTCAACTGCTGGACATTCAAATTCACATCAGGGCAGAGGGACGAGTTATGGGCCGGCAAGGTCTAAACTTTTGCGTTATATAAGTTTCCAGCTTCCTTCATGTATGTCCATTCTCTCACAATACATATTTGGATCAACAGATAAGGTGGCCTCATATCTCTGAAGGTATAGTAAGAGTGCTCTGTTGCCACTGGTGTGGACATCTTGTTTTGGATCATGGATCATGTTAATTTAGAGAGAAATGCTTGAAATAAAGCTCTCCCTAAATCTTGCTGATATATTTTATATCCAACACATTTTTTATGCAGCACCCCCTATAACATCTTCCATACGCTGTCTCAAAAGGAACCCAAACTTTTTAAGGTGACAAGTAAAACCGTAACAACTTGGTTATCATCCAGACAACAGACAGTGATTTAATTCTGTTTTTCAGGTGCATTGTACTCATGTTTGTCCATTCATGCCTGAATGTAGAATTATACCTGAGACTACTAGAGAGTGTCCAGCTACTGTCTAATCAGACTGGATAAATAAAGCCCCTTTCACACATGCGGTCTATATCCCTGAAATGTTCAGGAACATTTCCTGCATGGGGTCATGTGTGAATGAGAGCAGGGACCGATATTCAGGGAATTCTGTACCGCCACTTTCCTACCTCGAGACCTGGTAACATTTCAGGGAAAATGCCGGTACGGCTGTGTTGTGAATGACAGCAGTAACATTGCAGGGACGAGCACGTAAAGAGTTACGTCTGTCTGACGAAAGACAACCAATCATAAGACTCTGTTGATGACATATTTGAATTTGCGGCTTATTTACAGTGGCCTTGCCACCAATTATGGTGGTTGGCATCTATAAGTGTTGCATTACCGCCATCTGCTTGACTGTCCCTTGCCCCGTCTATTGCCATGGCATGTGTGAAAAGGCGCAGGACGGAAATGTTCATGAATGTAGCTGCATGTGTGAATAGTGAAAATCACTAGCGGTGCCTGAAAGGTTATCCCAGTAATTTAGCGGGAACTATGTGTGAAAGAGTTGCCATCTCTTCTGAGACGACGCTTCAGGAATCAAAAACAAAAGGTGGCTGTCAGGTGAACCTCTACTCCTCCCTGAGATATTAATCAAGCTGCACCAAGACAGTATTTTGTGCACCCAAATTTATTTTCCACGTCTCTTAGTTTCAGTTTCGACTGCACGTAAGAGCTTAGTGCTGAAAGGGAGGTACAAACAGAACTCTGAATGTTGTGTCCGAGGCCTTTGTGACGATCGCTGCTTATCAAATAGGTGGAGTGAGTTGTAATCCTGCATTCGTCTGCAGATCACTGCCTCGCCTTTTGTTGATTTTCCAGCTCAGCCTTATGCTGAGTCGTATGACATGTGTTTGCCCCAGTTTGTGGTCCCGGCCCTGCTGTGCTCTGACTCTACCATTCTTCCAGCACTCTTGTCTGCTTCAGTGACTCTCTGTTACATAGGGCCCGGTACAGCACTGTTAACAGTCAGCATTGTTCAGAGATAAATGCTGGCTTTGATCTGAAGTAAAGCCGCAATATAGTACAAAAGATAGGTGGGCTAATTCAGCTTGAATACAGCTTAAAGGATAATTCCTGTTTATTACAGTTAACTTGGAATTCATTTTCATTTCTGCTGTTTAAACAAAGCCCCAGGTTCGCCAGACTTATTTTGAAGATAAAACAAAGGCCAACAGTGACATTATCCATCACAGTTTATAGACTTTATGGTTCAATTTCCACTTACTGTACAACAATAGGTGTATTACTGACATTTCAGGAGGTTTGGGTGTTTAGTTTAACCTCCAAATAAAGCGGTAGCTAATTTGGGTAAACTGTTGGTTGTCTAAAAAGAAGATCCAAATTTCCCCCCTTGGAAAAGGTTTTCATTTTTTGCAAAGTGAACTCAAAGAGAGTTCAATCTCAGAGATCCTAACGCATCTATTCTCGTTAACAATGTAGTTACTAGATGAGTCAAAACAGTCTCTTCTCTCATTAAATTGACCTTGCTGTTGTTTTTTTTCCTTGAAGCTTGATAAGCCTAATATTTGATTTCATAAAAACGTAATAATTTCTTGTCACACTAGCAGAGGTGCTCCTTATTTTAGGCGAGGTGGAGTGCCTCCACTGTAAAACACTGTGGAAAACCCTGAGATCTAATTTGTAAATAATAGAATTTCCTTTAAATAATGTTTTGGTTGATAGGTCAAGCAAATATTTATTATTTAAGAAGATAATGTATGTCTGACAAAGACAAAGCACTTAATTTTGCATATTAGAAATCAAATTTGTCAGTTCTTGTGTGTAACTCCCCACCTTGTGACCCCACTGGATGACCTTTACATTTTGTAGTTGATGGTGGAATTGTCCAGGTTAGAATCAGGATCTATTTTAAAACTTTTCAGTGAGCAATCTAAATAAATCCCACCTGTTTCCATCATTCCTGTCTGTTTAGTGAAACTTCCAGCTTTAAACAATGACTCAGGACCCTGGCCCACTGGGCTGGATATTTTTAAACTGGCCACAGGAAAACCGCTTCTGCTTTTGGATTCTCGATTTCTGACATCCAGCAAGATTTTGTCCTTGACTGGTGGCTTTTCAACAGGCTCGTCTGAGTTCCCATTTTAGCCAACAGCTGAAGACCGGCTTTTCTGCTGATGCTGCTGAGGCTGGTAGTACATCTTGATCACTTTATCACTCCACTGCTGGTGTGTGCTGGCTTGGCCAAAGATCTGTGGCTTTTCCTCAACTCCTCGGCCAGGTTCATATGTAGTGTCTCTTTGTCTCACTACTGCTAGTTGTACACCCATTATTCATCCAGTGGAGGATTTGATTTGCTTTATTTATGATACAGACTTTGTCATTTGCTGTGGGTTATTATGTTATGAACGAGAATCAATGGACGAACATGTTATATGTGTCAGCACAGAAAGGGGAAGGATGTCAGCAGTGCAGAGAGCTGATTAGGCTGCAGCAGTGCTGAGAATAGCTCCTCTCATCAGTGTTATGTCTTGTCAAAACAGTAATGAACCCGTACTTCCATAAACTTAATCTTAACAAGACATGTTAATGATCAATAGTTGCTTGTCTTACTGATGAGCGTCAGTGAGCTACCAAACTTTTTGAAAACCAGATGTCATTCAGAGATCCTCAACTATTCTTAAAACGTAGTCAACAGGTAAAATAGTGAATGTGTCCGGTGAAATGGGTGTTTTCACCCACATTTACACAAAATAGTTTTCCTCTTTTGGTACAGCAAGTTCCTGTTCTGACTACAACACATTGCTGAGTCTCAGTTTCTAATGTGCAGTCAAAAATCAGGAGCAATTTTTCTTCTGAAAACAAGACCGTGGTTCTGTTGAAAACTCTCTAGGTCAGCTTATACTGTTATGTGCTGTTAGAAGTTCACTCTAATAACACTTTAATGGTGTTCTTTGTTGATTATGACCATTAAGTAACAAAACCAAACCAAATACATTTTTAATTGCATGCTGACACATAAACAGCGGTAGCCATTGTAAACATCTGCCCCGGTAATGTATTTTTTTCAACTTTGTAGATTCTATCAAATTAGTTAAAATTTTAGTTTAAAGCATCTCTTAACAGTGTAGTTAATCAGGCCTTGCCTTGTAACTTCCTGTGGCTGAAAAGACTTGATGTACTTCAGTCACTTCCTCTTATAAATGGAGCGAATGTGAAGCCCTAGTGTGTTAGCAGTCAATAAATAGAGAAGTATTTTTTAGCCTTAAAAAAACTTTCATGCGCCTGCAGCATAATGAAGATGTACTGTATCTTTTGAGTTTCAGTTTCTTTTATTAGTTTTTGTTTCATATTTTTGCACGTTTTATTCTTTTTTGCTGCAAAGGTGGAATTTATCCCTTCAGAAATCATTTCACCTTCATATGTAATCTAGATTTGTTAGCATGCAGTAAAATGGGACTGCTACAATTTACAATTGCGGCATCTTTAGGCCTGTCACTGAAAACAAAAATCTCCTGTCACATGTTCACCAAACTTTATCAGTGTCTGCAGAAGGTGGTGGTATAATTTTGTTGTTTTGGAAGGATATATACTGTAGGCCTTGCTCTAATGCCTTATCTCAGACAGGCAGAGCTGGTGGTTAGTAAAAGCTGAATTGTGGAGTGTATCGCTGCCAACACAGGCTGTATTGTAAATGTCAACCCCTGAGCCTTTCAGGTCTTGTCTCATTTGATCTCCATCACGTGTCTAAAATGGGTCTGAGATTAACCCAACATCGTGCCTGTCTGTGGTTATTTTCTTATGAAATGTTCTTTCAAACTAGGAAAAGAAGCCCAAAACACTAATTGTGTAACTCAAACCATGATTACGGCAGTCACAAAGCAAAGCACTAACCAGGTGAAGGAACTGTATGCACACACTCATGGACAGTGTCAGGCACTTTAGATAAAAGTGTACCAAATGGCGGATGTTAAGTGAATTTTCCGTTTGAGTGTGAGTTCACGCAGAGGGCAGCCCTGCTGTGTGGTTCTTCAGTCTTGAGTAAATGTCGTTAGTGCCACAGATGCCACGTTCCTGTAAATCAGAATAACACTTGGAAGCTTCTTTGTAGTTGTCTCTCTCTGCTGTTAGGTCTCTTTTCACGTTCTTGCCATCTTTTATGACCGTCCTTAAAGGAAGGAGAGGGACGAGGCGAAAGTAGACGAGGGCCGTCGAGGCTCGAGATGCCAGTCGTGGCAAAGCAGACCTTGAACAAGAAAGCACTGAATAAAAGGCAGACCTCTGGGAACACCTAATGATCTTCCCACTTAGCCGTTACGCTCACAGTCAACATCGCGCTGCATAGATTATGAAATAGTTATGAAACGGTAGCCAAAGTGTGGTCTATTGGTGGTGCAAGGGGAAAGGTCATAAGGTCATCAAATTAGTGAGGTTTTCCATGTTTGGAGTGTGATTTTGCGCCTAAATATTGTGTTTAATGAACCCGGAGATAAGCTGTGACGGTGGGACTAGAGAAAAGGTCATCATGGGGGTCACCAAAATCAGTATGTTTCTTCCTCTTGAGAATTTTATGCCAATCTGGCCGTTAAATTTCAATATCTTTTGTCACAAATATATCGACATAATGGATTGATTGATTGACAATGATTTGGAGTATGTGGTCTTCTGGATTACTATCTTGCACATTGCAAATATTCTTTAAACTTTTGCACATTTCCCCGGTAAATATTTTGCACATCTCTGCACAAACTCTTTAATTTTTAAATTACAGTCATATTTTACATATTTTTTTATTATTTTTATAATAATTTTTCATATGTTATTGTCTATTTCCTATTTATGCTTCTTGACTTACAGTACTTGTTTTATCTTTTTTTATATGTTCTACATACTGTGTTTATTGTTATGCACCAATATACCAAGGCAAATTCCTTGTATGTGAAAACCTACTTGGCAATAAATCTGATTCTGATTCTGGTGGTTCTTATTATTACTTATTATTTCAGCCACAAACATTTCACTAAAAACACACCCATGAACAGAACAGTGTTGGGTTGTTGTTTTCATGAAGAGAGGAAACACATAGAGCCAACAGCAAGGAGGCGCATTCTCAGTCACATTATTCAATCATCTGTTTTGGCTTGAAGTCAAGTCTACAAACTCCTTTAAAAAGACCCTAATATCTCCACAGTGCCAGCACTTGTGATATGACAACAATAGAATCAAATCTATATACAGCCAACAGACGGAGAAGCTTGCCAAGAGTGAATTAGCCGGCTCAGAGGGGCTCTTGCCCTGAGGGCGGCTGGTTTGAATCCAGAATTGTTTAGACTTCACATAAGTGGCGGAGGAGAGGGAATGAAAAATACTTCCCCAGTCCTCGGTAGCTACTTCTGAGGTGCTGTTGAGCAAGGACTTTGATGCTGACCCATGGTGGAGAACGTGGTTAAACTGGCAGGTGTCAGGGAATGTGTGGCACTGTACAAATGTGAAGCAGAGTGGGGGGGGGCACCCTTCATTGCAAACAGGGTTACTCTGCACAGGTATACCAAGATGTAGTGTATGAAATTTACCTTTTGGCTTACCTGCCAGGAACGATTTAATCTACATTTGAAGTTGTTTTTCATACCAAAATGTTCTGTGGGTTTGCAAAACCCTGTGTTTTTGTTTTGGTTGGCAGTTGGTTGCAGAGTGTACAGTACTTCACATTGGCCCCTGGGACAAAGTATGGTGGCATGCACAGTGGACTTTACAGATTATAGGCATGTTTCTGTATCACAACTGTCCTTTAGTGACTAGCCTTTTGGAACTTAGGCTAGTAGGTATTCGTCCTGCCTGGTTCATTGAATTACTTGGTTATTAAATATTAATTTTAGGCCTCTGTCATCTTTATTAGATAGTAGAAGCTGACGGGAAAGAGACATGTGACAGTAGTCCTTGGCTGGCTGGCTTTCCTGTAGCCATTAAAATGATTTCTTAAACACAGTGACTTTTTTTGAGCTTTTTGCTCACTTTAACAAACTTTGCTGTCATTCAAAGGAAGCCAGGATCTGATGTGTCGTTCATGAGAGTGATCAGATTTAGGGGTGGGAAAAAAATCGATTTACTTAAGTATTGTGATTCTCTCTAGTGTTAAAAAAAAAGCACAAAAATAAAAGCACAATAGATCATAATATCAAATCGCAATACATATCGAATCGGCACCCAAGTATCGTGATAGTACCGAATCTGGAGATAAGCATATTGTCCCAGCTCTAATCAGATTATACTAGGCCAGTCACTTTTGTTAAAAAATTAGAAATTAAAATTGGCACCTAGAAAACCTGATTGTTGAATCTTTTATTGCCTTTCGTTTTGAAAACAAAGGGTGTATTTTGTCAATGTCTAAAGGTAGAGTAATCCACTCTGTGAGGAGTGCACTTCCTCCTTTGGGAAAGGAGGGACTACATTGTGGACTGTCAGGTCTCTTAACCGTCCATGGTGCTGGCTGACTTTCTGAGAGCATTGGAAGTGAACTGTCAGTGCTTTTTAGCTGCAGCTCACGTCAGCGTCTACATGTCCACAGGTTGATGAACTCGTCAGGGATGTAAACCTTGGCTGGAACGTTTGTATGTTTTACCTGATGTTTAGATGTAAAAGGAAAGGAAATGTTTGAGCAAATGTCTTGTACAATACAATCTTTATACATAAGGAAATCTGATGCTTGATTTCAAAAGTAGGACAAGCTTGCAGCTGCTAAATCTCCACCTTTACAGTATGAAAGAGTGGAAGGGTCAGAGTCAGTGTGCTGTCATTACAATGCAGCAAAATGTACTAGTAACCCGATAGTGCTAGGAAGAGAAACAAGAACGGAGGAAAGAGGTTGAAAGGTTTTTACACATCTCATTTAGCGAAACAATGTGATTTCTTTTTCTTCCTTTGTATAATGTCACGCGTCCCCATACTCTATCATGTGAGGAAGATAAATGAGGAGTGCTTTTCTCTCCTCCAGCAACCACTGTCAGTGTGCCCTTGAGCAAGGTACAGTGTGTCAGTGAGCTTGCTGAAAAAGGAGAACTTGTATTTGAGATTGATGAGCAACTTTGCTGCAAACGTTCCAGGCTGTTGATTCGGTTTTTTTTTTGGTTTTTTTTTATTAGCGGATGTTTATCTGCGTTGTATGTAGGCTTTGCAGTTCTGTGAAGTCTCCTAGCAACCATCTTTAAAGATTGTCTGGAGAGAAATGGACGTGTGGAACTGATGGCTAAATATATATCAACCACGCTACAAAGAAATAATAGAAAATGAATACAGTTCCGAGTAAATTGCCTAAAGAAACACAGTAACCTGAATGTGGGACAGTCTGTACTCCAACGCAGCACAAGATCTGTTGACCTGAACAGCTCTTTGGCTTTATTAGCTGGCCGATGAGGCAGCAAGCTATTGTATTTTGTAAAACAACCAGTGTCAATTTTATGTGCCAGTACTGATAGCTAGATAGTTTCAGGGTGGGAAATTAACTTTTTAAAATGTGAACATCTACCAGCCACTGACAGATAAATTCACAGGCACTCAACAGTAAATCATTATTTTGTGTCTGAAATCGACCAGCCACTTTCATATTTTACCAGCATTTGGCTGGTGGCTGATGCTAATTTCCTACCATGATTTTTTTCAATTTCTTAATTTGAGAAAGATAAACTTATAATAAGCCAAACTTCTCAGTGCATCATCAGTGTTTCATGCATCATATTCAAATAAGCTTTATTGGCATGTCAGATCAGGAATCTATATTGCCAAAGCGGTACAGAAATACAACATAATAAAGGCATTAAATAACATGGGCAGCTGTAATCCTTACAGATAGGTGTAATCACTCAAACATTTACTCCAGAGCTTGTTTCCCTTAGCATCAGCTGTACAAGCACAGACAAAGAAACAAGACCACATACCTGGCCATGTGATGCCACCTTTCAATACTCTGACGCTCACTGCTGTAGACACGTTTTGGTTGGTACTCAAAAGTATCGAGGCTTGACGCCAACTCATGAGCTTCTGGGTTGTAGCAGGCTGTTTTGTAGCTTTTGTGCAACTGACAAGGAGACAGTTTACAGGGAGACAGTGGTGGTTAGCGGTGTAGCAGAAAAGCTAGCATGTGAGAAGTTAGAATTAAGTAGACAATCAAATGTATTAAGATGACCATTTTAGAGCCAAAAACAGCAATCAGCTGTTTTTACGTGGTTTTCTAAGAGCCATTTAATGAAGGCCAGAAGGCAAGTTATGTCACCCAGAAGACATTTTTGTGTTTTATGGCGACTTCTTGCTACATGTTTATATTGTTATTTGTTACATTCTCAGCTTATTTAAAGCAGATTTTCTGAACAGTAGGGCTGGGTGTCGTTTGAATTTGTACAATAATAGTGCTGATACGATACCTAAGTTTTGGTACAGACGATACAGATAATTTGAGAAATATGAAAGTATTTCTACAAAACCCTTTTGTTTATTTAACAAAAGAAGCCAAACCTCTCAAATGTTAAAGGTTGTATAAAGACGAGTGGCCGTACAATAATTTAACCTATTTAATATACTGTCAGAAATTGGCCAAATTATGATTTAAACAAGATTAAAGAAGAAGTAAACAAGACCAAGTGTGCAATGCCAACTTTCTGTATTTGACTGTTTTGATACTCGATACTGCGGACACAGTTTAGTTGGTGCTAAAAAAGTATTAAGGTTGGATACTGAGGCCAACAGGATGTTTACATGTTGAGTTGTTTTAAGACTTTAACCTCCTCTCTCCCATCTGCAGGGCTGCCTTTGCCCTGACAAAGCCGCTCAAGATGAACATGGTGAAGAGGATCATGGGGCGGCCGAGGCAGGAGGAGTGCAGCCCCCAGGACAACGCGCTGGGCCTGATGCACCTGCGACGCCTCTTCTCCGAACTGTGCCACCCTCCTCGCCACATGACCCAGAAGGAGCAGGAGGAGAAGCTCTACATGATGCTTCCCGTTTTTAACAGGGTAAGTCACAGCAGAGGTGGAGGGAGGGCTGGAGGCGGTCCAAAGGCAGGCGGATGGATGTTGACCGTCTCAATTACAATTCAGAACAGAACAGTACAGAACAGAACAGATATCAGTTCCCATAAGGACTCTTAGTTGACAGTTTACTGAAAAGCATTCATTTGAGTTCTGTGATGTATGAAGCTGGCATTCAAGCCTGGTGTCTGTTGTCACTGTTGTTTCAAAAAAAGATGAATTGTCGTCAGGCACTCAGTTGGACTCATGGTGCCACAGACAAGTTGGCGCTCCTTCAACTCACACAGTGCCTCTTACATCATGGACCTAATAGATACCATGGATGGACTGAAATGAGCTCAATGAATGAGATGTCACCTGGGAACTATTTGGAAGTAAAATCCTGTTAACAGCTTATTTCCGTATACACCTCACAGATTCTGTTTCAACAGCTGCAGTTAAATCTGATGGAAATGAGCCTGTTGACTTCATGGCTGAAGTTCATCTAAATAGAGCACAATGAGATACGTGTGTTCTAGCTCTGGGTCACAGATATTTGCTGTACCTGCCATGTAAATGATCAAACTACTGTATGTGTAGTCATACTTTATCATAACCTCTAGTACTGACACTGATCTCCAACCTGATAGCTCTTCTTTGCATCAAAAAAGGATTGAAATGACAAACACCTGAGACACCCAATCTTCAGCATCAACAGCTGACAGAATATATACATAAACTTAGACGAACAATGCCAATCTTTCTGCCGGTCTTGGCAGTTTCAAGATCCATAGAATTTAACCAAAAAAAAGAGAGAAGAAAATACTGAATGAGCAATACAAAATAAGCATTTTTTGCAAAAATATTTTACATCAAGATATAAGAGATTAACAAGTAGTGGACCATGCTAACCATATATGAAACTTGCCTACACTGAAAGTGAATTTCTGTTAAACCAGATCTAAACACCTGAATAATCTCAGACATACAGTCAAATCTAGATAATTTGTGCTGCAAATAATGGTTATTTTCTTATTGATGAGTCTTTTTTGATTAACTGATTAATCGTTAAGTCTTTCAAATATCAAAATATTGTGAAAAACACGCATCGCAAGTTCTGAGAGCCCAAGGTGACATCTTCAAATGGCTGGTTTTGTTCGACTAACGATCCAAAACCTGAAGTAATGAAATCTATAATAATGTAAAACAGAGAAAAGCAGCAAATGCTTACATTTGAGAAACAAATCTGTGAATACTTGTCATTTTTGTTTGATAAATTACTTAAACAATGAATTGATTATCAGGGCACAAAATTAGCACCAGCCACCAGCCAAATACTGGTCAAATATGCACGTGGTTGATAGATTTGCTTCACTCATCAGCCAAAAAAACAATGGTAATCTATTTAGTGGCTGGTATAATTTGAACATTGACTAGCCATTTGGCCAGTGGAGAAAAAAGTTAATTTTGCACCCTGTTGATTATTAAAAATGTTCTTAATTAAGATTATATTGATTGACTAATTGTTTATAGACTAATCATTCCAGCACTAATGACAATAATGACATATAACAAAGCAGAGAATGCAGGACTCAGTGAAATGATTTTTATATTTACAGTCTTTCTTTATATTACTCTGATAGAGTAGTATTATGCCTCTTTGTTTTGTAGCCGGTGCTACAAGCAGCCCTGTTGAGTGTACTCGTCAGACTGGAGTGCCTTACCAAGGGTCTCTTGACTTGTCAGCTAATTATCCAGCTCTGGCTGTGATTCACTCTCTGGTGCCATAATTCATGTCAGAATTCAAAAGTAGAGTACTCCCGGTGCAGCGCGGGCCGCCAGGCTCCAGGCCTACTTTCATGTCAGATTTGCTGGATAAATAAATACATGATGAGTCGTTGTTGAATGAGGTGTAGTTTATCTTTGCCCTGCTCCCCCAAAGGCTCAGGCTGCAGTCAGTGTGCTCTGGTTGTATATTTACAGTAGTAGGACATGCCAGGAAAAAGCCCAGAGAGATGTAAGCCAATATACCTCCACCTTGGTCATTCCTGCGTGTCCCTGCTTGATGTGATTACAGCTGTAATTGTGAGGAACTGCAGGCTTTAATAGCAATTCATATCCAGTTTATTTTATTTTATCTTTCCTCCCCATTAAAGAAAAGTCAGATTTTCCTACTCTCTATGACCGATTTAACCCTTGTTATAAAGGCACTAACATTTCTTCTTTTTATTTTAGGGTAACATATACTAATATGTCTTTGAATTTTTATTACCACAGTTTTCTTGAAATTCTTTCTGTATTTTTTTTTTTTTTTTTTTTTTGTGTTTGATTTAACCAAAGCTGATCTGTCTGCTTCAGGTGTTTGGGAATGCTCCACCCAGCAGCATGACGGAGAAGTTCTCCGACCTGCTGCAGTTCACCACCCAGGTCTCACGACTCATGGTGACCGAGATCAGACGAAGAGCATCTAATAAATCCACAGGTGAGCCCTCTTGACACATAGATTTATAACGGTAAAAGTTTAATAGGAAATACTCGTAGACAGTTTATCATTTCTTTGGCATCAGTTGGGGTTATTTCCCGTAACCGGTTTGCTTCTTGTCACAGAGATGATCTACTTGTTCCCTTCCCCTCGTCTGTGGGTGTATTTGTTCTCCCTTTGGCTTTGTTGATAAAGACACAGATGTTGGAAGGGATTCCTTTACTCCTTCCTTTATCTTCAGTTTAGGTGATTTTCTAGTTAAAATCATGATGCTAAGATTATTAAAGCTTTGCTGTAAAGCTGCAGCAAATGATCATGTGCAGAACATAGACTGATACGCATTTTTTTCTTCCATTCGGAAAAGTGTCTGTCTTATTCCACAACTGACTAAAATGGAAATTTAAATGAACTGTTTCTCACTCACTAGATATTTTTGTACAAAGGACCGATGCAGTGTGTGTTGAGTCTGACATGAAAGGCTAGTCTTCCCTACAGGTGAGCCAGCAGCATCTCCTCAAAGCTTTGACAGTAGTGGCAGCGTTGATGGTGGCTTCCCCACAGGAAAGACATTAAACAGACTGACGGACGTTCACACACTTGCATGCACCCACTCACACACTCACACAGACAGGGATGTAAGTCTCCAGCTTCCCGTCTCTGATTTCTCCTTCTCTCTCATCTCTCCCTCGTCTCTGTCTGAACATGCAATGAGTTGTTTTCAAGCAGAGAACAGCTCTGATTTTGCAACACCACAGTCTAAATGCACACTTCTCCAGCTGGTCACCAGGCCTCTGATTGCATCAGTAGTTGACTCAGACTCCCAGCTGACCCAACTCAGTTGTACGGTTCAAAACACCCGCTGTGGTCAGTTTAAACACTGTTCTAAATGACTGCTTATGTTGTATTAGCTGTTAACTGCATGTGTCCAAAGAATAAATACAAATTATATACAGTATGCTCATAATCTCATTATTTTATGAAAGAGGTGAGTTTTTCATGCAGAATTACTGTAGCAGACACAGATTAATGAAGACAGCCCGGGTATGCTCCCTTGTTAACATTTGCTAGCTAGCTGCTTTAGCTAACATGTTGGGTACGTTACAGTTTCTGTTCCTGTCCCAACCCACCTGTAATCTTCATGTTATCACAACAAATATTAGTAAATCTTGTGATTCTGAATCTTGAGTTAAATGTCTGTTCCTTATAAAGAAGAACAGAAACATAAGAAAAAAGCCAACTTGACCTGGGAGCAGAACTGTTGGTAGCTGCACTAAGAAGGGAGCTAACTTGGCTAGCTAGCATGGAAATGTTAGCCAGTCAGTCTGTTTCGCCCTGACTGATGAGGATAACATACTTGTTAGGTTGAACTGGCACAATCTTAAATTGATTGCCTTAATTATTTGTATTAATTTGGGACATGATTAGGAGGACGAAATAGTCCCCCACCCAAACCTAACATAACCTGAAGCCAGTGTCAGTAATGGAGCGGTAACAAAATGGCAACTCAGTTTTATTATCAAGCTATTGCCCTAAGGCAGCATGGTCCTTTGTTTTGATAAAGGAAAGAGAGAAAGATTTGAATCAAAATTGGATAAAGGCTAATGTCCACTGAAGACAGATTTATACAAACGTCCTCTGTGAAGCATGCATGTCTTGGAGCCAGTATGTAGCCTGTTTATTTCATGCTTTCAGCTACAGGAGCCACGTGTGAGACGGACATCTGCCTTGCCACCTTTTTTCCCCCATACTATTATCGTTAAACATTCCACTGAAGAGTGGAATATACTTTTCCAATTCACCTGCAAAAAAAACGGTTCCTTCACTTATATAAAGCAGGAGTTTGTTTGTGTTTGTCTTTTACAGAGGCAGCCAGTCGAGCCATAGTCCAGTTCCTGGAGGTGAACCAGAGTGAGGAGGCGAGTCGTGGCTGGATGCTTCTGACCACCATCAACCTGTTGGCCTCCTCCGGACAGGTTGGCAGAATAACACGATACTCAAGTGCTCTATGTTTATGCGATAAGTCTTTTCTGTGTGATCAACATCACATTTTTTTGTTTGTGTCTTTGGATTTTTTATGTTTGTAAGGATTGCTCTCATACATGTGAGTGTAAGATGAAATCGCAGGAAACAACTTAGAAAAAGAGGTTTCTCAGCATTCTGTCTCTCTTTGACCCATTTGCATCTCCTCTCTTTGATCTCCCAGCAGAAAATAGCAGCAGCCTCTGTAAGAACCGAGAAACAAGGCTCTTGAGTATGAGTAAAAATCCCAACCGGACCCATCCCAGCTTATTCCCCCCAAACACAGTCATTTGTTTAAATCAGCTTTGCTGCGCTAAATGAAGGAACTGATGTTGCTCCTGATGTTTCTACCTGATATTTTGTTCTCTACTCATAGTCATTCTGTATGTCACATGTCACATGAATAGCATTTTTCAAAATTGCATTCAATGAGATCAAATCAAAAATTGGATTTGCATGTCTAGCATCTGGTCACCATGCATTACTACTCCACATGATTCTGAATTTTAACATGGCAGCTTCTTGGGCTCCTGCTTTAAAGGTCAGACATTTAGGTCTTGTTTTTCTTTGTCTGTGCTCTTGTTATATGGTCAGCAGACATCTTTTGCTTTTGAACTTTTCGGCTCCTCTGGAGGTCTTGAGTTGAGGCAGGCGCTGCTGTCAGCTGACTGGCTGGCTGCTTTTCCTGCTCCGCTGCACATCAGAAATTCACTGTTGTTGTCGAGTCAAACGGCTGCTCTCTCCTTCTGCAGACATGTTTTAAGACCACTTAAATCCACTCTGCTTTTCCTTTGACTTACACAAAAACATCTTCAAATCTTTCTCTATAGGTTTACTCAAGCACGTTTACGTTACCTTCAAGAGAACATTTGTGTAAAAATACATTTGAAAGCTTGAGAGAAAGGTGAGATATAGTACAGTTTGTGTTAATACTAGTTTGTTTCTGCTGCATTATGTCCAAGGCAGTGTTCTCTGCAGTACTAATGCAGAAAAGTTGAAGGATAAATGCCTCAAGGGGGGACATTAAAGTGCCACTGCTTACTGTGTACACAGCAGTTCACACATTCAGGCTTGTGCACATGCATAAAGCAAATCCTCTACTGTCAGGGAATAGAACCAAGGTTTATTTTTCAAGTTTGCTTTAATTCACACTTGTCTGATGTGGCCTCCCTGGTGCCCACAGGAAACACCAAACACTTCAGCGTTTAAACCACTCACACGTCACTGAAATTAAGTTTGTTTTCTGTTAGAGGCTGGTTCAGCTTTATAATCCTGTCAGCCTTTTCAAAACGCATTCTTGGACATTTCACTTGGTTAAAGGATCGTGTCAGTTTTAAGCGAAGCCAGATTGACTGTATAGTATTTTATGGTAGTAGAGATGCCAGATTGTTACATGTTTTATTCTTGTTGGACCAGGGAAGTGTTTCTTCTCTTTGCCATTTAAAGGCATCTGAACAACTCTGCTGGAGCTCTTGGCTTTAAAGTGCCTATCTTTAAGCAACCCTGGTGGCAGTTACAAAATGAGGCACCCTTCACAAGTCTCAACGCAAGACTTAATTACTTCACAGCAACTGTCAGACATTCCACTCATTAAAAACAAAACATATCATGCAGATGACGTAAGACTGAACATATGAAACCTTTTCTTCCATTCTCATTTGTGTCCACTCTGTTTTTTCATCTCCTTCATTTGTGCTGAACACTTATTGTTAGATTTTCTTTTGCTGTTTTCGGTAGGCGGCGCTTATTCTCTCTTCAGACACAGTGGCTAGTAGATGGATCACTTCCTGTGTGCAAGGGCTGGGGTTTTTTCAGCAAGAGGTGGTAAACACCAAATTTTTAGAATGACAAATTCTGAAAGTTTTTTTTTTTTTTTTTTTTTGGTGGCCTAAACAAGAGTCCGACTGAGTAAATAAACGTACCCAACCACAGCCAATATTTACCAGCATTTATCTGTTAGTGGAAACATCCCAACAATTTTATTATACTGCTGCATAACTATTTGATATCAGTACACACAAACCGACAGGAAAAAGAATTACCTACCACAGAGGAGGGTGGCTCACGCTCCTGTTTGTGTGTGTGTGTGAGAGAGAGGAAGAGTGACTGTGTTTAATGGATTTGTATTCCCTTTCCTCTGATGTCTCAGACAGTAAAACAAAGGACTCTCCTGGCAGCTGGCCTCCCATAAACCTGACGTCACCGCCTTCTCTCTTTAATCCTGTCCCTCTCTCACCTCCTGCTTTATATTTTTTGTGTGGTGCTCTGTGTCTGTCTCTCTACCTCCACGCTGTCTTCTTCTTTTACAGGATGCCCTTCACGCTCCGCAACTCCCAGCGTGCTGGTCTCGCTCTTTGAACCACTCAAGCACAGATGTGCTTCTTTGACGTGTTCCCTCTTTCTCTCTCCACATGTCTCTTTTCCAGTCTCTCTCTGTCTCATTCACACACACACACACACACACACACACACACACACACACACACACACACAATAAAATGTCCTTGCCTCTCTGGTTTTCTCTCTGATTGACTGTCCCCAGTAACCTTGACCTTAAAGCTGCAGCAGAGCCAATATGTCATAGCCTGCAAATGCACACACACACACACGCACACACACACACGCACACACACACACACACACATACACACACACACACACACTTCCATTATTACATTTGCTCTTTTTTCCTCGCCCTCCCCCACTCCTTCTCTCCATCGATCAGCTAAGGGACTGTATTTGTGTGTGTGTGTGTGTGTGTGTGTGTGTGTGTGTGTGTGGTTATTGTCTTATATGAGAGGTCATGTGTGTAAGTGAAAGAGGGAGCGAGATAATTTGTCAGTGTGAGCTTCTTTTCTGTGTGTGTGTGTGTGTGTGTGTGTGTGTGTGTGTGGGAGGCAGCGTTTGATTATCTGAATCATTCGCCTCAGTGAGCACAAACCCCATCTCTTTCTCCAGTCCTTTTTCCTTGCCATGGTGACATACACGCACACACTCTCTCTCTCTCTCTCTCTCTCTCTCTCTCTCACTCACTCACTCACTCACTCACTCACTCACTCACTCACTCACTCACTCACTCACACGCAGTAACACTCACACGCAGTAACACACAATAAACACACACATAAAGCCCTCGCAGCTACTCCTGACATTTTTTCCGCACAGAAACACAACCATGAATCATAACACAACAACAAAAATACCCATTTACCAAACTGACAGTAAAAACAAAATGTATTCAGTAGATGTTGTTCTGCAGTGAAGGGCTGGGCAAGAATTAAATACTTCGATTTTTAGTGGAATCATGACGCTGATACATGTGATGAAACAGCAGGTTACTGCAAACCTTCCACAGAGCAGATGGTTTAAAACATCTTGTGTGTAAATCTCAACACTGTTCTTTTTTAGGTCCTTGTCTGAAATGAATTTCTTTTTTCTAATTTAAGAAAACGGTGGACTGCATGACGACCATGTCCGTACCCTCCACGCTGGTCAAATGCCTCTACCTGTTCTTCGATTTGCCTCACATGGCCGAGGCCCCGGTAGGCCCCACCCAGCAGCCACAGCCGCCGCCGCCTCCACCGCCACCCACCCAGGAGAAGACCCCAGGCCAGGGCCATACCCAGCAGGAGCTGCCCCTGGCTGACCGCAGGGCGCTGCTCCAGAAAGTCTTCGTCCAGGTAAAGAGACAACAGGACAGTTTTCTGTACAACTGGTCCATTAAGGCCCACAGCTACAACATTTTTATTCAGTTTCTACTCCTGCCTCTACTACCACAGCCACCAATTAACTTTATTTCTAAAGTATATAAAGAACTATTTATTAATTTTCAAAAATAAATAACACAAGATAAGGACATACACTTCTCAGTTGCATTTTAATTATCCCAAATTAATACAAACATTGATATAGAAATTACTTGATTTGAAATTGATCTAGAAAGTCATATTTTAGTCCTGGAGAAAAAACAAATCTCAGTCATGTGTTGTTGATTCAGCATAAACTTAAGTCTGCATCAGCAGATTATAAGATGGTTATCGATTTAGTTTGATACTTGAAATCCATATGTGCACTGATTGGTGGATCCTTTACTGCAATCATGGTGGGAAGTTCTACCTGATATGTGTTACTTCATTATGACCTTAGCCCCTGAATGTTTTGTATTTTCACATATTAATGATGCCACTTACAAAAGGCAGATGTAACAAACACTCTTCCATCTCCATGATGAAAGACTCGGGCCTGACTGTGCAAGCGGCTCTTTCTTCCAGCAGCACTTTTTATCAGGCTGATGCCTTTGGCTGGAGTCAATTTCCTGTCCTCTCCCCTGTTGCAGATCCTGGTGAAGCTCTGCACCTTTGTGTCTCCGGCGGAGGAGCTGGCCCAAAAGGACGACCTCCAGCTGCTGTTCAGTGCCATCACCTCCTGGTGCCCCCCCCACAACCTGCCCTGGAGGAGGAGCGCGGGGGAGGTGCTCACTACCATCTCCAGACACGGCCTCAGCGTCAATGTGGTCAAATACATACACGGTATATACAAATGTACAGCATGTGTATGACGTCTGTGTACATGCTTCGGTTTATTAGTTATTCACACACGGTATCAACATGCATCCTGGATGGTTTAATTGTGGTCAGATGAGTCTAAATAGTGTAGTTACAAGCCCAAGATCCAATCATCCAAACCACATCTGGAGTTTATCCGATGTGCATTTGGCTACATGAAAACTGCAGTGGAATCCACATACAGCTATACATCCAACAAGGAAGTACATGCGAAACAAACATCTGTCATGTGCCTTTAGTAACAAAAAACCCATTGTGAGAGTGCTGGCAAAGTAAACAGAAGAGTTTGTTTACTGACATTTTCAAAAGCACACTAATAATTCAATTCTATTTTGGGGGTTACACAATTTGTTGTGAGACTTACAATACAATAATTTACAATGATTTATGTTACACTAAAGTAATACGATTTTTTTTTAAAAATGTTATTGTTTATTTCAAGTATCAAGGCAAAATATGTTATCCTGCCTCCATTATTACTGTATATGTGAAAACATACACGTGGATCCTTTTTATTTAAGTTAACAGGAAAAAAACGGGACCTCAAAGCCCTCCATGACATGAGTTTATAGCACAGGGTTCGTACAAAGTCTTGAAAGTTTGGAAAAGGCTTCATTTTAACTGTTATGTTTTCAAGGTTAGGAATATGCTTGATTTTCAACATAATCTGGTGTTTCATCATCTACACAATCACTCATCTTAAACCAAAAATCTTTTAATATTTGAAATGAAACAATCCCATCATCATGTTTGTTGTCTCATGGAACAATTTAGATGCGATGATAAAGGCTTTGAGAGTCTGGATATTTTTGGTTTGTGTACCCTGAAAGTGCTTGAATTTTACTCTTGAAAAGCTGTACGAACCCTTATGGCAGAACAATTTTTACCAAAACTCCAGAGGGCGTACAAAATGTTTGTGCAGCATTGTACACTAGATCTAGACACAAATGGGGAACAAGACACACCGAAACAAGACATACAAGCTGTTACAGGGTATTAGTAAGGTCCTGTGTCCATTGGAAACTTGGAGGAAATGCAGCTGCTGCTCTCATCCACCTGTAGCACTGATTTCCAGAAATGACCTTTGGGAGGTAGAGAGCAGTCCAAATCACTTAACAAAGATTGCATCTTATTGAAGTATGTGCTCCTCAGTGAAGTTGATGGAAAAAGAGAACGGCATGTCGTAGAGCTACTTAATGTTTTCCACCTGATGCTGATTATTTTCCTTTTTTGTAGAAAAATGATGAAAATAAGCCTAGAGCAAATAACCCATTCTGCCCTCATCCCCTCCATCTACAGAGAAGGAATGCCTGGGAACATGTGTTCAGAACATGCAGCAGTCGGATGATCTGTCACCGTTGGAGATTGTGGAGATGTTCACCGGCCTCTCATGCTTCCTCAAGGACTCCAGCGACGTGTCCCAGACCCTGCTGGACGACTTCCGAATGTGCCAGGGTTACGCCTTCCTCTGCGATCTCATGCTCAGGTACAGCTTCAGTCCTGCAGCTAACATGCTACTTCACTGTGTGGTATGAATATTCATACAAGCTTCTCTGTCTGTATCCAGGCTGGAACAGGCCAAGGAGGACGAATCGAAAGATGCACTGAAGGACCTGGTCAACCTGGTCACCTGTCTGACCACATATGGGGTGACGGAGCTGAAACCTGCCGGCCTGACCACCGGAGCCCCCTTCCTGCTGCCTGGATTTGTTCTCCCGCAGCCTTCTGGGAAAGGTGTGTTAATGGTAGCAACTGTGGCTGGTTAATCTGTAAATTCATCAACTGCTTTCATTATTTCCATAACTAGACTTTTATTGATGTACTCGTCATGTCCTGTGATTGGGCAGTCCTGGTGCAGACTTAACATCTAAATAATCCGTGCTTACAGAAATAATTAACTGGTAAAACAGAAAAACACTCAATGGCATGATGATTGAAAGGTATGTGGCCTTGATCAGTGTCTTTTACTACCAAAAACATTTTGTCCCTTTTGTATAATAATGAAAATGATAATGAAAGTATATAGTCATGATATATGCGTTTTAGGAACCAGTGGTTGGGGCTGAGAGCCAGAGACAGGGTAGGGAAGCTGGAAAGTATTAAGTAGATTTTTTTGACAATAACAACAATATAGAATAGCGAACCTTATCCTTAAATGCTGAATTCTGCCTGTTGACATCGTTTGAAACCATCTCCAGATATATCAGAGAAGGTGGAATGAGGAGAAGGAGGCGTCAGATCTTTCAAATACAGGTTGTGCCACTTTGTAGTGAAATTCAATGGACGCAAGACGCCTAAAGCAAAAAATAAACACACAAAACACCAGACTTCTGTGAAAACACCTCTCTCTGCTAAAATGATCATCCATTGTCGTCATCTAAAGAAGGACTCAGGGACACTTTGAGGGTAAATGTTATGGGAGTGACATCGCCCATTCAGGATACAACCCAGTGATTTTCTGATCACACGCCCGTCTCACTCCCACCAAGTCGGTTTGCCCAAAGCCCTGAAACAAGAGAGGAATTACTTGTGGAAAAGTCTCCATGTATACCCCAGCCGCCGCATCTCCCCGTCAGATCTTAATCCCTGAAATGACTTTGATGCTTGGCTGATCCCAGTAAGCTTAACCTGTTGACAGACACCATGGCAACTCTGCCGCCTGTCACACTGCTGGAGATGAATGCCTGAAGCCTCCTGCATACAAATTGGCTCTTTGGAGTCCAGAGAAACGCTTTAGTGGTTCAGAGAATTGTCTTTGGCCACATGTTTACTTCTACTGCCATAGAACCTGTCCCCCTTGACCTTCTGTCCTGCATCCCCCTCTTCTTTTTAAAGAAACAGGCAGCCAGATCTACCTTACATCTAAAATAATTATAATGCACTCATGCTTCCCTATAACACTATGTAATCAAGCAGTGAAATACAGAAGGGAGTGCCTGTGATCTCGTTGACAGAAAGGCAGTTGGTTTTATTATCATATAACGTAGCTGGTTTGAATCCCAGCCAGGCATCTTTGTTGCGTATTATACCCTTTGCTCTCTCCCCAAGTTTCCTGTCTATATCTACACAAATCTAAAAACCAAAATTTGAAATGGGAAGACAGAATGGCGGAAGGTGCCTCTGGAACCATCGGCTCCTCCCACATTATGCGACTCTGGAGGTCCATTGTTGTCCAAATCAGCTGAAAAATAAAATAGACCCCAACAAATATACAGTACTGTGTGTGTGTGTATATATATATATATATATATATATATATATATATTTACAGAGAAAGAAAATGGATTAATAAAGATAAATCAAAATAAATGAAATAGTGAACAGCTATATAAATATGAAGAATTCCAATCAAGATAATGTGCATAACATTGAAGCGTGACACATGATAAATACACAGAAAATAAACATATATTATTTCCATAGTTTTACACTTTTTTAACACCATTTTTAATATCAAATATGTCATTTACCCTAACCCTCCAGTCAGAAAATCTGGGTTTCTTGTTGGTAAATAAACATCTTTGCTAAACATCTTTAATTTGGGTGCATTGTAGGGAATTATAATTATTATGAGCTGTTCTATTATAGGGATCACTTTTGAAACTGCTTTAATCATTTTAGTGTGGTATGAGTATTATACTGCTTTGCAGAGTTATATTTAGAAAATGGTTGGTTTTTGTTATGTCTATAATGTTTCAGGAGTGCTCTCATGATGCATAGTAGGCTTCCTGTGTTCTGAAGTTTGTTAGAAGGTTTTTATGTGTATTAGAGCTGCAGCTGTTTATTTGTTATTGTTTGTAATATGTTATTGATATGATAGACAAAGGAAGTGAAAAAATCATAAAATCAAAATAATTCTTCCCTTGACTTTCACTTATTCCTTCATTTACTCAGTTTTCTATTTATTCATTTGTCTTTCTTTCTTTCTTATAAATATGAGGTTTTTCTCTGTTCATTTTTCTTTGGTTATGTTTTATTTTGGCTTTGATAGCGTACACCATTAAGACTTTGTTTTGAGTAAACTTTTTCATTTTAGGAAAGCACCCATGATGACATGTTTCCATGTGACAGGTTTTAACGCTTCTAGTAGCTGTACAGTGTTGTAACTTGATGTGTCACCTCAGCCTCATGGCTGATGACTGCTTTCTAACTGCATACACACTGGCCCTAACACTCTCTGCTCTGCTGCCTGTTTAACCACACACACATAAGCACACAGAGACACTCATACATACACACACTTGTGTTTACCCACCTAATGACACCTCCAGCTGTGTGCAAAGTCATTACCAGAAGCCATCATGGTGTGAGGGTCCGCTTACACGCCTAATTAGCCCGCCACATTCACTTAGCGGCTGTGTGTGTTTTGGTATGTGTCATGACACTCGTCAGTGTCACTTTTTCTTGTATGTATGTTCCTACGTGTGTGAGTCATACTTTGTGGTTTTTTGTTAGCTACTCAACCCCAAAATGGAGGTCATATTATGTGTGTAGCGTAGTTCATGGATAACATCCATCCTCCATGCCCTTGCACTCCTCTCTTCATCTTTCCATCCTAAGTTTAGGACCTATTTTAATAGATTCACTGTATTTTTGTGTTATGTACCTGCCGAAAAACATGGGACTTAAATGTTACAGAGCTAAAGAACTAACTAGTGAATTTTGACATCAAATAAGGATTTTTCTCCTTTAATGCTTCATACTCCAATACCAAGTTGACAAAGCAAAACTGCCAACATTTATCATTAAACAACAAAAATGTATGACAAAGATAAGGGATTATGTTGAAGGAGCAGGCCATTACTACAAATTAGACCGGGTGTGTTGACTGTGGAGTGATAAAATCAGATGTGAAGGAGCAGTCTAATGTAAGAAATCCCAAGATAAGGTCAAAAACGTTTTATTTAAAAATCTTTGCAGTCATTCAGAAAGATCTGAAGGAACAACTTATTGCCTAATTAAAACCAAGAGCTCCTTTTTGTGAAGTTATTATCATTTTTTAGTAACGAGTCCTTCCTTACAAAAAAGACCATATAAAACCATTAATGGACTAAAAACGTTTTAGTCAACCAAGACCATGAATTATTCGACTAATACACTAAAAAAGGGGCCCTCCAGCCCAGCGTGCCTTTAATTGGTCAATCATTCAATAATCACAGTTATTGTGTATCCAACTGAGGTGTGTAATAAAGCTGGGTAAAACCTTTAGAAAGATAATTTATCCCATAACTCCTGATGGTTCGACCACTGGGCTACACTTTCTCCTGCCCTATTAAAGCAAATTAGAGCAACTTTTTGTTTGTTTTGGAGGTTAAAGTCTGTAACTGTGGTTTGGGTTTCCTTTCAGCAAGTACTGGGCTAACTGCTGTGAAAAGATGTGAAAAGATACATAATCCCCCTCCATACCAGCAGTGCTTTTGCATGAGATTCTTGTTCTCAGCGTCACTCCTCCTGCAGTTACTGCTCTTTGAGTTTCATGAACCTTCGAGGCATTTTGTTCTCATCTCATGTACCGTCAGGACTGGTCTCAGATATCTGCTTTCCGTTTAGCCAGGGAGCTTTCAAGGCCAAGAAATCAGTTTCTGTATTGCTGGATTAAGGCCAGCAGAGTCATACAGTATGTAGGCCTGAGTCTGAGCCTCTATCTGCCCACTCTGTTAATGTTTGGTCTCTTTTTGTGTCTTGATACTCTTGTACTTAATCATTTCGCATCTTTACACTAAATGCATACACGATGCAAAGCAGAGCAACGTTTCCACCACTGAGTCTGTTAGGCTGTGTCCACGTTTTCATCCTTTTCTCAAGTTCTTTTTTGTTTAACTCATGGTTGGATCCATTTTGCCAGTGAGAGTAAAGCATTGTTGTCATGCTTACCTGCAGTTTAATGCACTGTGGTTCAGCTGAACTATTTTTGAGGTTTCCTGACGACTTTAATGGACACATGCCAGCCAATTAGAGACAAGTATTTTCCATTATCATGGTATAAATACAACATGGAGAGCGAGTAATACACAGACACCATGCTTTTGGTATATTTTGATATAATTACATGTTTTGCAATATTTTTTATTTGCAGTTATCACTGGCTGTATTTTGCACATCCTATTTATGCTGCAAACAATTTATCTTGTAATTCCAAGATTAGTGCCTCAAGCCGGAATCATTACAAATTCATTTTGTTTAACCTTTTAATCGTTCATATTTTGTCATAATCTCAAACACTTCTTCTTTTTCACCTCTCCTCTTCCAGGTCACACAGTTCGTAATATCCAGGCTTTTTCGGTGCTTCAGAACGCCTTCCTGAGGGCCAAAACAAGCCGTCTGGCCTGTATGCTACTGGACGCCATTGGAAACATCTACGCAGCAGAGCCGGCCAACTACTTCATCCTGGAGTCGCAGCACACCCTGTCGCAGTTTGCAGATCGTGTGGCCAAGCTGCCCGAGGCCCAGGCCAAGTACTTTGAGCTGCTGGAGTTTGTCGTCTTCAGCCTCAACTACGTGCCTTGCAAAGAGCTGTTCAGCGTCAGCGTGCTGCTCAAAGCGAGCACGTCGCACGCCTGCAGCATCACGGCCGTCCGGATGCTGCTGAAGCTGGCCCGCCACGACCCGGTGTTCAGCGACGTGCTGCGGGAGGTCGGCCTGCTGGAGGTGCTGGTCAACCTGCTGCACAAGTACGCTGCCTTGCTCAAAGACCCGGCCACTCAGCAGCAACCACACAATAATGACCAAGGTGAGGCGCTTCTTCGATGTTGTAACATCTTCTCTTGTTGTGGGCTGCAGTCAGGACAGGAACTTGAGTCTCTTGCCTTAGCAGCAGCAGTCCAAAGGGAGTGTAGTGATCCAAACTGAAACTAGAATGGATCATAATTGACCAAACACAAAATAGGAATTTAAAAGTCAGAGTCAAAACTGGTCCAAGAATACAGGCTGTTCAACTTGTGATTTTAGCTACACGCTAAATGGATCTATCCAACTACAAGCTTGACCTGAAATGCACTGAGCTGAATCAAAAGCAGATTACAAACCCATTACAGCCAAAACTGTACATTTCTTCAAATACAGAACGTTAGAAAATTCAATTCTGTTTTTTTATTGTGTTATTGCCTTATGGTAAACTATTCCACATTCTAATATTTTTACCACATGCTCTTTATTATATCATTAGTGTTATTCGCTTGCTGTGTGCATTAAATGCGGTCATGATGTCTTCTAATGCTAACGTCTCTTCTCTCCCTTTGTTTCCCCTCCGTCTTCAGCCGACTGTAAAAACAACACAGTAGCAGAGGAGCAGAAGCAGCTGGCCTGGCTGGTGATGGAGACACTGACTGTGCTCCTGCATGGCTCCAACACCACCAACACTAATGCAGGTAAACACACACACAGACACACACACACACACACACACACACACACACTTCCAGGCACATGCACAATGTGCCATACACAGAATTGGTGGTTCCTTTTAAAAGTGTCAAAAAGGTCTTAAAATCCAGGCAGAGGATATTTTGTTAATTATGTGATGATAGATTAATGAGCGGTTTGGAGACACAGCAGGACTTCATGTCCCTTAATAATTAACTTTCAGGTACCCTTTTCGCTTATAATGTAGAACTTTCTTAAAGCCTTAATTCAATCAATATTAACAACAAGATAAATGCTATAAAGGACTTTAAAGGGTGTACCCTCATTTTTGTGTCTCTGTAGGGTTGGTGGGCAAAATTTTCCACAGCAGTGGAGGCACTTTGAGCTCCAATACTGCAGCAAACTGGATTACAAAGCATTTAACCCTTTGAACTCTGCAATAGAAATGGTCCGCCAGTGCCTACATTGGTATTTTTGCATATTGTGATGTCATTTTCTAGATTATCTTAAAATGTTTCATATCCCTAAAATCTGTACAACCTAAGCTAAGAGGCTGTAAGTCAGTAAACTACAATGACTGAGAAAACTAAACTTAACGTAATGACGTCAACAACTCGCGACACGAGCGTACAGCGTGATAACACGAAAGACAGAAGTCTGAGCTTTCAGCTGCATAAAGAATGAATGCTGTAGCTATTCTGGTTTTTATTCTTGATCAGTTTAAACAGGATTGTGCAGACAATGACCTCAGAGGATTAAACCAAACTCATACTCAAATGGTTTTCTCCTAAAAAGCCACCTTGCAGCTGCAGGTTATTGTTTATGCTCTGCAGGATGTTGTGCAGGTTCAGGATCAGTGAAGGACGCACATTACCGGTGCCTTTAGAACTACTGATGACACACAAATTGTACTGCTGGCTTTAATTATTTGTTTGATATTGAATGCAAAGATCTAAAATCACTCAGTGTGCTGATTTAATTCGGCCCAAAAAAAGTCACCTTACTGTCCACCTTACTGAAGTGTCCTTGAGCAAAGCACCATCTCCAGGGCTGCTGAGCCTTGACCTCGGACCTCTCTGTGGAGGTGGAGAGGATCAATAAAGTATCTTATTACATTTCCTTAAACCTCCCTCTCCTCCCACATTACTCAGTCTCTTATTGACCCTCTATGTTAGTGTGTGTGTGTGTGTGTCTCAGTCAGCTGTAGAAATGTGATGAGTCACAAAGATTACCAACAGGCCGCACACAGACAGCTCAGAGCTCTCTTTGACCTGACTGGTCGCCTTCGTCAGAACAACAGGGTGATGTGTGTGATGTTTGTAGCACCGCACTCTGACATATTGATTACATTTACATTTCACGCTTGAGGCTCTCAGCTGGCGGTCTTATCTAGAGAGACTTGCAACGAGTGCCAGAGTAGAAAGAAATTCAGTGCGTCACAAAAATTACAAGAAAGTAATACTAAAAGGTTCAGGGTCAGAGCCACAACGCCCCCAAAAGACATTTTAAATGTAGGTTCTTCAGATAAACAAAGAAGATCACCAATATCACGATAAACCAGTTATTTTTGAGGAACTTTTAATCATTACAACATTTACAACTGCTTTACGACATCCACATGATGAAACAAAACGACAGAGTTCAGACCTTCAGCTTGAATGACAAGAAACCTTGTGAAAGCATCCAGTAGTAAGTTTCACCAAAACCTTAATGTCACTCACTCAGTGGCGATAAAGGCACTAAAAACAGGTGTGAGATTGGGAGAGACGTTTTCAGTTGATCAACCAATTGATTAAAAGTGATTCTATAATGAAAACCAAAGAGACAAAAGCAGCAACATGACATTAAAAAGACATCAAAATCAAATCACATTACCTAACAGCAAGTCTATAAAGTGTAATGAGAGGTGATTTTGGGGAAAAAAAAAACGACCTGGGTATTTCACACTTAATAAGATTTATGAGTCTGAACTTGGATTAAAACATTCAGAGGAGCATAAAGATTTCAGCTGTGCTTTGAAGGACTAAGCCACTGAAAATCTGCCTGTGACCGTCTGCAGGTTTGAAAGGTGGCTCTGAAAAATTAGCTCCTTTTGTGGAGGACAAAGAGCTGTAGGATTCCCAGCAGTTATAAGGAATTCCAAAGGAGAGTTGTCCATGGAAACTTCCTAAACCATTCCTGCAGCATAATAAGCTCCTCCACTGTTGATCTGTATGTTTATGTTCCAAGCAATCTTCGATTCACTAATAAATTGCTAAATATAGTCCTAAAATGAAAGTAAGATATTTAGCATGTAAATGCATATACACTGATTCTGATTCCAGCTTCTGACATCTGAGGATTTGCTGCTTTTCTCTGTTTTGTATGATCGCAAATCGAATATATCTTTGGGTTTTGGGCTGTTGGTCTGACAAAACAAGCAATGTGAAGACATCCACTTGGGCTCTGGAAAATTGTGATCAGCAAATTTTATTATTTTCTCATATTTTTAGACAAAACAATTAATCTATTCATCGTAAAAATAATTGACAGACTAATCGATAATGGAAATAATGGTTAGGTTCAGCCCAAGCTAAATCCACTGCTTGCGGCTGAACTTCAGAGCTGTGAGGAGGAGATGTGTTGTGTACTGAATATAGGATCAACATCAGTGTAGCGTATTCCTTAAAAGACGATCTGACTGTATTCTTTATAAACCTTTCCTGGTGTCATTGTGTTGAGTTAAAAACATTAAGACTACATTTCTGCCCCTTTTTATTCCCGTCTCCCAGCTCTGTTTAGGGAGTTTGGCGGCGCTCGCTGCGTTCACAACATCGTGAAGTACCGTCAGTGTCGGGAACACGCCCTGCTCATCATCCAGCAGCTCGTCCTGTCGCCCAGCGGAGACGACGATATGGGAACGCTGCTGGGCCTCATGCACTCTGCACCGTCCAGTGAGCTGCAGCTGAAGACTGACATACTGCGGGTAACACAGACAAACCTTTAAAATTAATGTATTTAATTTCAATATGTTGTGTAACTGTCAGGTGACACACTTTTAATCACTTTTAAATGTATATCTTTTACTGAATACTTAATATCTAAATTTGTCACCTCAAATATGATCAGAAAAAGGAGTCTTGATATACTGTAGTGCAGCTAAGAGGAGTTCAGAAAGACGATGTGAGAACACTGAGGCAAGGAAAGTCTGTGATTTAAAAAAATCAATATGCATTTGAAGCCCTGCATACAGTAATTGCTTCAAACCAGGGGTAGTAAGTGTAAGATGTACATACATACACACATTCCCACACACAGATGAGAGGATGGCGGCTCAATTTCTGAAGCATAATTACATTTTCAAATTCTCACGCCTTCTGAAAGCTTCGGCTGGATTAACCCGTCAGCATTTTGCTCCTATTTCACTAATCTGGGATTTTAATTATCACCTTCAAAAAAAAGCTAAAGGCTGCAAAGAACTTATATCAAATCCAGTCTGAGTCAAATATTTTTTGAGGGGTTTATGTACCATTGACAGCAACACACTGCAGACACACAAATAGATCCCAAAATTAATAATTTTTTTAATTAAATTAATTAAAATTAAATTAGCCTTGTGAAAACATTTAACCCTGTAATCTCTCAGGAGGACACAGTCGAACCCTGATACGTTGCATCTAATCCTCAAGGCCTCCACAAGGCTGGTAAAGTTAACACCCGAAACCTCAGTTTTACTAGTCGCAGCCTGGTGGTGATTTCCCAGCTTGGAGGACAGGAAGAGGATGTCTTCAACATCCTGTGACTAGTTAAAAAACCCCCACTGTGCTGAGCCGGGCAGTATTTTCATGCAGCAGGAAACAGCTGGCTCAGCGGTGCAACATATCACTGTTTTTACTTCTCTTTTATTCTCTCTTCCTCCACTGGGATGCATCATTATATCTGAAACCATCCCAGTGACTTTGCAGGATATGGTGTAGGTATAATGATCACAGATTTCAGGATTCCCATTTTAGAAGTGGGCAAGATGGATAAAATCCTCTATCAGGGTATAATCAGGGTATATGGGTTTAAGTTTATATGGTAACATTGATATAATCATGATATTATCAAATTTATGGAAAATTAAGATAAGACTCCGGAGTATGGAAGTTCATTAAAAAGTCTGGTAAGTGGACCTTCAGCTAAGATTTTTTGAATCTTATTGACAAATTGTTTAACCAGACAGGAGTGCCTGTTTTTTGGCATTTCTGGTGAACCCAACGAGGCTGTAAAGGCGGACGAGTGAGTAGATGAGTTTCTGTGTTCGGCGTGATGACGTTTAATGTCCCCGACAACCTCTGTAGTCTCATTTAGACACTTGTTAGCAACCGTCTTTTTTAAGACACGGAAAAGCTTCAACATTCACGAGTGGGGTATTTACTGACGGATTTTAATGTTGTAGAACAAAACATGAAAATCTCTTCAGCTTGTGTTAACCACAGACCTTATTTCAGGCATCGAACCAAAAACCCATTCAAGAAACCCACTGACTTTGAGACGAGGGAACCGGAAGAGCAAAAATGCAAACTCATTTCTGGGTTTTAGGACTCATTCCTGCTGCACTCTGTTATAACTTATCCTATCATACATTATATGTTTCTGTCCTATCATTCCAACATCAGATATTCCTTCAGAAGCAGGATTGAAATAGCTAGAAATCCCCCAGTGGTACTGATTCCTGTTTTCCCTGACATGTGCCTACACTTCACTTCACCTGCGTCATTCAGAAGCTTCATCTGTTGCCGATCCCAGACGTTTTCTCCACTTTTCAGTTGCCAATTAAAAACTTTGCCTGTCACAGTCATTCTATGCTCTCAGGCTGTTTTTAGGTCCCCAAACTCATATCTAGGTTACAGTTTGATGTTTCAGTTTAGGTTACTTGCAAATGCGAACCATAAAAATGTTGGAAATAAATTCAGTCAGTGCAGTGAGACAAAGGAACCTCGAGGGGCTCATAAATATGTCTTACTGCAAAAGAAGAATGGGTTGATGAATGGAGATATGACTGAATGAGGTGACAAAAACCAAATGACATGAAAACTCAACATGGGAGAGAATAATTGAGTAACAAAATGTAAAATAAGTAAGTGAGTTAAAGTGAAACAGAGCGTGTGACACCTTCATAATAAATTATCTGCCCTGGGGAAAGCAATATAAAAAACATTCATTTCCTATCACTAAATGTGTTTTATGTCTTTGTAACAGCTCATGAAATAAAGAATTTAAACAGTAGAAATCTTGAAGAAACTTAAATAATCTCTCCTCTTCATCTTCATCTTCAGGCTTTGTTGGCGGTGTTGCGTGAGAGTCACCGCACCCGGACGGTGTTCCGCAAGGTGGGCGGCTTTGTCTACGTCACCTCCCTGCTGGTGGCCATGGAGCGCTCGCTGTGCCAGCCGCCGCGACACGGCTGGGATCGCGTCAACCAGAACCAGGTCTTTGAGCTCCTGCACACTGTCTTCTGCACGCTCACTGCCGCCATGCGCTACGAGCCCGCCAACTCCCACTTCTTCCGCACAGAGATCCAGTATGAGAAGCTGGCCGATGCTGTAAGGTAAGGTCTATTCGCACAGAGCTAGTGATACCTGAGGGCCTTTTGAGATCTGTATTACTTGCAAAGATCTTAAGGAGGTATGTGTTTTTCTACGTACCTCGGGTCTTTAGCAACCCGGCACGCACTTGTAAACTTTTCAGAATGTATTATTATTAACAACAAACACACACAAAATATGTTTTTTTACCATTTATGAAATTCATTAATATTCGCTATTTCAGATTAGCCTGTTAAACTCCACAGGGTACCTTTCATTTAATAGATTCACAAACACTGAGCTTGAAGGTTCATTCTTAACTGAAGGTGTTTTTACTAGATTTCTTCTGGAGCTTTCAGCCACATCTCTAAGCCCTCATCAGCGGAAGGAGTTTGCCTAGTTGTCTTAAAGGGAAACTCTGGTAATTTTAAACCTGGGCCCTATTTTTACAAATTTTGGGGTCTAAATGACTAATAGTTACCAAAAGTTTTGGAATTGGTGCAGTAGATCGCCTCCGCCAGCATCCACGAACGGGCTGCAATGGCTGCAATGTAATCCTTTGGGGCAATTGCGCCCGTGAAAAGTACGTCCACTAAAAGTGCTTGTTTTTGACAGGCTCAGATTGTTATTCTAAGTGTCTGACAACACTATGGAAAGGATCCCTATAGAGACGAACCGTTTTGTTAAAGAGTTAAGATCCTTTTTGGCCCAGGGGTCCAGGTTTAAAAATACCAGAGTTTCCCTTTAAGTATGAAATTTGTAGAAAACTCCATCCGCTAATGAAGATAGTAAGTTGACATTGAATTTCTTTGTCAAACTGTTCAGACTTTCTGCTGTGTGGACACACTCCTATATCAAATAATTGTAGTCTAGTGCAGATCAGGTTGTAGAGGCAGGATAATGCATGAAAAACCTCTGAAATCACTGTTGTGCTTCCTATTTGGTGTTTTTCCCATTGCAGGAAAAGTCATGACAACATGAAAGTCTGAAGTAAGACAGAATTTAGGCAGCGTTTTTCTATGCTTCCATATTTTCCTCATGTTAACCACTTTGTCTACTTCCCACCAGGCTGCTGGGCTGTTTCTCAGACACTAAGAAGCTGGGTGCCACAGGCGTGTTTCCCTCCAATGCTCAGCCTTTCCAGAGGCTGCTGGAGGACGAGGCTGCCCCTGGAGGCTGCGCAGGAGACAGCGTCTGTCCCACACTCAAACACTGCAGCAAGCTCTTCATCTACCTGTACAAGATGGCCACTGACTCTTTTGACAGGTCAGTGGATCACAGAAACTGGGCATTTGGACCACCATAGTGAAATGATTTTAATAGTGACACTTATTCATGTTGCATTTCATGTGTGAAATTCTGTTCTACAAAGAATAAATGTGTGTATGTCTATCAAATGTCCCACTAACGTGTTTCACACTATGTGTCTATGGAGTGTTATCCTAGAGCCAAATGCCCAAATGTAACCACCTACAGTAGAAATCCAGTCTTTTCTGTTCACACAATAGCCAGCAGATATCATGGACATGTGTTATGTGTGATAAAACAAAAAAGTTTTTGCCTTTTGAGAGTTAATGTGCTAAATGGGATATGGAGATGCTTTTACCAAATAAGTTCTGACATAGCGAATGTTTAACTCACATGACTGATCAGCTGTTTCCGCTGAACAGTTCTGCATTAAGTTGTCTTCGTCTCCGGACAGCATGAAACACGGCCGACACTAGCTGACATGAAAGAACAATTCAAACTTGCCCAATAGAAACTAATTCCTGAGGACCTCTCTCCATGTTTCTCTCGTAGATGGGTTAGATGACTTGTTTTGTTTCCTGTTCGCAACCTCTTCTTCTTCTGCTCTGTTTACTGGCAGATTACAGCCATGCGTAAAGCCTATACCGCCAACTTCTGACCAAACTACGCTTTACAACGAGCCGAGTTTATTCGCTCCAAACCAGTTGATGGAAACGCTCCTAATTCACTTTTTTTTTTGCAACATTTCAAAAGTTCACTTAAATTTTGCTAGAAATAAATCAGGCCAGAAGAGTCAAATGCAACTTAATGGCTGTCATCTCTTTGCGTCTAGTCAGGCCATTGAGCTTATAAATGAGTAAAGATGGAGCACAGTTGTCAACATACTGTGAACAAGTTATTAATTTACTGTTGGTGGAGTTTGTCATTACTGAATGAGTTTCTATGTGACGCTGGATCAGTGGGTTCTCAATGTAAAAGAAAGCGGAGGAGCTTTTAGTTCAGCAGATTGCAGCCACATGTTCCTCGAGAACATTTCTGTAGTAGATCAAGAACCTCACATTTTTCACTACAACATGTTGGATTTAGTTAATAAAAACCCTCAACTTATTTTTCTTTTTCTGGTCGTGAGGGACCATCTTGTTCTTTTTGGCCTTCTTTTGAATCTTTAAAGAACCCTCTATGAACATGTTTTAACATTCAGGATCCAATGTGTTGAGCCTGAGGGGGATTATTGTTTGACAAACAACTCTGCTGTGACCTAAAAAACTGTTTCAACTTAAGCCCAAGCAAGTGAGAAATGGTGATATCTTAAATCTATGCTGTCTTCCAGATCTGCATGTATTACTTGATTGTGTTACAGTTATTTCTGTAGGTTATTTGTGAAACCAGGTGAATTTACTGCAACATTATTCTCAGCTACAGTGAAGATCGATATTAAAATGTTAAGTACTTGCATTATAATACAAGGGAACAGGGCGTTTGTAGGTCCAGATCAGTCAGGTGCTTCTCTGTGTGCTGAAAGTGTTGAAGCAGGTCCACAGCTGTGTTTACCTCAGTCAGGTCATACTGTACAGTTGCAGCTCCCACTCAGCCGACCTCTTCATCCGAGACACACATAGCTGAAAACTCAGAGACAGTTTAAATGAAGAGGCTCACTGTGGTCCTGATTCAGCTGCAGTAGTGTGGGTAGTGTTGTCATGATGGCAGAATGAGTGACATTGGCGTAAATGATTAATATTCAGAAATGAATTACTACAGTGACACCATGGCAAACAAGAAAGAACACCCAGAAATTTGTGACTAAAATAGAAATACACATTTTTTTAAACCATTCAAGGTGGGCTGGGATTGAGTTGAAGATGTGTTTTGATGCTGTTCTCAGCTGATTGATTAGATTTATTGACCACTGCAGTTAAGGGAAAGGCCGTATCATCGATTACAATCCTCTTTTCCCATTTCTTCTTCTGTGCATGTTTGCACCACTCCTATAGAGTTTTAACGCCTTGCCCGCTGTATTCAAGTTTTAAGTCCTTGGTCATTGTGACAACACTACGTGCCCAGCTCGTGTGTAGTTCTAGCTGGCGTCATGCATGTGCTCCAGCTGTAGCTCTGACCCTGTTTCTCCTTTCAGCTTTCCACTAACAGCTTCTTTCCTTCTTTTCTCTCTTTCTCTTTTTCTTCCTCTAACCTCTGGTGCTGCCTGGCTGTTCATCCCCGGCCTGGTCCATCTGCGCGGCTGCGTGTGTGTGTGTGTGTGTGTGTGTGTGCGCACATGGTTGTGTGAATGCCTGTGCTTTTATGTGTGTGTGTTTCTGTGTGTTTCCGCAAATGTCTGCATGTGTGTTTGTGTGCCCTTTTTTTATTTTGGTGTGTGTGTGTGTGTGCATGCTTGTGTCTGAATGTGTCCTTCTGCGTATGCTCTTTCCTCTGTGTGTGTGTGTGTGTGTGTGTGTGTGTGTGTGTGTGTGCGCGCGCGTGTGCGTGCTGCCATGCAGTCGTGCGGAGCAGGTGCCTCCCTGCCTGACTCATGAGACCTCGCTGCCCTCACCGTGGGGCACGCCGGCACTCGCCAGGAAGAGGTAGCTACAGCGCTCTGCCACCTTCCTCACCCTCATCCCTTCCTCTCCATCTTCCTCACCTTCAGTCGACACTAAGGGCGCAGAGCGATCATGAACCCTTCTGATTGTCACGCAAATCACGAAAGTGTGTACAGAGATGAAAAAGGCTGCCTTGAGAAAACCAGAAATTGAGAAGGAATAATTCAAATTTGGGCGAGTTGGGATTTTTGTCAGCTAAAACCTTTAATTTGAGGTTTTCATCTGGTAATTAAAACAACAAAGTGTTCAAGAGTTCAACATTTATACACCCATTGGCACTCTAAGTGGGAGCACCATGTGGTGGACAGACACTTAACAGACGTTCCACAACATTATAGTCCAGAACTAATGATTATTTTCATTATCTTATAATCTGTTGATTAATCATTTAATATATAAAATGTCAGAAAAATAAATTAAAAAGCCCAGACCAACGGTCCAAACCCCAAAGATTCAAATTACAATGAAATAAGAGTTGAAACAATTAGTCAATTAATCAATTAGTTGATCTATAAAAACTTAATCGGTAGCTGATTGACTATTGATAATCGATTAAAATGTGTTGCTTCCAACTTCTCAAATATGATCTTTTGCTGCTTTGCCTAGTCTTACTTTGTGAAACTGTGATGACCATTTTTTTATTTTATTGTGCTGTTTTATAGACAGATAATTTATTGATTAATCAAGAAAATAATTGGCCGATTAATCAGTATTGAAAATCCTTAGTTGCAGCCTTTGAATGCAGCAAATCCTCACATTTGAGGAGCTGGGACCAAAAAACATTCTGCGTTGTTACTGATAAATAACCTAAACAATAAATAAATTATCAAAATAGCTGTAAATTAATTTTCTGTTGATTGACTAATTGATTAATCCAATAATCATTTCAGCACTAGTTTCTATTGCTCTTAGGGAAAAATGGCTTTATCAACTATAAACTCTTCTACCTGAAGTGAGCATTTTGTTCTTGATTCTATTGATCTTTTCTGATTCCTTACGTCTTAATTCTTGGGGCATGAATGGAGTGATGAAAATGATGATGACTCCTCATGTTACACTTCTTTCTCTGGAAAAATCTGGCTGCTGACGGGCTGTCAGAGGAGCGGAAAATCACTCAAAAATGCGTACTACTGTATGTGACAAACCAGCAAAAAATGAGATTACCAAAGTGGAGTATGTTTCTCGTTACCACCACAAATAAATGTCTGTCTCACCACTTTATTTGAAACAATTTTTCCACAGCTTCTCTCAGGCGAAAAGGGAAAAGTGTACAGAATCAGCCAAATGACTGTCGGGTCTAAAGTAGGCTTTTTTCTCCTCACCACATTCCTCCCCGCTCTCCTGCTCCTCCCCCTCCTTTTCTTCTCTCTTTCTCTCAGCTGAAGTTGCCCCCTCCACCTCAAACCCAGACTCTGCTGCTCTTTGAATTTCATTTACAAAAGGAAAATAAAAAAACGGTTGGGATGTTTTTAAATGTACTCTGCATTTAGTGAGCTGTAATAACTGTCAAGGTGAAACTGGGGGTCTCACCGTCTGTCTGTCTGGATCAGCTCCCAGGCTGCATATTCATGAGGTGGACTAATTTGACAATTAGAGATGAAAAGGCCCTTGTCCTTGTTTGTGTACTTCACTTAAACCTCATCTTTGTGGACTAAATAGCATTAAAACAAACACTATTCCTACCTTACTACCATCATCTAATAACCTAAAAGGTTCTGTGATTGTAATGTGATTTTATGTGATTTTTCTGTACTCCAAATTATCCCAGAACCCGTAAAATGTGAGGAAAGCGAGATGCTAATTGCTTCAAATTTGCTTGGTTTTATTCAAATGAAAACATCTCTCATGATTTAATCTCTATCCAGACGATACTCAGCAGCAGCTCCAATACGTGTTGTGCAATGAGCTCTGCCTTGAAGAAAGTGGCAGCGGTTTGCGATGTGCAAATGCAGCAATCAGCGTCATGATTATCCCGTTTGTGACGGTGACGCAGCAAGAGCTTGAGATTAAACAAATGGATTTTAGTCTAAAAAAAATAAACTCAGGCTCTTTGAGCGGTGCATGTTAAGTGACTATAATAGTATACTCAAAACAGCTGGTATGCAGACTAAAAAAAGACCTGACTTTTCAGTGCATAAACATACAAAATGTATAGCAGCTTTGTGATGAGCTCCCAGGAAAACAGGAAATAACTATTCAGTTCTTGGACAAACATTTGGACGTCTACTTGCTAAGTTTAATTTGCTATGACATCCTAAACTTTCAGTTTGATTGACATGCATCTGTGCATGTATTGCATCACTTCCTGTTGGTATAAAACAGTTAAGTATTTTTTTGTATACTAACTGCAAAAACAGTATACTAAGACAATTAGTAGATAGTATACACTGTATACAGTTAGTATGTTGTATGGAATTCGGACCTGCTGCTCGTCTCCTCTTTATTTGCTTGTGCAAGCTCCACCACCAGTTGATTTACTGCTGGAGCTTCTTATGTAGCCTACCACCAGCCAAAAACTCAAGTCAACTTTGTCCGTGGCTACTAACTTTGTCCTCTCTTGTCCTTAAAGAAGTAAAAGTTAAGTTAGTGCCAGCCACTGTGAACATGAACAACCCAGTTAGTTTCCTGCCCCACATCCAACCCCTCCAGCACTTTATGCTGACTGCGGCCTTTTCCAGCTCGGCGTCGCTCCTGAGGGGGGATTTGCCGCTCTGTAATTTGCAGCTCAGCAACACGCCTGTTTTGCCTAATTGCCTGACTGCAGGCCCCAGCAGATCTCCTGCTCTCTGCTGTTTGCATGAGGAGGGCTCGGCGCTTCAGATGAAACGGACACCTTCACCTCTGAAGTGTGAGGACCACTGACTCACGTTAAATAAAGTTGGAGTCAGAGTGCTAAATACAGTGCTTACATTTAATTGATTCATGGATGTAATTTTTTCCGTCCTCTTTATAAGAGTGTTTGCACTGAGCTATGAAACAACTTCTGGAAAACACTGGGGCTGTAAATCTGAATATTTAGCAGCCACTTTCCCTATTTCTGTGAGCCAGGTCCATATTTTACAGCAGAGTAGGGCTTCCAAACAATGGTTGAGACTCTTGAAAGCGAACAGACTTATCTCCTACAACCCAAATGTCCCAATACATGCCTTGTGGCGGGTGTTAAAGTGGTACATTTTTGACAGTGTTTTTACATTTTGCCCATTTCTATCTTTTGTGTTGTGAATTTTGTCTGAAGACGATGTCAAAGTTTTGTGAATGACTTTGGCTTGACTCAAGTTGACTCAACTAAATGTGACTTGCTCTCTCCCTTGTGCTCCCAGACAAGGCTACTATGGTACGTCGGGCCCTCCCGCCCCAGTCAAAGCCCTGACAGACCTGAAGCTCCACTTAGCCAACCCCTCCCACCCCGCTTCCTCCTCCTCCTCGTCTGACATGGTGGTCATCCACCCGGGGGCCGTCCTGGCCATATTGGACCTGCTGCCCTCCGTCTCCTCCGACAGCCAGCCAGAGGTGAGGAAACACAGGAAGGAAATGTGCTAACATGCACTTCCAGTTAAAGCGGGTGTAAATAGGTTACGTACAGGGCAGGAAAGAACCTTTTTTTTGTGGATTTTACACGTCAAAGCCAACCAGACAGTTTGTGCCAGGCATGCATGTATCTTAAAAAATAATAGTATAGTACATTTTATGGAGAGTGAATTGAGAAATTGTTTATAGATTAAAATAACCAAATGGGAATGTCATTTCTTTTTGCAAATCAAGTAAATTAAATGCCTGAAAAATCAAGGTACCGTCAACATATTGACACAACAAAATACTGAAACCCACTTCTTCCTCCTCCTGTTGTCCCTCCAGCATGCCCTCGACCTGCAGCTGGCAGTGGCCAACATCCTCCAGCTCCTGGTGAACAGCGAGAGGAACCAGCAGGTGCTGTGTGAAGCTTGCCTCCACCAGCGGCTGCTGCAGCGCTGCAGTCAGGCCCTGGGCGATGAAGACCATCCTCTGCACCCCCCGCTGCAGAGGATGTTTGAGAGGCTGGCTTCGCAGGCCCTGCAGCCGATGGCACTCAGGTACTGGACTTAGCTAATATTTAACCTATCTTATGTAGGCTACTAACTCTAGTATGGCTTCATTAACACTGAGCCACACCTAAACATCACCACAAGTTGTTCCTTTACCCTAATTTTTTGTGAGACTTCATTTTGCAGAACAGGTTCTGACTCTGAAATGTTGAAACTCAAACTACAGAAGTACCAGACAACTCTCATGTACATGCTCAGGATGTCTGAGAGGCTTGTGTCACTGGTGATGGAGCAGGACAGGAAAGGTCTTTTCTACCCCAGACACAGTGGCTTGAAGACTCTAAAAACAATAAATATTAAATTCACAATTTATCAAACCCGCCAGATTCAGAGTACAGCAAGATTTTCAGCTAATAGTTTTTGTTGCCATTTCTCTGGGAGTATCAAAATTTCCTGGTTGCTTTTTTTCTGTCTTGTGTTGTTTTTTTGTAGGTCCACCCTTTTAGCAAGTATCAATCTTTCTGTTTCCAATTTTCCTCATTGATTAGGTATTTTCAAACAACAGACATGTTGATATTGGTTTACTGGCATGTGATTGCATGGATGAAAAGTGAGAAAAATGTAACATTTGGCCTGAGTAGTGCCGGAAGAAAAACAATGTTGTTACCTACAGTATATCAAGAGTTTGTCATTTGTACAGTAGCCATTTTAGGACATCTCTGCTTGTCACATCCTGTTTTTTTAAGATTTGTTTGTGGCATATTTTGCCTTTATTGGACACCTTGAGTGAAGAGGCAGACAGCTGGAATCGATCTGGCGACATTGTGGTTTTGCGGCATGCGCGGTAACCATTCGGCTATCAAGGCGCTCTGTCACATTCTGTTTTTGACCACTTGTAGCGCTGTGGAGCAAATTTTGTTTTAATTGCATTTTATGAGGGACTCAAAACAGTGTAGCAAAATATTCAAAAAGTCAGCTTTACAAATGCCTTTAGTTATGCCGCAAGAATCCACACAATGCGTTTTTGTGAGAATTCATGTAAAGGTAACTTTTTTATAACTATTTATTTACAAGAAATCTCCCAGACTACCTTTAATAAGCCTCTATTGTACTTTGAGCTGAACGCTACTGTTAGCATGCTAATGCTACAGCTAACATTAATAAAGGGTATCTGACTTTAACATGCTGACGTTTCCTTGCAACATTTAGCCTTTTAGCATGCTAACGTTTGGTATGTAATGTTTAATGTTAGCCCAGAAGCTTGCTTTTAGCCTATTGTTTTTTTTTTTTATATTATTATTTTTAGTAGCATTGTATGCCTTTATTTGATAGCCGACAGCACAGAGATGAGAGGAAATTATGGGAAACTGTTACTGTACAGTAGTATTTAGCATCTTGCTAGCATGTTAACATGGTAACATTTAGCTTGGTAACATGCTAACTTTTAGTGTTACCTATTAAGCTATACTTACAGGTGAGGTTTTTCCACCAGTGAGTGAAAAAGTTGTTTGGGAAACGTTATTCGCTTTGACAGGTTTCAGTGTGTGAAGGACGGCTATGTATGCAGACAAAACTGAGCGATTCTCATTTCCCGCTTGACTAGTTAAATGAGGTGGGAGGTTGGGGTTGAGGAACGGGGGGGGGGGGAAGTTATTTGACATGCTGGTTCTTTTTATATGTAAATGCAGCATCGCTGGCTGATATTCTCTCCCCTCGTAATTGTGCTGGAGGTAAACATATCTGTAGCTGTCAATCTGTTTCCCACCCTCCTCTCCTCTCTTCCCTCTCTCTGTCTGTCTGCCTGCCTCACTCTTTTCTCCGTCAGTCTTCTTCTGTCACTTTGCCTTCATAATTCTTCTCCTCCTGCGTTGTTTCTCATTTTGTCACCCGCAGCTAATCTCCAGAGTCTTTCTGTTTCTTTGGTGTTGTTCTGAAGCTGTCTGGGTCCAGCAGCTAGTGTCGCTCACTCTGCGCTCTGACAACTGACACGATCCATCACTGGGACTCTTTGCATTCAAGTCACTTACATGCCAGTCAACCTTATCATTGACTTTTAAACAGACTGAAACATGCCGTTAACCACAGCTGCTGAGGAAGTAACTGCTGACTTAACATACTGCATGCATTTTACCCAGAGTGCTTTATAGTTTCCTGAGAACATATAGGACGTGTTTATGATTGGTGGTCCTTCTGGGAAAACAACAGCTATACCTGGCAGTGTTGGAGCCATACGCCGCTTACTGATCAACTGCAGGCCATAAAAATGTTACTAAAAACTATTGTTAAATGTGCATATTATGTTGCTAAATAACTTCATTTTTAATATTTATCTTTTATCTTTTAAATGTCTTTGAGTATTATTAGGTTCTTAAAAACAAAATGCATTATTACTATAGATTAAAAGGCTGGTTTTACCTTCTTATCCAGAGTCACATAACTCTTGTTTCTCTGCATGGCGTTTGTAGGTTTAATTGTGAGTGTAGGGCTCAACAAATACTTCCTCTTTCAAGCCACTGAAATGATTTTGATACAGATGGATGTTGAGTTGCACATTTTGAGTTTGCTGTAACATCAAACAGTGGCAACAACTACCGGTAATTAATGCAGTAAATTAGGGCTGATCAAAAAATAAGAAGGTGAATTACACCTAAATAAAATCTGGTATGGTAACTAGGCAAAGTTCAACAATAATAATCATAAGAAGAACAGTAATATTGTATTGCCATTTGATTCGTCCTGTGTTTCTTTTTTTCTCTGTTGGTCTATTTCTATTCTTGACATCCTGGTCATCTTCCCCTCCAGGGAGTTCTTACGTCTTGGAAACCCTCTGAACTGCGGTGCCTGGGACAAGAAGCTACTGAAGCAGTACCGGGTCCACAAACCGAGCTCTCTCAGCTATGACACCGAGATGAGAAGTAAGATAACAACTCTCGTCCTGGTTTTGGTCGCATGATAAGTCACTGTGCCGGGGCTGTTCCTGGTGTTCTTCATCCGAGGGGCTGCACTGTGTTCGGCCAACAGCAGGGGCCACTTCAGAGAACATTTCAAGTGTTTTAGATCTTAAATATTATTCGGCCTCTAAATTAGAATTTTGGTAGATTTATGATTGATATTAATTGATGATAAATTAGAATGAGTTTCATCATGGACTGTAGCTACCAGAATGTATATGAAACAGCACTGTGCTAATGTGCAGTAGCATTTTTATTTAAAAAACAAACAAACAAAAAAACCTAATCTTGGGATATTTCTTTTATAGTTTTGTTCTGTAAAGATTGTCATACCTAAAGAATTGAGCTTTTAAATTAATGTTGGATAAGGATTTGTTTTTTATCAGCAATTGCCTTATGTTGTAGCTGCACTACATCCCTCAAAACTAAAGTGAATTGGTAAATTGCTGAGTAAAAGTTATTTTATTTGTTATAAGCAGTAAAAAAACAGAACAGTCAAGTCAGTTTTTGAGATCAAAATGGTGCATATTAAAATGTCACTTCCCAAAAATGCCTTTATTGCATTTTGTAGTGAATAAAAAAGCAGTGTAAATTCTCTACAAACAAATAGATGAGGGAACAAACATCTAGTAATACATATACTGTATGCAGTTGTCAATGTATTTTTATAACATTTGAATTTGTGGACAAAAACGCCTCTTTACAATTGAACCTATCAGTTTTTAATAGCTGAGAATTGAAGAGTTTCGTCCATAGCAGTCCTCCAGTACGGTTATGAAATGATAGTGTCATTTGAGAGCCATTCTCATCTGCCACAGTGATACCAGCTTCCTCCTGGGAGAAAGTTTTGCTCTGTACTAAAAGCTTGAGAAAAAAGAAGGCCATCAATCTTCTAGCTATTCTGCTCTTTTTCTTTGCTCGCTCTCTGTGAGCTTGTTGGGACGAATCCTCCGGTGAATAGGCTGTGATTGCAGAGGATGAGCTTTCCGTTGCCTTTTAATTGCCTGTGGAAATTACTAGCAGCGGCTCGGCGGTGGAAAGGGGGGCGATTCTATAGGTTTTCACAAAGGTTCAGATGATTGCAAAGTCAGTGGAACATCCTGGCTTCAATATGTACAACCCTTACATTTTAGCCTGTGAAACTCAGATTTCAGAGTTGGTAGGAAGACTAATCTGAATGTATCACTGTTAAATATGTATCTGCCTTGAATGTATACAAACATTTTAGGTAAAAATTACATGAGGTGCATATGGAGTAGGGTTGCTTAACGGCTGCACTGCAAGTAGAATAGGCCTGCATTCATTTTTTAAGCAAAGCAGCAAGTTGACAGCTCGTAGGAAACCCAAAGTAGTCTTCTTGGCCTCTGATTAATATCCAGTTGACGTGTAAACTCCCTGTTTAATCAAAGATTGTCTTGCCACTGCGAATCTAATGCAAATACTTTGTTTTCCATTAACAGCTGTTAATGTTTGTAATTTTGTGGGCTCCCCAGCATGTCCTAATTGCTTATTGTGTCTCCTCCCAGCTGAGAATGGATATTAAGTCCCTACTAATTACTGCTCTTTACAAACAGCCACTGTTAGAACACACGGTGCTATCTCTCTCTGTCTGTGAGAAGATAATCCAGAGTGGTTTATTGGCTGCCATTGCTGGGTGTTGCAATACCAGCTTTGATCTAATTTCTCTTTGTCAGATGTGCTGAGTCTTAACAGTTCTTAGCAGAAGGTAAAGTATTGTACCTAAACCAGGAGTTTATTCTAGTTCTTCTGGGACTAACAGGACTAGTTCTACTCCCAGACTATAAATTTGATATGAAAATGCCATAAAAGGGTATCAAAACTACCAAATTATAACTAGCAACAAGAGAAAACAAGTTTACTAACTGCAGCCAAGCTCACCAGATTTAAACCAGTAGTCTCCCATCTTGCATGTTGGATTATCATCTCAGCACTGTGGTTGCACCTCCTGAGTTTAACCTCCTTCCTGACTTCACAGGCAGTATGACCATGTCCATGGAGGGCTTCGGCCCTGACAGCGTCTTCGCCACACCGGCGGAGGACAACGGCCAGTATCGCATCAGCCGCAGCCTCGTGCGCTCCGCCGAGGGCAGCACCGTACCCCTCACCCGAGTCAAGTGCCTGGTGTCCATGACAACGCCCCATGACATACGCCTGCACGGATCGGCCGTCACACCTGCGTTTGTGGAGTTCGACACCTCGCTGGAGGGCTTCGGGTTAGTCAGCACGAACATTAAAAACTGAGTGTTTACCTGTCTGGTTTTCTATTAGTATGCAGTAACAATTATTTATTTATTTTTTGCACTTTTTTTGCTTTTTCTTACCCGGATAGAGGGGGTGGGTCACATGCTCTTTACACTCCCCATGTGAACTGCACTACATGGGAAGGAAATGTGTATAATGTGCAGTTAGCCCGATCACAGAGTTATCATCCCCCACCTCCAGACAGCACTATAGCCTCATGTGCTACATTAAAATGAGTTTCATCAGGGAATGTGTACAGTTTTAGCCATTGCTGTTCCTTTTTGTACAGCATGCTGGCTGTTTATGGAACTCTTCTTCTACCACTTAATTATTAAGTTCCAACCCTAAAAATACTCTAATTTCAACAGCCACAATTTATATGTGATAGCATTTGCTTGTGAAATATCACACCATACAGATTTGTAGTGATTATATAACCTTTAAAGCTGACTCCACAACAAGCTGAAAAACACAAACATACTATCTTATTTCTTATGACTAATATGTTGGCCAACATTTTCCTATTTACACATCCAGCAGACACGGAGCAACATTCACATTCATTTGGAGTTGTGTGTCTGTCCACCTGATGATAAATTTAAGTCAAATATTCTCTCTCCTTTTCACTCTGGTTTGGTCTCCACCAATTCCCGAGACAAATATCTGGCTCTTTAGCTGCTAAATGTTCCACTTTCTTCACCAGCTAGTTGTTATAGCGTACAGCCGTTAGCGTACAGTGGGTTTATCAGAGCTTGTTTGCTGAAAACCAGACTGTAACAAACTGAAACAATGAGCTAAAAGAGGCTAAAAACCTGTGTAAAGCTGTGGAGGACTGCTGCACTCAGCGATAATTCTCGAGTCGTCACTTGAAGCAACACCTTTCATTTTTTTCATTCATTACCTTTAGTGTTAAAGGTTGTTAAAATAATAAATATTTATTAGAGGACCTTTTAACTTTAGTTATCAATAATACTAATGCTAAAAGGATGTTGGATAAATGGATGGAAGAGGGTTTAAACTGCCCCTCAAGCCCCGTTGTTGTGATTTTTGTCTTCCTCGTCTTCTCCTCCAGGAGTGGACCAGTCTTCATTTCATGCTTTAAAAAAATGCTCTTGCAGCAACAGATGATGCCAGTCTGTAAACCACTCTTCTCTAAATCTCTCTCTTTGTGGATCAATTGTCCTCACCAGTGACACCCACCTCAGGGTGCCACATGTTTTTTTCCCTGCAATTAAACTGGTTGTGTGTGTGTGTTTTTTTATTTTTTATTTTTTTCCTCTCAGCAGCACCTGCAACTGTCTCACCAGGAGACTGTTATTCGCCTCCAGTTGTGGAGCCGCGCATACAAATAGGCTTATTTTCCGCCTTTTATGTCATAGGACACCCTTTGCTGTGCTTTGTGGGTGCTGCTGCTGACAGCTTGTGCTGCACCTCAGGCCTTGTGCTGCATGTTGGGGTCAGTGGAAATGGCGGCGTGTGGGATGTGACCTTGGCAACTCGCCCACACACTTTTAGCAGCACATACATGACACACATGTTACGCTGACACACAGTGAACAACTGTTAAGAGAAACTTAAGGCTATGATATGTTATCTTCTCCATTAATATTCATAAGGATTCATGTTTAAGAAAAAGGGAGACGTCTTTTTAAAGGTCATTATAGACGTTTTCTGTCAGTTTAGCGGCAAAGTGCCAAAGGGTGTTTCCTGTGATTACCTGACCAGCATTCAATTACTGCATAGCATCAGTTTGATTGGGATTATGTGTATATATTATGCTGTTGTAGACAAAGGCAGCAAAGGCATGAATTAGAAATTTTAAATGAACTATTCTGTTAGACCTTCAAAAAAAATCTTTTGTCCAATTGTTATTTCCAATGTCCCTGAATCTTTTGTGCGTTGTTCTTCAAATACACTTTCAAGGGCAACACATGCCAACGTATTGCACAGTGTCATTTGATACGCCAGATTTGACAGCCATCACACACATGCCAGATTTGTCTTCAAGACACAGGATGCTGTCAAGGTACAGTGGCCGGGATGTGCCAAATAAAATTGCTAAAATTGGGGCTATTCTGGACCTGGGAGATGGAACAGTGTCAAATCTTAATGCGGCATTAGGCATCACCCTGCTCTAACCACGCTGGTGTGTTGGATTGCATAAATACATACATAGCCACACACGTAGCTCCTTCAGTGTTGTGGTTTCTTTTTGTTTTGTTTCTGTTTTTTCTGTTAGGTGTGCACTCAACTCTTAGACATAAAGTTTGGATTCTGCCCATGTTGGTGTTTTAAAAAAAAATGTATTTATTTCTTTTTTTTGTGCTGTTTCTGCCCTAAACGTGGTTATATTTGAGAATTTGCCCCCAGCTCTGAAGAAAACACTGAGTATGACAGTTGATGCATCACGGCATCCCAAATCAATACAATATTTTGATTAAATAATCTCAATGCAACTCACTTTACTAGCTTTTTCTGGAGCTTTTGATCATTCAACGACTACTTTTTCCAAGGTCAAGAATGAGCCTTCACTCTCCGTTAGAGCTACAGCGATTAGTCAATTAATCAATTAGTCGATCAAAAGAAAATTAATTGCCAGCTATTTTGATAATCGATAAATCGTTTCAGTCATATTTCAAGCAAAAATGTCAAACATTTGCTTGTTCCAGCTTCTTAAATGTGAGGATTTGCTGCTTTTCTTTGTCATTTCTGACAACATGGGTTTTGGACTGTTGGTCGGACAAAAGAAGACATTTGAAGACGTCACTTTGGGCTCTGGGAGATTGTGATGAGCATTTTTCACAATATTTTGACATTTTATAGACTAAACGATTAATCGTTAAAATAATCGGCTGTTTAATCAATATCCTTGTCGAATATCCATTGATTTTGGGGTGAGTGTAAGCACAGTGTGAAATTTAAGGTTCTCTTAAGGACTTCCAGGTCCAGGTCTTCATGTTTTAAAGAAAAACATTAGTCGCCACCTCCTATTACTTACCTACTTCTTTGATTGGTGTCAAAACACAACCAAACAGCAAGATCAGTTGCCTTTGACTTACTACTTCCTAGTGACCATATTTCCTGGTTCATCATTTCTCAGTTTCTTTTACACATAAGAACCCATCTGAGTCGTCGCAGCAGCCGCCTCTGAATAGAACATAGAGTTTCTCCTAAAAACACAGCAAAGCAGCAGCACACAGGCAACGAGGCACTGGCCCACTTTCTGCTCAGCATAAACAGAGGAGACACACACACACACACACACACACACACACAGAGAGAGAGACTACCCCTCCTTTCTCTCCCATCTGTCACCATGAAATATTGATGCCCCTGCTGCTATTCAGAATCACACATACATGCACATACCCACTCTGTCATAAACAACATGCTTACACACACTCAGACACAATGCACATTCACTCACCCAGCCAGCCAGCTCATAAGGGGCTAGGAAGATGCTATCAGTGTGGGTGGAGGGAAACAGACTCTTTTTGAAGAATTAAGAAAACTGCATCTCATTCTGACTGGGAAAAGAAAAATTAGCATAGCAAGCTGGTGAAATCCCTGGAGTGTTTTCTTTTTTTTTTTTGTTTAACCTAATCAAGGTGATGACTAAGAAAAGACAGCATACATGTAGTTTATTCTGAAGCAGCAGGGTGGTGTGCTTGTTAGTTAGACGGACTGTCTGTTGTGTCTGCCCTTGAGAAGTGTCCTTGAGTAAGTTATTGAATCCATGCCAGCTTCAGGTACGCTGTCCTGTAGCTAACCCTGACCTCTGACTGTCCTGTCCAGGTGGAAAACCAAAAAGATAAAGCCAAAAAAAAAAGTATTTATTTTGGACCTCAGTCAGTGCCCCTTTAAAAATGCATCATTTATAGAGTGCTAATAAAAAGAGATGGATTATTTGTAGGGCTGCAACTAACTATACTAACTATTTTTACTCTTGATTAATGAAATGTATGCACATAATCAATTATTAATTAGATAAAATGTTAGAAAATGGGGGGAAAAAGCCTCTCTCAATTCCCCAGAACCCAGGGAGGTGTCTTCAAGTTGTGTTCTCAGGTTTGAGAAGCTGAAACCAGAGAACGACTAGGGATTCTGCTTAATAAACAACATAAAGGATGAGGCTGACAATATTCTTTATTTGTTCTTATTGTCAACCAATGCCATTATTCCTCTGTGCCACAGAGCTCCATTGTTGTCCATAAACTACTGATAAATGCACTAATGTCCAGCAGTTTTAGGAAATTACTGAGTCGCTTTTAAAAACTGAAACTCAACGTCATGGCTCATCATTTCAGTGCTAGTTATATGTCCTTTGTTGTTATGGTGTAGAGATCTTTGCTAGGTTACAGGGGGAGCCCCTTTCACAGTTGTGCTAATTTCCTCTTGATTTGTCCTGAATTATTGCTGCAGTTTGGCTCTCTTTCCTAGAGAGAATTGCATAAGAAAAAAAATGACCTCTTTTTAGATACTGGAAGTTAGAAGGAATGCTATTGCAATTAGTTGGTTTGAGATAGAAATAGTTTTTAGTGCATAACATTCAAAAAGTAATTTCCTGTAGCATCAATATGAGAGGAACTCATAAAGGGATACTGATGCAATAGCTGAATTTATAATTCTATATTGCCTGTGTAGATATCTAGTTTTTGTGATTCAGGCTTTCTGCTGTCATTAAGGCTATCTTACAGTGTGGTTCGGTCCAGGTTTCTGGTCAAATTCACCACAGTCCCTTCATACATTTTGAGCTCTTTTTATCTCTCAACAATGAAAAAAACAAAACGAATTCCCATGTTCATTTCCCAGAGCAGCAGTGTTCTTCAGTGCTGGTTCAGGGTGATTAGAGAGCAGAAAATAGCACCTTCACCGGGAGGCAGTGAGTCAGCAGAACACAACGCCAACTCACAAGTCAAATTCTCTGTAATTTTGTGGAATGATTGTCAGTCTTTGTCCGCTGTAGAAGTCCTTGATGACAGTGCAGACAGACATCAGACTTAAATGTGTATCAAACAAAATAAAGGTACATCATGTTAGAAAGAAGCTATTAAACCTTTTATGTATGTCATCCTTTTTTGTTGCAGTTAAATGTCATATTATCATCATCAGCAAGTACCTAAACTATAATGCAAGGAGATGCAACTGACTTGAGTACAAGCAGATTTCTTTTTGAAAAACCAGCCTGAATATATGCTTTCATCCCACCTTTATCCTTCTCTCATACATAATTAATCCTTGAGTATTAGGCAGTTGAAATTTCCATATTATAATACAAAGCTGCTGCGTCTCCAGCGCTTGAATTACCAGACTGTTCTTTGTAACTTCAGACGAGTTTTTCCGATTTATCTCAGGCGTTGAGGCAGACTGCAGCACTAGTTCAGCAAACCTGCAGTAAATCTCTTTTACAATAACTACACACGTAAGCTGACAACATGTTTTGTATCTGTTACAGCTGTTTCCCCAGATAACAGCTATTAATCTGTTCTCTGTTGTCCTGTGCAGGTGTCTGTTTCTGCCCAGCCTGGCGCCCCACAACGCTCCCACCAACAACACCAACACCTCAGGAGTCAGCGACGGAGCAGTGCTGAGCGGGATGGGTACAGGTAAAAACAGCTAGATTTTTCTGAGCGTTTTTCATTGTACTAGGTTATGTTGCAGTTGGATAAGGTAGTCCAAGACTTGGCCTCTACATTTCACCTTGGAATATGGAGACATATTGAGTACTTGCAGGACTAGTTGGTGAACTAACGAGAAACGTGTAAGCTAGCTGGAAACATGCTAGCATTAGCCAGCCACGATAGCCCGCCGAGCTAGCTGGCTTGCTAGTTCAGCTGCTAGTTGGACAGAAAGTTCACACAGTTTATTCAAGAAGAATTGTACTGTCGCACAACTGTTTGCACACCTTGCCTTTTTTGTGAACAGTTTATATTATTTTATCAAATAATTTGGTACAACATTGCTAATATGATATTTTCTTCTCTTTTTGACTCCCCGGCTCTGCGTTCCCTCAAAGGTCAACCATGTTAAGGTGGTTTGGAATTGATAAACAGCGCAAATTCACGTGTCATTAAGTTCAAACCAAAGTTAAACCCTATACCAAAGCTATGATTTTGTGGTGTTTTGGGATTTACTACGCCTCCATGAGCGATTCTACACATCATGTCGATTCCATTGAAATGAATTAACTTCTCTCTGAAATCTGGCTGTTTGTTCATGTGACAAGGCCTATATACTTTATATTATGGTCCACACTTTGGCTAACTGGCTAACACTTGGCCATATTGTGGAGCTAGCTCTTTGCCTCTTCTACTAAGCAGACACCATCTGTGACACAGTCCTTCAAAATAAAAGAGTTGTGTCAGAAATATTGTTTGTGATCAACTCATAATGGACCCAGACTATGATCCACCAGTAGCGAGTCACTGATGTAATACATTTTTGCTTGTATCCATTAAGGGAAAACAATAATATAGCCCATAACCAATTTAAACCCCTGGTATATGTCATGTTTCTGGCAAGTTACTTTGAACTAAACAAAGGAAGGACTGGGCAGTTAATATGAGATCCAGCAGTTTTTAGTGAACAATCGCTGTCATCAGATAGATAAACCTTAGCCTGTATGTGTGAGAACATTTTCTTCAGTGATGAATATCTTTGTAGATATACTGTATGTAGTTGAAGCGTATTTTGAGTTGATGTGTTTAGCAGTGGCATGGTGTTGAAGTGCGACTTGTTGGATTGTTGGCACTTTTCATTTTCTTCAAAAGGGAGAACATTGCATAACCATGCCAAAGTATTTTAGTATCAGGGCGGGATTTAACCACCAACCAACAGCCAATTTCTTGTACAGTTTTGTCGCTTTACCCGCCAGTTTGGAAGACAACAAACTGTTAGTTGGCAAAATAATTTTTTTTTTTCTTGCTCCCATGGTATTAACATGTTCCATCATTGTTTCAGAAATGATTAAGGTATAAAAACATTTTTTTTTTTTTTTTTTTTTTTACTTAAGCAGTGAAAAAATATGAATAGATCCTGATGGTTGAGTGCTGCACATCCCACATGAAACACAACATTATATCCCTGTTTGAACACTTTCGTGCACATTTTGTTCAGCACACCACTCACATCCTTGTATTAGCTTGTTACATCTGTAGTGTTGTATTTGTGCACCATCTTCCTCATCACTTTGTTTCCCCCAGTTCACCTGCGTTCCTGTTTGTCTTCTTGATTCTCACTTTCTTTCTTCTTCTTTCAGTTCAGTGTTTTTTTTTTGTTTTATTTAAACCTTCTCAGGATTTCTTCATCTCACCCACAAATAGTTTATTTTTTCTGACGTTTTCTTGCAAAAATAAACTACACCTAAACACCTAAAACCCAAACAAGCAGCCACTCTGATGTTGGTGTTTCAGCCTCCCTCCATGGTACTCAGATTCATATCTGCAGTCGCAACCCTCGTCTGTCCTTGGGCTTTTAGTTTATTGCCAACTGGTTATATAGTGTGTTAAAAACAAATCTGTTTGTTACAAAATGCACCATAAGAGGCTGCTTTCATAGACCTGAAGGCTGAGATAAATTTAATCTATGACGTTATGGTTGATTTTTTAGTCTGTAGCCTCATTTAGTATTTATGAAGCACAGCTAGACTCTCCTCTCCTCTCCTCTCCTTCACTCATACATTACTATCATTTCTCCATCTGTTTGCCTATTCATCCACCCCACGCTGCCCTCCTCTTGTGTTCTCCAGCCAGTCACCCAACACTATTTATAGACCTCCCTCATTTCTTCCCGTCACTCACGTTTTTCTTTGCTCTGTCCTTTTCACAGCTCATCTCATTCTCCGACCCTCCACCTTTTTTTGTCTTTCTTCCTCCATCCCTCCCTCGTTCCTCCTCTACGTTTTTTTTCTTTTTCTTTCCCTCCATCCCTCACCCTATTGTCTCTTTTTTTTTTTTGCCTCATTTGTCTCAATTCCCGTCCTTCCCCTTCTCCTTCCTCCCCTGCTTCCCTCTGCTCTCCCACTCCTACCTGACCCATATCTTTGGATGACATCATCAAGAAGCCCATTCATCAAAATATCCTCAGTCTGCTCAGGAAGTCATGGCCCCTCTGTTGTTATCAGCCATCTACTGAATAGATGTTTTCCTTCAAACTGGTTTTCATCACAGTGTCTTTGTTCTTGCAGCAGGTCCAACTGCAGCTTTTCCTGCAACATTAATGGAATTTTTTTTTCTGTAACCTGAGTCCCACGAGTTCATAGTTAGCTCCACAAATAAGAAGTAATGTAATGGTACCAGTGAGCTTGCATTTAGCCTGTAGTTGGGTCTCTCCTCCACTAAGGCCTAATACAAAAATCAATCCATGCTCATTTGGCTCCGAGCAGATGGTGGTGCGCCAGCCAGACGGCGAATTATGATATTCTGGCCAATTTTAATTTGGTCCAGTGTGATAACCTGTTGAGTGACAGCCTGATACTGAGGCGCAGTGAGTTTGCAATGCTGTGAGTAGACTCATTTCTGCCTTCAGGTTTTGGCAGTCCAACATAGTGTCACTTATTTTGATTTGACTCCCCAAATTGTAGCTCTTTTTGATGGTAGCACAAGATATTGTCCGCCTAATTCTGCCCTGAAGGCTGAGTTCAGATCCTTTCTATGCACTCAATGTGTTGTTCTGCAGTTGTGTCTGACAAGAAACTATAATGTATAAATTAACTTGACATAATTTAGTTTGGTTTATTTGCCAGAGATAAAGCGCTTACGTGAAATGACTACAAACTTGTGCAAAATACAATGATAAGCCAGAAAAGTGATGAATGTTTGGAGAAAACTAATTTGTACAGGTGAGATAAGATGACCCAAGGGGCTGACTGATGTATTTCACCTCAAAAGCAAAAAGTAAACATAACGTTCAAGATCATAAATAACATTAAGACAAAATGAGAGTGACAATATTGAACAAAATCAACTCAAGCAGCTGAATAAAATGCATGAATAGAATTCACATTACACACTTGGTTGTGTTTGTTTTGCCCCTATCAGCAAACAGTGCTGTAAAAATTCCAGCTCCATTTTGGCTGTAATATCAGATAGGTGCTGGCAGCAACAAAACAAGAGTAAACATGCAGTCTTTCCAGAAATGACAATTTCTGTGGCACTCGGTAAATAAATGAAAAAGGTTTTCAGAGAGTTCAAATGGTGGAAACTTAATATGGTGTACACACCAATGATCCTGGAGCCAAATATGTGGAGAGAAAGAATCTGCGTGTCCTATTTTGCACCGTTCAGTGTTGCAGTAGAAAGATTTACATGTAATGGTAGGTAGTGTTGTTTGTGGACAGACCATGCTGTAGTTGTCTCCACAGGGTTTTAAATGGTCTGAACTTTTGGAATATTTCACCTCCTTTTTCATCCACCTCTTTCACTTCCAGGGGAGCGCTTGTTCCCTCCTCCGTCAGGCCTGAGCTACTCCACCTGGTTCTGTGTGGAGCGCTTCAGTGCCGCTCCCAGGCCCACCCGGTGCGACTGCTGACCATTGTCCGTCGGGCCACGTCCTCCGAGCAGCACTATGTCTGCCTGGCGGTGGTGCTGTCTGCCAAAGATCGTTCGCTCACCGTCTCCACCAAGGAGGAGCTGCTGCAGACCTACTGTGAGTACAGCAGTAAAATTTAACAACCGGTTTCATTTATCGCATCAGATGGTGTTTTTGTTTTACGCCAAATGGAGTCCAAATAATCAGCAAAGTTGACATGAATAACAATTCAGCTCAGTTTAGTTACAGAGTGGGCCATAGTGGCAGTGAGTGAAGTCAGCATTTACACATAACTCTGAGCCATTTAGATATTTAGTATGTTTGTGTAAACCTGACATACAAACACAGCATGGCTTTTAAATGGTTTGGTCCAGTGCATGTTGTCAATTTTAAACCTAGATATCAGATGATGATATAATATTGTATAGAACATGTTCTCAACCAAGGAATCCATCATCTCAGTATGTATTTGGAAGTGTAATGTTTATATTGTGTTTACATTTTGTATTTAAGTATTGCCTTGTTAATATTGGTGGGTTGGAGCAAAGCAAGGCACAGAGCAACAAGGAGGGAGGGGTGGGAGAAGTCTGCATATGTAAAACACCTTATAAAGCTGTCCCTTGTGGGATTTCAGCCAGTAACCCCAGAGTTAATGTTTTTACGTCAGCCCGAGCCCTCTGACTCATCAATATTGCCCCCCTGCGTCCCCCTCCCTCCACCCCATCAAGCAGCGGACGAGTCGAGTGAAGAAGCCTCCTTCTATGAGATCCTGCCCTGCTGTGCTCGCTTCCGCTGCGGCGAGCTGATCGCTGAGGGCCAGTGGCACCACCTGGTGCTGGTCATGAGCAAAGGCATGCTGAAGAACAGCATGGCCACGCTGTACATCGACGGCCAGCTTATCAACACGGTCAAGGTAAAGTTAGCAGACTGAATGATGTCGTAACGTGCACAACATCTCAGGATTAGTCTTCCTCAGCAGTTTGCTGAACTGAGCCTTTAATGGAGACACTGACATACACATTTTACCCAGTGTGCAGCAGATGTTGTGAAATGTTACTGTTATACATGATTATTACTGTAAGAGTCATCTATGTACAGTTGTGTGCAGTGTATAGATTCCCAATTTAGGGCTGCAATTAATTATTTAATAAGTGATGTACCTATTTAATTTATCTTTAGTCCATACAAAGTGAAAAATAACTCATCACAGATTACTAAAACCTAATAACGTCTTCAAATGTTTCTGATCAACAGTCCAAATCACAAAGATATTCACTTTACAATCAAAATAAAACACAGATAAGCAGCAAATCATCACATTTGAGAATCTGAATGTTGAGAATGTTAAATAAATAAACATTGTTGTAGAGTAATTTTCTGCTGATCTACTAAGCGATTATTCCAAATATACTGTCCCTTTCCAAGAGGATTTGTTCAGAATATGCTGATGTGCATCATTTCCTATTCTCATTGTCATATAATGAAGATGGATATATGGATAGAAATACACCGAGTAGATATCTGACTGTACATCATTATCTCCTCACATAAACCCTCAGGGTTAGGGTTACCCTAACATTAGTTTTTATAGACGACTACTATATAAAGCAGCTGAGAGTGAGTGGGTGTGTAGACTCTCCACATCCACAGATCGCACTAATTTTAAGTCACTTGATGGCACAATGCTGATATTAGTAGTTAGTAGTTGTTTGCTCTGGAGTGAAACCTTAGTCCTGCTTTCATGGGGAATACAAATATCATACTATTAGCTCAAAATGTTCAGAACACTAGCTGCGTTTACATGGACCCTAATATTCCACTAATAATGAATAATGGTCCAATCAGAATAAAAATGCCTCATGTAACCACCTCAATCAGAAGAGACTGAAACTATCAGAAGGAATTTTCAATCGGGTTGAGGGGGGGTGTAAACCTTTGATAATCCGTTCAATAGGAAAATATTAGCGCCTAATAAACATGTAAACACTCTAATCTGATCGTTTCTCTCTGGCTGGAATAAATATATTCTTTCTGTGCATGTTTGCCCCACGTTGGGGGAACTTTAGGTGACGTGAACGAGTTTCTGGGAGGAACAGAAACATGGCAGAAGCAAAACTAAACTGCTCTGTGGCTGACACAACTTAAAAGATTTAAGGATTGTTGAACGCCTCGATGGTCAAAAGGCTCAAAACGAGTTGTTCAAACAAGTGTTTGAAAAGATGAACGAAGCCAAAAAAACCCAACTTCTTTATCTATCTTCTTGGGGCATGTAAACTCACATCTTATCAGATCACTTTGTTTAGCGTCCATGTAAACAGTTAAGTTGGAATCTCTAATCAGAACGATTTCAGTCGGGTTGAAGAAATGTAACCGCAGCTACTGACCACTATTTTGCTAAAGAAGAAGCACAGAAATACATTTTTTTAAACCAGGCTTTAAACAGTAGCCTTGCAGCGCAGCAGTCAGTCAGCAGGCTGTGATGTGGCTTGTGGTTTAGTGACTTTAGATCCCCCTGACATTAGAGCGCAGAGCAGCGACACGGTTTGGCAGACCGCAACTCTCAGCTTCCTCTCGGCGCCACTGATAACAACAGCTTCATTTCCTGCTGAGGTCGTCATACAGGAAACAACAAGCTGGTCATATGAATCTTATGTGCCTGTGTGCATGTACGAGTGTACTTGTGGTTGTGTTTTTTGTCCCCTGTGAATGGAATCTAAGGATCCCTCGGGTGCTCTTCATAGAAAACTGAAAAAAGTATCCACCCAGAAACAACAAGAACAATGGCAGCTTCCATTAATTACTCATCAGTCAGCCCTCAAACTGGTGATTTATGAATAATGAATAGATGATACATTGTACAGTCTTTTCACTCCATTCTTCAGATTGCCACCATAAGGCTCATGAACCCTGACCTTAGATTTACACATCTCTAACATATGGATGATTGCTCAAAGAACCGTTGAAATGTTGTTTTGTAGTGAGTATAAACAGTATTTGTTGGCTGCATTTGAATCTTAAGCCTCTGTACACCCCTAGCTATCAGTGTGTCTACATTAATCACTATTGTGGATCATTAAGGGCTGCAATCAATGACTGTTTTCGTTCATATATTAATCTTATGATCATTTTTCAGCTTACTGGATTCATGTTTTGGTCAGAAAATGGTGAAAAATGGCCATCACAAGTTCCCAGGGCTCAAAGTGTTGTCTTCAAATGTCTAATTTTGTCCGACAAACATTCTCAAACCACAAAATATTCAATTTGCAATTATATAAATCTGTCACTCGACGAATCAGCTAATCATTTCAGCACTAGTATCAATCGCTTTTATGAAAACGTGTATAAAAACTGAATTCTTTGTAGGATTATTATTCTGCAGTTACTTTAATATGTGCAGACTGGTTGTTGTGTTCATTTCTACTCCGTCTTCTGCTTCAATTAAATTAAATAAAATGCTCAAACTAAAATGTGAAAAGCTTAGCTCACTGTTCTGGTACAACACAAATGACTGACCGTGTGGCTGAAAGCTTCAGGTACTATTTCTGGATGTGATGTACCCTGATAGAAATCACTGCATCATCACCCTCTGCTTCCCTCTCCTCCAGCTTCACTACATCCACAGTGCACCAGGCGGCTCTGGCTCCACCAATCCTCCTGTGTTGAGCACCGTGTACGGGTATGTGGGGACGCCGCCCGCCCAGCGCCAGCTCTCCAGCCTGGTGTGGCGTCTGGGGCCCAGCCACTTCCTGGAGGAGGTCCTGCCTGCCACCAGCGTCGGCGCCATCTACGAACTGGGACCCAACTACGTGGGCAGCTTCCAGGCCGTCTACCTGCCCTGTGAGTGCTCTTCTGTAGCCCTCTTCCCACCAAATTAGCTCTGGTTCTTGAACCGATTCTGTTGGTGCTATCAAGAACCAGCTTGTGTTTCCAACCAGTTTTGAGCAGAACCATCGTAATCAAGGATGCATCATCAAGGAGGGCGTTAAACAGTGCACAACGGAAGTAAACAGTAGGAGCAAGATGGCGGATCGTGTTGATTACCAGCGAGCTTTTGTTCTGTTATTACAGATATTTGTTTGCTATTACTGACAAGAAGACGTAGAAGACTCTTTCCACAGTAGACCAGAGACCACTGTTGCCTTCTCCATCCTCTTTCCAACCTGTAGAATAGGACACGCCCACTGATGACGTCGCGGTTCGCACTTCAGGTCAAGGAAAACCAGCTATTTTTAGGTTTCAGCTGGGAAACAACTTTTCGGGTTCAGAACCAATTTATTTTTGGTCGAAATGCTCCAAACAGTTCAAAATTAGGTGCACGAACCTGTTCCATATTGGTGGAAAAGGGGTACGAGTTTCATCTTCCAGTGTGGTCAAAAAAGCCTTTGCCCTCTTGTGCTGCCGACTCTTAAATTTTCGTCTTTAAGTGACACTCCTCTTTCTTTTAGTCTACTATCTTCTCTGTTCACTCTTCTTGCTTTTTGTCATTTTATCCCCTTTCTTCACATGTCTCTGTCAATCTTTTTTATCTCACCTGTCTTTTTATTGTCCCAGGTAAAGACTCAAAGACAGAGGTAGCACCTACCTCCCCAGTAGCGTTGGTACCAGAGGAGAAGGTGTCCTTCAGTCTCTACGCGCTCTCTGTCTCTACTCTCACCGTGGCCAAGATCAGGAAAGTCTACAACAAACTGGACAGCAAAGCCATCGCCAAACAGGTCAGACATACCTCTGCTCGGTACAGTGAAACTCACCATGCTAGTATTGTGTTTTATTAAAGCCGCTATTTAACTAAATGTGTGGACCTTTGGGGAAAACATGAAAAAGTGAGAGGGATGAGAGGAATGGGCTGCAAGTTACATATAGACTGGAGCTGTAAGACTGATTTCTTTCTACAAACATAAATAACATTTCTATTTAAAAAGAAATCTATACCCAATGGCTTTAAAAAGGGACAATGACTGTTTTCTATGCAGAGTTAAAATTAAATTATTGGCAAAACGTATGCTGGCTCTACTACAAAATGTTTTTTGGAATACTTTTTTGTTTTATCATAAACGGGAATTATTTGGTTTATTGTTAGACATTATGTAAGAGTTTTATTTAAGAATCTACAAATTTCATCTGACTAAGAAACCTAGACAAAACTGTAAGTTAAGTGCAAAATAAATAAGTGACATTTGTAGATTTTGCGATCAACATATGTTGGGAACACCTGTTTTCTTAACTTTAAGTGAGTTAGTCGAGTGTGCAGAAGCATTGAGCTTACCGACTTTCATTACATCATCGTCTGACTGATGTAACTGACTGAAAAACAGACCTCCCTCAGAGAGTGGTGGTGTTTTCAGTGCAGACCTTTAGCAAAATTGCAAAGTTTGCAGAGAAGAAAGATGCATATCCTAAATAATAAATAAATACGCACATAAGAAATTCTGTGGAGGTTTCTATTGCTCACTTTCTATTTATAAATGTACACACACACACACACACACATATATATATAGACAAACATGCAGGTGCATACTGCATATTGACAAAGTTCAAACTCGCTTCTCAACAGAAAATATGTAGTCAATAATTTACAGTGACTAACACACCGTCCTTTTATCCCACCAGAAGTGTGTGTTTGAGCTCCAAATGAGCTCCCTCCTCCGTCCTTATCTCTCTCCCCACCTGTCAAGTCATTTCCCAGCCTGCTCTGCTCTCCCTGCTAAGCCTCGGCTCGCCGTGACTCACAGGAAGCAAACGGCAAAGAAGTGCGGAGGCAGCATTTTTGTTTTATTAAAAAAAAAGAAAAAAACAGACTGTAACATTATCACTTCTTTCTCATTAAAACTAGGGAACTGCCACATAAAGACGGTGGTGTTACAGTATTTTTCACACCTTTTTCACTTTGCTAAATTGGCCATTGTGTTAAAATGAATAAATATAGCTCCTTAAATACAGTATTTTCCCATAGAGCAACAGAGTGTGGTGCCTCTTCCTTTTCCTCCCGACTTGCTAAATTGGTCCCATATTTCATTCTAACTGGCTGAATAAAAGCCTTTTAGAAAGTTCAGACCTTGATACAAGACTGCAGCTTTCAACACTAAATTCTGGTGCCCCCGTCCTTTCTTTAACCTCTTTCCTCCCTCTCTCCCTCTTTAGCTCGCTGTGTCCTCTCATGAAAACGCCACTCCGGTCAAGCTGATTCATAACGCCGCCGGCCACCTCAATGGGCCAGCTCGTACCATTGGAGCCGGAGTCATTGGATATTTAGGTAAAGTCTGTGAAATAACCCCTAATATCTGCAACAAATCCTGTTTTATACAGTAGTGTTGTAATTGCTCAGGGGCTCGTGGATTGGTTTGGTACGGTAAAAGTCTTCTTGTCCATTCTTTACTAGAAGAAATATCTCTGATGATCTTTGACCTTGTTATCTTCATCAAATTGTTATATAAATATCCAAATTAGCATTTTATTCTTGAGCCCTTTGATTTATGCCCCTTGAGTGAATAGTTTCTTTAATGAAATTTGGTGCAGCACTTACATTGTGAGAAGCTCATGAATGTAATTTGAAATGTCTTTTTTTTTTTTTTTTTTTACCCCTTCAGGTGTCCGTGCCTTTGTGGCCAAACCTGTGGCCACCAACCTGCAGTATGTGGGCGGGGCAGCTGCCATCTTGGGCCTGGTTGCCATGGCGTCAGATGTGGAGGGGCTGTATGCAGCCGTCAAAGCTTTGGTGTGTGTTGTAAAAAGCAACCCGTTGGCCAGTAAGGAGATGGAGCGCATCAAAGGCTACCAGGTTAGATACGACTCTACACTTTAACGCTGGTCACATGACACATTTTGATATTCTGGATTTTGTCTTAAACTGAAAATGGCAGCTAAACAAAAACTAGTTTCCTGAAGACAAACGATGGCAGGTTTCTTTCAAGATTTTTTCACACCTTTATATCAAGTTCCAGACTCTATTTTATGCATAGTTAAGTTTTAGTTTAGCCTTTAGGATTGATTTACAGCTTTGTCAAAGTAATTATTAGCTTTTTGTAGCAGTTCGCTGGTACCTTTATGTACTGTAGATGCCTTAATTCTTCCGCCACAGTATTCCACTGTTCTAGTCTAACAGCTGTACGATACCATCAACACATCCTACACCATTTTGAGTGTTTTTGTAAACCTGCTTTAGGTTACCTATTACCAGTTTTGAAATGTATACTCAAGTTTTATTTGTATTTCCAGGTACTCACTTCTCTTTGCAGCTGTAATTTAGTATTTTTTTCCTTTTTCTTTTGTGCATTTAAATTCTTGAGAATATTGTCTTGCCACCATGGCTGTGATCTTAAACCTTACTGCTGTTCATTTTCTGGATTGCACAACCACAAACTGAAAGCAAATAAGTTTGGTGGAACTAAGTTATTTTAATGTGATGTGACATTAAAAATGTAATGAAATGTGATGGTTAATGCTGTCGTCCGTCGCTTGCAGCTGCTGGCTATGCTGCTGAAGAAGAAGCGCTCGCTGCTCAACAGCCACATCCTCCACCTCACCTTCTCTCTGGTGGGAACAGTTGACAGCGGCCACGAGACCTCCATCATTCCCAACTCCACCGCCTTCCAGGACCTGCTCTGTGACTTCGAGGTGAGGGCAAATGGAACGACTATGCCAGTAAATGCCATATGAAATAAAGTAATTAGATTCTACAGATTATTGCAGAAGTTAGTCTGCCATTTTGGCAGCTAACCAGCCATAAGCAACTTGTTCCACTTAAACCCCTACCTGTCTGATGAAACAGTGAGAGTCTCAGGTATAGTTTGGGATTGTACCGGTCGCTGTGACCAGATGAGAAAAAGAGTTTCTTACACGGCTGTTGAACCTTTGAGAAACTGGGCCACTCTGTGCCAAGATGCCACCTCCCCTTGTCAGTAGTTTGAGGTGCCAAACACGGCTTGTGTCGCAGAGGTCTCAGTCTGCTCCTTCTGCTCCTCAGGTCTGGCTCCACGCTCCCTACGAGCTCCATCTGTCTCTGTTTGAGCATTTCATCGAACTGCTGACAGAATCCAGGCAAGTGTCAAAACTTTCTTTTCCTTAAGATGGTGAATCATAATGAATATTATTTTACTGAAGATGTTTTTTTGGCACCATTACCTACTTTTTAATGTTGTTTCCGCAAAGAAGCTAAACTCTGATCTGAGTGTGTGTGCCACTTTCTGCATTGAACAGTGAGGCGGCTAAAAACGCTAAACTGCTGAGGGAGTTTCAGCTGATCCCCAGACTGCTGCTGACCCTGAGAGACACGTCGCTGTCCCAGCCGACTGTAGCTGCCATCAGCAACGTGCTCAGTCTGCTGCTGCAGGGCTTCCCCAACCCATATGATCTGCTGCGGTAAGCACATGTTCAGACATAGCTATCCACAAGGAGTAAACTTGTTGTACATCTCACTCACGCAGGATAAAGTAAGGGTGGAATATGTAAAATACAAGAAGCAGTGGAGCTACAGTATGTATGCATATAGCAGTCGTTCAAAAACTGGACAAAGGAAAACAAAAACACAAACAAAAACTGAACTTTCCTTTTTGTTTTTCACCTCACAGGTTTGGCCAGTTCATCTCCTCCACTCTTCCCACATTTGCCGTGTGTGAGAAGTTTGTCGTCATGGAAATCAATAATGAGGAGAAGATCGATGGAGGTAACAATAAATTAAATGCAATCGGATTCTTGTTTATGCTGGTAAATACAAAAGAATCATTTTTGGCTTGTAAAATAGACAAATATATGTTCAGTTGTTAGCCCTATCAGCCTGTTTTGGCCAGTGGAATGATTGACAAATGTTCTAACCTGACTGATTTGACTGTTTCCTCGTGAAAACGTTCTTGTGTCTCCAGGTAATGATGATGATTTCGGCGGCCTCCTGTCAGCCAACCTCATTCTGCTGAGAAACAGACTGCTGGACAACCTGCTCAGACTGCTCTTCACCACCAAAGAGAAGTGCTCCGTCAATGCCCAGTAAGACAAAAGTCTCCTCCCGTATCTGCTTATTCTGTAAAGCTTTGAGCTCCAAAACAAAATTCCCAAGGCACCCATTCATTTTTGCAAAATGTGGATCTTTTTTGGAACATTTTTACCACTAGTGCAAAGCTGCTTTGTATAAGTTTTTCTGCTCTACCAGACGCTTTGCTCAGTCTGCAGCCATTAATTAGAAAGCTAACCCTAATCTTAGATGGTTGTGAGAGTCATTAAATAATAATTAAAAATAGGTATTAGACTGCAGTATCACTGCCTTTAGACCGCCAGTTTACGCCATTTGCTCTCCATCTCCCCCTGCAGGGCGTGTGAGGAGCTGGTGCGGACGCTGGGCTTTGATTGGCTCTTGATGTTCATGGAGGAACATCTTCACTCGAGCACGGTCACAGCAGCCATGTCGATCCTGGTGGTGCTGCTCTCCAACCAATCCATCCTCAACCGCTTCAAAGAGGGCCTGTGTGGAGGAGGCTGGCTGGACCACACCGACTCCGTCCTGACCAATAAGATCGGCACAGTGCTGGGTGAGTGCACGAGCCTTGGGGGGCTTCACGATCATCACGGCAACACAGTTAATTAAACTAAATCTGATACGCAATATTAAATCCGAAGTTGGCAGTTGGAAGGACCTGCTTGATATTAGCTAAAATTATTGTTTACATTTTTTAAACGTTGACATTCCCTACCACAAGAGTCAGAAGCATGCAGTAATAATGTGCAGTGTGTATGTTGTAATATGGCTCAGCAGACGCCTCTCCTCACTCTGGCAACGCTTTCCGTCGGAGTTGGCCTTCGTTCAGTAAACAGAAAGCTGCGCAGTTTGTGCGGCGCACAGCCAAGGGTTCGTCCTCTCATTGTTTGCCTCCCTGCACTCCCTGCTGCTGCGACCATAGTCCCTCTTGAGCTCAATGGTTTTCAACCTCGTCAGTTCGTCATTTGAGGTATTTGCAGGTATAAACTTGCATAATTGTGAACTTCTGCCTCAAAATGTTGATCTTTACAGGCCCCTTTTATGCTCTAATTATTCACTGTTTAAGCACATCGATGAAAAAAATAAAGAATATGCTCACATATATGCTTTTTTTACTTACGTTAACTACATCACACTCTCACCAATATCATCTTACCAACCTCCAGGTTGAGAGCCATTGACCCTGCTTATGAAAACCACGCTGAGTAGTGCCATGGCCTAACAGAACATCTGCTGCTGTAGCATTGTCAGAGTGTGCGCAATCAGGTTGAAGCCCTTACTGTAGTTTTATTCAACCAAATCCTTATCTTTAAGTTATTTTGGTAGAACTCCGTTTACAATTTAAATCCTGCCTGATTTGCTCAGTTAGGGTTATTTCTATAACCACCTCCTTGATGAACCCCATTAAACCCCAAACCACGTACAACAGCTGTGTTCAGAGTTGCCAGTAGGTGCCTTTAGTCAGAGGGTGTATGTGGTCGTCTCCTCCCTTAACTCTCCACCCCCCCTCTTTAGGCTTCAACGTGGGCCGCAGTGCCGGCGGGCGCTCCACAGTGCGTGAGATCAACCGGGACGCTTGCCACTTCCCAGGATTCCCTGTGCTGCAGACGCTGCTGCCTAAACACACCAACGTGCCGGAGCTCTACTTCCTGCTCATGGCGCTGTTCCTGCAGCAGCCCGTCACCGAGCTGCCGGACAGCCTCCAGGTACATGTTAGTATACCCCACCTTTTTTCTTCTTCTACCAATAATAATAATAATAATAATAATGCATCTGCTCAGTTTGCTTGTGATCTGAATTTTACTGAACAAATGATTGCAGCTTTTCAATCTAAAATCAGTATGTATGAAATTTTAAAATTAAAGTTTAAGGTCTTTAAGAAAGACTTCATTTGTTTTTAAAAATAGTCTTCTTGGGGAAGGATGCAGTGAAAAATGGGGACATTGCTACATATACTGAAACTTGTATATGTTTAATAAAACTGAGTCAAATTTGACAGCTTAATAACTGTAAGAGACCATAATTAATAATGTATATTGAGGGTAATTTACATCTGCAGCTCCTCTTACTTTACCCACTTTTATCTAGCATGACTTACAACAAAATCAGTAGAAAAATCTGATTTCAACTGAAACCACATAAAGTGTGCCACAGAGCCCTGATAAGAGGTGTATCAAACTTAGTTTGTGGCCACCAAACACTCCATGTAGGTGGCCTCCTGTGGCCACCAAGTTTTATCCCTATACTGGATATACTTTGCCATCGCCAAAGCAACGTTTTACAGTTCCACAAACATCCCAAATCTGAACTAAGAGACTGTGAATTAATATATGTACCATATGTTTACAAAGAACTTCGAGTTATCAATTGAAATAAATGATTATAAAAATGTATTTTCATTTATTGAAGTGTCACAGTTGAGGAAGGCTGTGTTAAGTTGTGTTAAATTGTCTTTTCTGTATTGTTTTTACATAACTTTACATTTGGACGACCAAAAATGTACTTTGGCCACCAAATTTAGGGGCTTGGTGGCCCGTGGGGCCAGTGCTTGGAAATATTAGTGTCTATCCCTGGTGTGTATATTACCCCAGAGTGTGTGCTCGTCTTCTCAGTTTGACCTGGACTCCATCTGGACGTTCATCTTTGGCATGCCGGCCTCCAGTGCGACAGTGGTGGGCTCCATCCACAACGTGTACACCGAGGCTGCCTTCCTGCTGCTGGCCATGCTGCGCAGCATGCTCAACCTGGTGAGAACCACCGCTCAGCCTACACTGGCAAAAACCCGGGGTTGTCACAAGTCCTTTTTGAATTCTTCTGTACTGTCATTTTCAAGAATTACCACAGTAAAAAGCCCAGACAAATATCACAGCCTAATTTAACATGAACAACAGGATGAATAAATGGAAAGAAGACAAATAGAGCTGCAATGATAAGTTGATTAATCCATTAGTCGATTGAAAGGAAATTAATTACCAGCTATTTTGATAATCGATTAATCGTTTCAGTCATTTTTCAAGCAAAAATGTCAAATATTTTCTGGTTCCAGCTACTTAAATGTGAGAATTTGCTTTTTTTCTTTGTCATTTTTGACAGTAAATGAAGAGTCTTTGGGTTTTGGACTTTTGGTCGGAGCAATTTGAAGACGTCACTTTGGGCTCTGGGAAATTGTGATGAGCTTTTTTCACAATTCTTGGACATTTTATAGACTAAATGATTAATCTATTAATCGTGAAAATAATCGGCAGATTAATCGATAATGAAACAGTTGATAAAATTGAACAGAAGGAAAAAAAGAAAAAAAGTTGGATTCCAATTCTCTAAAGATCTATAATCAATGCATATTTCAGTTGCCTCTACAGTGTCAGATGTAGTGCCCAAAAAAACATTTGTAATAGTGTTTTTTCCAAAACCCATAAAGCTTGTTTTTTGTAAAGTAGTTTATCTTTTCTTCCACAGCTTTCCTCTTTACTTCATCAACAGAATGGACAGAAAAATGACCTTTCATTTCTTGAGGATCAATATTCCACTTGCATAGTTAAGGCTTAAGAGAAATTTGACTAATTAAATCCTAACACCTTTCCCCAAAAGCAGATTACTTTTGAACACTCCTACACAGAGAGCTTATGTGTTGGAAGACTCTTATATGTGAGAGGTTTCTCATGTTCATCAGTCCTTGTTAAGTGGTTCTTTATGTAGGATTCTTTAAGGTGTCTTTTTAAGCTCCAAAAATGACTCTGCGCTCATGCTGTTTTCATCCCCATCCACACACTCTCACCCGGGGGTTTCTCAGTGAATCTCGCTGCTGGTTGCTGAGAAGCTTCACTCGACCACCTGGGAACTAAGTGCCTCTCTGATGGCACAGGCTGCTGCTTGAACGAGTTCCACTTTACCTAGATCCTCTGGATCTGAACTGAAAATCTAGCACTTTCACTGCTTCTAAATATGAAGTTTGGAAGGAAAATGATTCACTCAAGTCAGTGCTTGATAGGGCTGGCCGATTGGATGAATATATCGTCGATCGGCGATTGGCTGAGTCCGTCTGTGGTTGTTTTCTTTTGGGGCGATTTCATTTTATCTTGTTTTTTTTTTTAATATCCTAATTTAATTTAATCTGCCTCCTTGAGAATTCAAATCGGTAAATAATTAACCTGTAAAGCGCAATTCAAAGCGTGCGCGAATAGGAACTGGCTGTTGGAGTTGGGCCATATTATGGAAGTTCTTGTTGCGCTGATTTCCGACGAGTCTGTCACAAAACAGGGCAGTGACTAAATGACTATTAAGCCGTCTTTAGTTATTGCTGTCCGATCAATTGGCGCTGAAAAGCAACGTCTATTTATATTTGAGAACTAGACTAGTATGTGCAGTTGTGCACCCTGATCGTTTAATAGCACAGTTATGTTCTTCCCACCTGTTTGTTCATTTGGAGGCTGCAAGCGGAGGCTTTTACAAATAGTATCGACAGCTCTTTAGCCTGTCTTTACAGCTCATTGCTTAGCAAAGATCTTAAGAGATTTTCACATTAAAGACCGTGGATGTCAGTCTTGGGAGTGGGGAACACGCAAATATATCTTAATAATATCATAATTTATATATATTGTTTACTTGTGTGTCTCTTTCCAGCCGTGGCAGTCAGAGGAGGAAGGTTCCTGGCTGAGGGAGTACCCGGTCACCCTCATGCAGTTCTTTAGGTATCTTTACCACAACGTGCCCGACCTGGCTCCAATGTGGCACAGTCCTGAGTTCCTCTGTGCCCTGGCGGCATCTGTCTTCCCTTTCAACATCAGGCCCTACTCTGAGATGGTAAGGCTGTACATATTTTTCCCCCCGAAATGAATCTGAAGCCAAACTAAGTTCTGCACAAGTGAAGAAGCAATAGGAAATGTGACTTTTACTGGTGACTACACTTTACCTTCTTCTACACAAATCTCTCGTCTCAAGACTTTTAAGTTCAAATGCATGAGGAGTTTTTTGTTCCAACACTGAGGGAATGGGTCTGAAATTGGGTTTAAAAGCAAAAGAAATCTCATTACCAGAGCAAGTAATCACAGGTATTGATCAGTAACCCTATCAACCCGCTGCAGATATATTGTGATTCTCTCCTATGGGGCAATAAAAGCTGTAATTAATTGCCCCTTTGGAATCTTCTTCTGGGCACTGTAACCTTTATTACTTCAATTTGAAGAACAAAGTGCAAGACACTGCAGTTTTCCTCAGAACAAAATGTGTTTTCAGACAGTTTACTGCAAGATAACTGTATATTTATGAATAAAGAAATGTCTCTAATTTAAATGTTTGAGTTTGTATGATTTTCTGTAATAAAATGTCATTATCCTGCACCGTGATAAAGTGCTGTCCTGTTGGAACTGTAAAATAAAAATCAATATAAATTAAAACTATTGATAAATTGTCTCTTTCCATCCGCTCCAGGTCAGCGATCTGGACGACGAGGCGGGTTCTCCCACCGAGGAGTTCAAAGCCTTCGCCGGGGACTCGGGTATGAACCGCAGCCAGTCTGAGTACTGTAACGTGGGCTCCAAGACGTCCCTGACCAACCACCCAGCCAAAAAGTACGTCTTTGACTTCATGAGGGTCCTGATCATGGACAACCTCTGCATGACCCCGGCCAGCAAGCAGACGCCCATCATTGACCTGCTGCTGGAGGTGAGGAGGGTGGAGGTGTCGCCGGGCCAACGATAATATGGACACAGAATTTAAATATTTCAGTCAAATTAAGCACCTTAATTAACAGATAATCACCTATAATTCAGTATGTTTTCTCTCATTTGATTAATAAAAGTATGCTTTTCTTGGTACTAAAGACCAGCCAATACTGTAGCAGACTTCAGTTCTGATAACTTGATTTTAACTGAGAGCTTCCATAATAACTCTTAATGTCCTAAATGTGTGTGTCTGTTTTCTGGTCCTAGGCCTCCCCGGAGCGCTCCACTAGAACTCAGCAGAAGGAGTTTCAGTCCAACATCCTGGACGGCGTCATGGAGCACCTTCTGGCTGCCGATGTCCTTCTAGGTCAGAACAAAAGTCCCCAGCCCCTCATACAGAGGGATCCAGTCTGTCTCAGTTTGTAGTTTACCTACCTCACCTGCCAACTTTATTGTTTTCCTGTAATCTACAGTTTCAGGATAAACATAAACCTCTAAATAAGTTCCTCATGCAGCTCACTGAGGTTGGTTCGCTACCTGCCACAGTGGCGAGGAGAGAAGACAAACCCGCCTCTTAATTGAACAGTATTTGGCCAGCGGCTGTTAACAGAAATAGCTGATGATTAGGCAGAAAGTGGCCCAGATGAGCATGCTGCAGGACAGCCTGGACCCATTCTTTGGCTCTGTGAGAGACCCACTCTTTGATGGTTGCACCATGAGTCAGCAAATCACAGTCTGGAGCCCAGAGAACTGCAAGCATCTTCAGCATTTTGCATGGCTGCTTGTGTTAGATTTAGCCTGTAGTCTATTTTTTAAATGAGATACACAAAATGTATATTTAGTATGTTTTTGTCCTTTGAACACGTCACCTCTGACCTCACCTCTAAGTGTATCTGAGCTAGTAATCCACGTTTCAGCTTGTTTTACTGTACATAATCTATAACATGATGAAAAAAACAAACTAATTCAGCAAATATTACTGTCAGCATGTTATGTTGTTTAATCTGGAAGGTAATTTCTGTTGATAAAGACAGAGAATTCTATTGTTATGGGAGAATATTACTCCTACAAGTCTCAAAATACTTTACTTACAATCAGTCTCTGAAACCAGTGCAAATAATTGTGAAATTGTTAAAAAAAGATGCTTTGCTCTCTCAGCTGTAAGTAGGAAATCCTTCAGTATCACATTTAGAATAAATGCATCAAAGGAGACATTGTAAATGGCAGCTAATATATGTAACCATATCTCTTTGTGTTCGTCTCCGTTCAGGTGAAGATGCCTCTCTGCCCCTCAGCAGCGGTGGCAGTTATCAGATTCTGGTCAACAACGTCTTCTACTTCACCCAGCGGGTGGTGGACAAGCTGTGGCAGGGGATGTTCAACAAGGACTCCAAGCTGGTGGTGGACTTCATCGTGCAGCTCATAGGACAGGTACAAACCTTTTAATGAAAACTCTCTTCTACTTCACTGACAAGGACATCTTGAGACAATGCCGCTTTGTGTTGTGGCAGCTGGACAAGTGGTAGTTCATAATTCCAACCTCGGTGCGCTCAAGTTATCGAGTTCAGACAAACAATAGATAGTTATAGTTTGCAGTCTGTAAATGTAATGTTAACTTGCTCAGAAACCTTGAGGTTGATTAAAGAGTAATGTAACACAGCCTGAAACTCTCTGTCTTTGCTGACCTCCTGTGGTTTAACTTTGGTAAAGTACAGGTGGACTCCAGGACCCGGTGACATCACTGATGGGTGTGGTTACAGGTGCAAAAGAGCAACCAGAGAGAGCAGAAAAACACTGCTTCTCAGCCTGGTGTTAAATTACTCTTTAAAGGTTTCCTACTTGGAATAATGAACTGAAGGGCTGCATTCTTACTGAAATTAAATTGGAGTTTGCAGCATCTCTCTAAGGCAGTGTGCAGTTTCCCCTCCTGTACCTGCAGACTGCTGCTGGAGGCACGAGGCCTGGCTACATTTACTATAGACCTGATGTTTGGCTGTGTGCCAGAGTCATATTATAGTTAACAAACTTATCACACCCAGCAAAATGCAGCAGCATTGAGCTTTGAGCTGGTGCTTCTTGTAAGCGGCCTGCGTTGTCAGACTGGACACTTTCACTCCAGAGCAGCCGGAGGCAGACAGCCGGCGTCTGTGTGCTGCCTGCGCTGGATGGAGAAATAAAACAGTCCTTCTGCGAGTCTTCTTCCAGTTAATGGAACCAGTGAACACACTCAGGATTAAATTAGATAAGCAGCATCCATCTGACTGCAGGCCTCACTTACTCATTTTAGCATGTGAAGGCACAAACATGAGATGTGTCTGTTAGTCCATTTAGGGCCTGACTGACTGACAGGTGTGTATTTGTTAGTGTGCCTGTCTGTATATATCTGTTGTATGTGGAGTTGCATGCATGTGACATTTTCCAAATATTTATGTAAGTTCATGTTTTGGGTCAGTGAAAAAAGGGAATTTGTCTTTTTTCATGATCAGGGATGGTTCCATAAATAAGTGATCATTTATGTTTTAACTCCCCAGTAAATCAGTAAAAGAAAAACATGAGCTTCTGTGCAGAGACTTTTTCAAGTGAAGTCATGTGTGTGGGCTTTGTACTTTTTATTCAGTGCCTTCTATACACACTACTGTGCATGTGAGAAGAAGGAGATTATGCTCTGAAATTAATTTCTCTTGCCTTGGAAATCTCCCGGGTGTGATTGGTGATTTAGATGGCCATGTACTTCATGCTGAGGCGTACAGTAGGAATTAGAATGTATTTGCTTTTCATTTCATTCACTTGACTTGAAATATGTACCGACTCCATACAGTATGTGCTTGTACAACTTAAAGCACTTGAACTAAGTGAGGTATTAAAAGAGCAGGTTCTATTGTTTTATTCAGACTTTTCTCAATTTGGCCTTGAAACTGTTCTTCAGTAGCGTCTTTTCGTCTATTTATCCTGTTTTTTGCAGGCAGACTATTCAGCCATATTAATGAAATATTAAGGAAAACTTCAATGTATCTCAAGCAAGTACTTATTGCATTATTCTGTGTAACTTCCAGCAGCTCAAAAGACTAAACTCTTTAACTTGATTTTGCCCCTGCATTCACATGTGTGGCAGAAATTCAGCAAGCAGAATATAATATAGCAGTAGTAGGACATTGACCCTAAACACATTTTTACAAGTAGCTGTTTTATATCAGTATTTGCCTCCTTAGGCAAGTCTTATCAAGTCTTGCAAGTCAGATCTTTTTGCAGATATGTATATGACCTGTCCTATGTATATTTCCTCTTGACGTCTTTAAGCACTTCTCTGCTCAGACACTAAAACAACAACACTAAAATAACAAAGCCACATTCACGACCCTCAAACTACTTAACCCAGTTCAGCCCTGGTTGCTCAAACAAATCTTCTTTCTGCTGAAATATTTCCACAGCAGCTTTATCTTTATCCATACCCAGAGCACAGCCACACAGCTAAAGAGCCAACATGCCAAATCTCTTTTCTTCAGCTGTATTTCTTACTTTTCTTTTGTTGTAGCACTTTCTGATATGAAAATATTTTCCCTCTAACCTCCCACACCTGTTTGTTTTCCTCCCTCTCCTCCTCCAGTCTAAGAGGCGTTCCCAGGGTCTTTCCCTCGACACCATCTACCACTGTCTGAACCGGACAGTGCTCTACCAGCTCTGTCGACCCCACAAGACGGTAGCTCAGCAGGTGGCCCTGCTGGACGCCCTGCGGGTCCTGACCGTCAACCGCAACCTGGTGCTCGGGCCGGGCAACCACGACCAGGACTTTGTGGCCTGCCTGGCTCACTGCTTTATCTGCCTGCACAGCGGGAGGTAAGGCGACATAAGGCTTGTGTGGTGGAGGGTCTGTAGCAGGTTATACGCAGATCCTGAAAGGTTGTAGGTTTTTAACAGTTAAGGCCATAAAAAGTCTTATTTTTGTTTATGACAGCATTTATGATCCCTAAAACTAGCTCAGCATTGGTCAGACATCATGTTTATAGACATGCTTTTGTGGTTACATGCAGAGGCTGCAGAGGAATAAACTAAACTTGCTACGTTTAACATAATGAATTAATATGTCATCCACATTGAGATATCAGCAACATCAGGTTGTGACTACACAGACAATACTTGTCAGCTTGATAAATTAATTGGTTTTGGTCTAGTTAGGGGGAATTTCTTTATAATAAAAATTCAAAACAACACCACCCTCACCCTTTAAACCTAGATGACTGAGTTCTTTGCAAATGTGTATGTAAGTGGAATATATATTTTATGCACTTCTATAGATCATTCGAGGTGTTTGAATGCTCACAAAAGTGCACTGTTTTGCAAGATGTCCAAATCACACCAGAGAAAGGAGTCTTTTTAGTGGCTTATTGTGTGTGTCATCAGTGTATTGTAGTGATGCAGTGAGTTAAAAAAGAAGATCAGTATTTAAAGCAGTTTGTTTAGCGTAGCAACATGTAGCAGAGAATGAGCAGCATGACTTCTAAAGCTTGTGTCCTTGTTTGTTATGTCGGATAAAAATCTGTTACATTTTGCTCTGTGAAGCGTGCGTGAGTCATAACACACTCATCCCATGGCTTCTGTTACATGTACTCTCAGTGTGGAGGACGAGATGAAGGATGCACAAACATGTTTCTGATGAAGAAGACACAAATCGCCGCCTTGTTTCTGGCTGAATCATATAAGACAAAAGGACGTTGAATGGAACAGGGCATAAGAGAAGAGATAGTCACAATACCAAGGGAGCATTTGAATTTATATCCAGCCTGGCTGTTCATCAGGAGTTTAGCTAGTTAGCCTAGCGTACAGCTAGGTAAGTTAATTACTCTGAATGGGAGTGTCATGAATCATATTTTGTTTAATAGTTATGCTAAGTGGTTCTTCGGCTCCATCTGTTAGGTTTAACTCAGTGAGATTATTTCTGCGCAGCTCTGCCTCTGAGGAATGTTTGTGCAACTAAAACACCAGTTCACCACAGAGTCTCACACCTTTGTTTTTTCTATTACCTGTGACTCAGACTGTGTTGTGTCCACTTAATGCCATTGGAGTGTAATTGTGGCAAGTCATTTTTATTCTGTGCTTGTGTTTGTCCTGCCAGAAGTAGTGATAGTTTCCAAAGCTGCAGCAGGTGGGGAGAGACCGAGTTTCCTACCATGCTGGGGACACAATATGCTTTAACGCGACACACTGTACAACTGCAGAGAGTAGACTTACAGAGAAGCCAAACAATCTAACTCTCCCTGTGACGCCCCTCCTCAGGTTGGTACTAAGGCGCTGTGTGTTTGTCTCTGCAGTAGCGTGGAGGGCTTCGGTCTGGAGGCGGAGGCCAGGATGACAACCTGGCATGTCATGATGCCCACAGAGAACGAGGCTGACGCTACGCACAGCCACGACGTCAGCGAGGGTGAGACGCTGTTACATTTGTGGACAGTGAACCTATTTAACTCTGCTCCTGAGCGTGGTGTTGAGATTTCTTGTCAACTGTTTATACAAAATATCCTCTGGTGAGAAAGACTTGTTGAAAATAGAAATATCTCTTTCAAATACATATTCAAACGTCCAGTACAGGGCTTATTTGAAACAGTCTTTGTCACAGGTCTTGGATATGTCTGGTGCAACCTCATTTTAGGATTTTTTTTTCAAGCTTACTCAAGTTGGATGGACTGTTTTTCAATTAATTCGTCAATCAATCAATCAAACTTTGTTTGTATAGCACCTTTCATACAGGTTGGTGCAGTTCAAAGTGCTTCACAGATAAGATTTTAAGAATAACAGTAATAAGTGTAGGACGTAAAAACAACAAAAAAACAATTTAAGAATTTGAGACCAATGCATGCAAGAAAATAAAAATGATGAAAATGTAATAAAATAGATTTGAAAGCTGTAATAATAATAAACAAAATCAAAAATTAAGGAAATAGAGTTAAAGCTAGACTAAAAACTAGATAAAATAGATTATAAAGACAAAAAACAAAACAGAGATAAAATCAAATAAGAGGGATGAAAAAAAATAAATCCCATTTGACATGAGGCAATATTATGTGTGTGACACAAATCAATATTCAGTCCGTTCATAATTCAGACTCTTGCATCATATAATCCACAGAAAGTTGCAGGGGTTTAATACTTAGTAAAAGTAATATATTTTAGCATGTTTTGGTGCACATATATGTGTTTGTGTGTATGTTATTCAGTGCTTGTGTTTGCATGGAGACTTGAGGTGCTTTGCAAACCGCGGGACAGAATGATTGTAGTGAATATGTCAGGTATTATAAAGGTGTAAAGTACAAATGTGCCACTAATAATTACTGCATTGTATCTGACAATTTGTTTCTACAGTTATACAGTTATAGAGGGCAGTTCATACCAGACTCATAACAGATCTAATGAGATTAAAGATTTATTGTCATTAAAGCAGACTGCCCTGTTTATGAGAAATGATTATTGCCCCTCCCCCCCGCAGGCCGGCAGCTGCTGCTGAAGGCGGTGAACCGGGTGTGGACGGAGCTGATGCACAGCAAGCGTCAGATGCTGGAGGACATATTCAAGGTGTCTCTGCCCTGCAATGACAGAGGCCATGTGGACATCGCCACGGCCCGGCCCGCCCTGGAGGAGCCGGCGCTGAAGAGCTGGCAGAACCACCTGGGTGAGGGACTCTGGGAAACACACACACACACACACACACACACAGATATAGCAACACAGACATTTCCTGAGCCGTGTCTGTGTTGGATTTGGTATACTCTTTTCCCTTGCAGTGAGTGTTTGTGGCTTATCCAGATTTACATAACTAGAACTATTTGGGAGCTCCTCTTGTTGTTTTGCAAAGGAGACACTGGAGCCCTGCCAGTAGGACTTATTATTGCTGATTTGCTCTCTTTCCTGCTGGTTCTCTCTCTCTCTCTTGCTCACTTCATCAGCGTTGTACTTTTGCTGATGTAAACAGAGTGAATTAGTGAATTACTACCAGCCAGCTGCCAAAGTTTTGACTCAGTCTGCTGAACCAGACACTTTGGCAGGTGACCAGATATTGTTAGAAGTTTTCTCTAAATTAGCAGTAAAGTAAAAGTAATAAAAGAAACTAAGAAGAGTTTCATATATTCTAGGGACTATTTCTTTGGTAGTTCTGATGAGAAATGTTGACAGTGTGTTTCTGTGGATTATCCAGACTAAAAAAGAGATGTTTTTTTAAATGTCATTTTTCAATGCTGTAAGCACCAAAAACAATTTAATTCATGTTCTTTGTACTGGAGATTGAAATCTAGGAGACAAATATCGCAAGTGCCAAATTCAGAATTACATATGTGCCTTGGCAATTTATTTTGTCAGCATCTTACATCTGACCGTTCAAATGGCTAATAAACGCACTCATGTGACTGGCTGTTTTTTCTTTCTCCGCTCTCTTCTGTGCTGTTCAGTCCATGAGAAGAAGTGCATCAGTCGTGGTGAGGCAGTGGCACCAGCGACCCAGTCCAAACTGTCCAGAGTCAGCAGCGGCTTCGGCCTCTCCAAGCTGACAGGTGTCCGCCGCAACAAGAAGGAGAACAGCCTGAACAAGAACAGCCTGTCTGCACAGGTACGCTCAGAAACAGCCGACTCTCACTGCACGGCTGCAGCAGATGTACGCAACATCCTTAAACTGCGTGTTGGTCCGCTTTGTTTTGTTACAGTCTTGTATTTCTGATCAACAGGAGACTTTACAGTGGATGTTCACACACATCGCTGTCGTTCGAGACCTGGTGGCCATGCAGTACAAAGAATATCAAGAGGTACCACGCTTTGCATCATTACTCGATGGATAGAATACAACTTTCTTTTAATTTTCCAGACACACTGAGTGCAGAAAGAATTAAAGCGCAGTTATACTGAGGAATCAGCTGCAGGACAAAACAACAGACTGTTACGTAACAGTGCAGGCAGGATGTTGCTGCAGGACAGTTGTATGGGGACATTTTCACAGGCTGGTGTGGCAGTTGTGACAGCATGTATAATTTATAGCAACATTTTTAAAGTGACTCACCACTCACACCTCACCCATCCCTCCGTCTCCCAGCGGCAGCAGAACTCCCTCAAGTACGTGACCGAGGAGTGGGCGTCCATCGAGTACGAGCTGCTGCGCGAACGGGGCCTCTGGGGCCCGCCCATCGGCTCCCACCTGGACAAGTTTGTGCTGGAGATGACGGAGGGGCCCTGCCGGATGAGGAAAAAGATGGTCCGCAATGACATGTTCTACATCCACTACCCGTACATCCCTGAGATGGAGCCAAACACCAACTCAGCACAGGTATTCACCTTTAAATCTGGTTTAATAAGCACCTCTAGCTAACATGAAGTGAAAAGCAATATGGTTTTTCCATTTTTATGTCTGTTTCTGCACCTTCTAAATATTTTTTTAACAGTGACGGCGGCAGAAAGAGACTTATAGTCTAATGTACATTTTATACATTTAGCTGATGGCCTCGTTCAGAGTAACTTACAGTAAGAGTGACTGCAGAAAAAGCATCTAATCCTTGATCACTAACTTTTCTAGCAACCAATAAATAACCAATAAATCTCCAAAATAGTGCAAGAATCACAGTCACAGGGCCATAGCAATATTCAGTATTTGTGTGACACTACAACAATCATGATAGATGTTAGTAACAGACGAAATGACAGAAGAGAGAGGTTGATTGATATTTTTTTTTAAATGAAAACTAGCCTATTAAAGCAAGTAAAGGATGATACCTGTATTTAAATGCGTATTAGCCTTGACTGCAAATATTACATCCCACAATAGAAATGTACTATAAATATTTTGAATAAAACACAGTGAACTAGAAATAGAGCTCTTGGACGAGCCTGTCGGCGGCATCATGTGAGGAAGTGACACCAGCAGCCGGCGGCTCTCTTGTGCTGGCACCACCGAGACACATTTAGCTTTGTTTGCTCTACAAATAATCCCTCCTCTCTGTTTGCCAACGGGGCACCTCTCTCCCCTCCACAATGCTTTATTTGGTTAGGATGATACAAGAAGATAGCTCACAGGAAAAGCCATTTTAAGTTTGTATCACTCTAAAAAGACAACACATGGCATTTATCTGTTGATTTTACTTTAAATTAAATGAATGTGTAGATTAGATCCCCACAACCCCAGATTCATCATAAAATACAAACTTGCTTGGTAGAGTTGGATGAGTTCCTGGACGCTTCGTGAAGACACTCAGAACCCTTCTGGGGAGAAAGGTCTGGCTCATGACCCCTTAAATCGGCCAAGTATAATTAACTCCAACGTCCCCTGGGCCTAATCACACTACATAATTTAAACATGCCCGGGGAGTAGCTGCAGGGTGTTTGACAAAGTCATACACTTGTGCCTGAATATCATTACGAGCCAGGTGCTCGACTTGGTATTTCAGCTCAGCAGTTGTGGCGTTCCTGCCTTGCTCAAAGTGTCAGTGGCAGTAGCTGAAAGAGCTGAGTCCCATGGCTATTTTAAGGATTACGGTAACGCTTTCTATTAAGGTCCTTGTAATAAGTGTTAGTTAATAGGAAATAAGGCCCTTATAAGTCCTTATAAGATGCTTATTAATATTATTTTGTGTTAATAAGACTATATAAGTGTTAATAATAGCATCATAAACATGTTTATTGTTAGATTATAAAACACTTGTAAGCACTTATAAGAAACGTGTTAACATTTATAGATGCTTAAGAACGTTAAGAACAGAGTGTTTCCTGTAATTGTTTATAATAGTATTACAAACTCATTTATTGAGTCTTACTAATTTACCTATTGTGTCAGTGTTAAACATTTTTTTTAAGCTTTTTTTGTTGCTTTATTAAGGGGGAAAAAACCCCAACAACTTTATTTTGCACTTATTAACATTTAACAAGGCTTTTCGCAGCTCCCCATCAGGAATGAGCACTACATGTTGTCAAGGTGGATAAAATGTAAATAACAAAATTGATTATAAATGTCTTATAATCTAACATGTTTATGATGCTATTTTTAACACTTATATAGTCTTATTAACGCATAATAATGTTAATAAGCACTTATAAGGGCCTTATTAACTAACGCTTATTACAAGAACCTTAATATAAAGCGTTACCAGGATTATGATATATTTGGAAATAAAAATAAAATTCAGAATCTTTGTACCAGATGACCTTTGTTGTGCTAATCTCTACTGCACTGACTTTACAAATAAGTCAGCAGGGTTCATAACTGACATTTAAACACCCTCCTCATCCTCCCTCTTTTCCCCTCTAGCCCTCCTTCCCCCCTCTGGTGCCCCTGGTACCCTCAGCCCTAGCTGGGGTCCTTGACCGTGCCCAGGTACCTTCCTGAAGTCCACAGGATCAAATAATTGAGCTCCCGTTGATGCCTGGTGTGACTGCGTGACAGTAACAAACGTGCTTCAGTCAGAAAGCTGCTGTTGCGAGTTGACCGTTGAAGCAACATGTAAATCCTGTTGTTGCAGCGGTTTTCTGCGCCGTGTGGTTCACTTTTGATTTGAAGCCTGATCCGTCGTTTCCAGCAGCCGTGCAGTAAAAACCTGTGCTGTGGAGATGACGGCCTTCCTGTTTAAAACTCACCCTGTGTTGTGTGCGCTGACAGGTTGAAAGGGTTTTGGTGTAAATGTGATGCTCTCTGCAGTTTTTAGTGTGTTCAGCTGCGTCTACATGTACATTTGCATGTGAACATGTATATGTTATGTTTTACTTTGACTTTGAAGTTGTTTTCCATCCAGTATTAAATCTCCTTAAATACACTAGAAAAATAAAATGCGACTGCCAAGAAAAAACGTTTCCTAGCTACTGTAGCAATAGCAAATTGTTAAGACTACCAGGTTACAGATGAGGCTGGTGATAATTACCCATAATTTCAAAACCTCAGCTGTTGTTGGTCTTCTGTCGGTTTGGACCTCACATCGATGTAGGTCACAACATGAGAATGAACATCCTTGTGATAAAACTAACCATGACTGACATTTTTGCATGTAAGTGGTTGCACATTACAGGTATTTTCTCACTGGTTCATCCCAGATTCTCTCTTCTTTTAAGTCAACATAACACCCACAATTACAACTAAATATGATAAAGTAACTTTGATGGACCTGGTTTTGATGTTAATGCACTGCTTCCAGAAAATGTCTGCCTAGGCTTCTGTGCAGTGGTAGTAGTGGTAGCATTTTTATTTGGTAATTTTCAAAAATACACAAGCAAACCGTTCTTGAATATGATTAAAATCTTAAATGTATGCCAACTTTCCCAAGCCAAAGGCATTTTCCTCTTAGGGATGGAGTCAGTTGATACACAAACACACAGTGCAAACTGGTGTTTATGCTGCAGTGACCTCACCTACTTCTCTTTTTTCGCCCCTCCAGAAGCCTCTCCGTTACCGGCGAGCCATCAGCTACGACAGTAAGGAGTACTACGTGCGTTTGCTGTCTGGAAACCCTGGCATGTACCAGCACTCTGTGGAGCACAGCACAGAGGGAGAGACCACGCAGCATGAGCCCGAGCACGGAGAGGACACCATCGCAAGAGTCAAAGGTACGGAGACAACACCAGCGAAGACGCATGGTGTCTAACTTCAAAATGGTGTTTGGTTTTCTTTTTTTGATCTTGGAGTGAAAGCCCTCCTCTAACGCGCTGCTCTCCTCCGCTCTCCAGGCCTGGTGAAGGCTCCGCTGAAGAGGTCTCGGTCCACGGCGGACGGGGCAGACGAGGACAGCCAGGAGCAGCTTCAGGAGCAGCTGTTAGAGTCAGGATGCCCCGAGGAGGAGCAGAGGACCGACAACACGTCTCTGCTGCGCCTCCTGGAGGAGGGAGAGAAGGTCAGAAAGAGACACACAAACACAAGACTGGACAATTAAAAGTATATAACAATCACAATGTTTCCCGAGGCTAAAATCACTTCCCAGTGTTATATATCTTTAGGTAATTATTTTATTTTGTATGGTGGAGAAAATGTATTTAGTTTACCTGTGCAGAACTATATCAGAGTTAATAACCTTATTTTCTGCACTTGTTCTTTTATATTTTCTCAGTATTTCAGTGCGTTTTGTGTTATTAATTAGATTACTTTAGTCATTTTTATGGCAGAGTGCAAATTACAAAATAAACTCTCCTCCCTTTTTAGTTTTGCAGCCTCAAATAATTTACTGAGTGAACATGAGCTCACAAAGGCGATTTTAAACATGAAAATAGAACTGAAATGACGAACTGCACGATTATTCTTATGGGTATAAGCAAAAGACACCTTTCAGTTGCCTCTAAAGACAGTGCAATCCTCAAAGTAAGAAAAGTAAGAAAAATGAATTACATGAATGTCATGAATTACACAACTAATTTTGACAAAACTTGACTGAGGGATGCATGTGGCTTTTGAGATCTGCCTTATTTTTTACTAATAGGCCTAATCACTTAACTTACATTTCTGGGTGACGTTTATTTCCTACATTGTCTTATTCACAAAACCGGGCACACCAGGCTTTTAATCGAGTCCGATGCAGACCACTGAGCAGCTCAACTGCAGCAGAATCCTTTGCCCAAGACCATTTCACCAGCAGTTACAGAGGAAAGGGAAAGCACATCTCCCCGCTCATTTATTCGTTCTTCGCAGAATTTTTGCCCCGAGGAATAAAACTGCTTTCTCTAAACTTTGGGTAATTAACACTCTTGTTTCTTACATTTGCTGTTCCAGATTCAGCACATGTACCGCTGTGCCAGGGTGCAGGGTCTGGACACCAGCGAGGGTCTGCTGCTGTTTGGCAAAGAGCACTTCTACGTCATCGACGGCTACACCATGACTGTGTCCAGGGAGATCAGGGACATCGACACGCTGCCCCCCAAGTAGGTCCAGGCTTCTGTATCTGTCACTTTACATCTAGGGCTGCATAATTAATCCTGAATACATGATGACACAGTTACTGTACTTTCCTTCCCTGAATAAAAGATGACATCATTCCTCTGGACGCTGCAGTGGGAGTTTCTGCTGCTGGAATGATGTAATGCTGCTGATGGAGCATGCGTTGGAAAACTCAGCAGAGATCTGACACGTTTATTTGTTTAGGGAACTCGCTCTGTCTTTTCCTTTGAGACACAACGTGGAAATAACCAACAGATGCCTCTTTGACTTCACTGTGTTCTCCTGAGGTGTTTTACTGTCTTACCCTCTCATCAGCGTCCACACAATCAGTCAAAACATGGTGTCATCGAGGGCTGAAATGAGGACGCAATTAGCTTATTGGTCAATTGAGAAAAAAACGAATGATGACAATTTTCATAATCAATTAATTTAGGGCTGCAACTAACGATTATTTTCATTATCTATTAATCTGCCAATTACTTTCACAATTAATCGTTTAGTCTGTAAAATGTCAAAAGATTGTGAAAAATGCTCATCACAGTTTCCCAGAGCCCAAAGAGACGTCTTCAGATTGCTTCTTTTAGACAGAAAGATACTTTATTGATCCCGAGGGAAATTTGGTTTTAAATTTTTGTCCCAAAACCCAGACTCTTCATTTACTGTCATACATGACAAAGAAAAGCAGCAAATCCTCACATTTAAGAAGCTGGAACATGCAAATGTTTGACATTTCTGCTTGAAAAATGACTGAAACGATTAATTGATTATCAAAATAGTTGGTAATTAATTTTCTTTCGATTAATCGACTAATTGTTGCAGCTCTAAGTTAATTGCCATTTATCAAATAAAAAAAAGACTTCTTATGGTTAGTTTGTCAGAAATGACTTCGCTTGCTGTCTCTGTAAATTCAACATTTTTATGAATTATGAATTCCAAATAAATTTAGTAAATTGTTCAAAAGCAAATTAAACACATTTAAAACACTTTTTTTTTTATTGGAATTTTGCACGATTTTGGATATTTTATATTTAAAATTATTAATTGAATAAATTAATGAAATACTCTCCACAATGATTTATAATGAAAGTTAATAGTTAACCCTGGTGTCCTCTGCATTTTGTCTTAGTTATTTTGCTTTTATATTTTTGTATAAAAAATGCATTTCTCTTGGACATAAGACGACATCACATTGATCTTTTTGAATATCATGATATTCTTAGCATAAGGAAAGAAATTTGCTAAATGTTCCTGTAGGGCGGAGCTGTGAGTGTTTGGGGTGTGAACCTCAGTGCTTTATGGGTAAAACTGAATGTAGAACTGAGTTGACGGGTGATGAATGCATCACTGTCTGTCGTCTGTGTCCAGTTTGCACGAGGCCATCATCCCGAGAGGAGCGAGACAAGGACAGAGCCAACTGAAGAGAACCTGCAGCATCTTCGCCTATGAAGACATCAAGGAGGTGCACAAGAGACGCTACCTGCTGCAGGTCAGTATGCACATATTACACACACACACACACACACACACACATGCTGCAGCACCAACACAATATACATCTTTGAGTGTAGACATTTATATTGAGTAGCTTACAATGTTTGGGGTTCAATTTTAATGCATTTCTAATGTTTAACTCACCACTTTGTGTTTTTTGATTATTAAATGTCCTGTATGTCTTCACCTTTCAGCCCATGGCAGTGGAAGTCTTCTCAGCGGATGGGAGGAACTACTTGTTGGCCTTCCAGAAAGGAGTCCGCAACAAAGTTTACCAAAGGTACTGAATACAACCAGAAACACAGGGTTTGGACTGCATGCTGCTGCTCTTACATTTCAGCAACAAAAAGAATAGTTTTAAAAATGTCCTCTTTTCAATCCTCAGACATGACAAGCAATTATTTAGTACTATTTATGTAAGAGACATGGACGTTTTATATTACTGCACACCATTCAGCACTAATTCAGGCTGGATAGTCAGGATTCTGGGTATTTGCAGAAAAGAAGGATTTGACAAAGGCTACTACTGTGTGATATTAGAATAAAATCCTCAGAGAGAGGAGATCGTAGGCCTCTCATAAAGCGTCTTGTCACCATAATATTTCTGCTTTGAGTCGATCACTTTAATACCAGTGTTGTCAGTTCTAGAAAGTCAGGTGGAACTGTAATTTATTTTTTCTTCATTTTTTCATTTTATCGTTAATCCCCTGCAGGTTCTTGGCGGTGGTGCCTTCACTGGCTGACAGCTCAGAGTCGGTTTCAGGCCAGAGGCCCAACACCAGCGTCGAACAAGGGTGAGACCTCCTCTATGCTGCATTCAGCACAAACGGCGTTCTCTATCCCCTACGTAAAGTTTTTATTCCTGCTGGCTCTCAGAGAAATGTTGTGAGATGATTTATGGAATGTGCAGATACATATTCATATTTATTACCTTGTTTTTAATCTTTGTGTTAAATGCATTTTCCTAAATAATGGATATGGGCTTCTGTAGCAATTAATCAAATTAATGACCTAGAAAAGAAAAGAAAGACTCATACAGTTTATCGCATGCAGCAGTTGCTTTGCAACTAAAGGTGCTTTTCACTGCTCGCATGCTAAAAAACAGCAAAGTACTGAGCTGTTTTAACTGAACATCCTCTCGGTCCTGGTGTTTGTCAGATCTGGGCTCCTCAGCACGCTGGTCGGTGAAAAGTCAGTGACTCAGAGATGGGAGGTAAGAACCTGGACTCATCGGTCTAACCGTACTGTTCAGTTTAAGTGTCACACTATAAGCTGCTATAAGCCTCACTGATGTGTTTACCGTCTGTTTTCCAGCGAGGAGAGATCAGTAATTTCCAGTACCTGATGCATCTGAACACGTTGGCGGGACGATCCTACAACGACCTGATGCAGTATCCCGTCTTCCCCTGGATCCTGGCCGACTTCGACTCAGAGGTGATTGCAGGGTTTGGGGACAACATCAGTGGCGATTAACCACAGACAAAGTAGATGCCTGTTCCCTCATTAATCCTGTTTTTGGTAACTGTGGTGACGTTTGTGTTGGGGATGTTAACCAGGAATTGGACCTGAACAACCCCAAGACGTTCCGTAACCTCGCCAAGCCGATGGGCGCCCAGACCGACGACAGACTGACGCAGTACAAGAAGAGGTACAAGGACTGGGAAGACCCCAACGGTAAGATCTGGGAGTTGAACTGACAGGATGGAGTCAGGAAGATAATTTTTATTTATGTTATTTCAATTTATTTAGACACAGAGTAAAGACTTGAAGAAAAAGGCTCCAGCTCTTATGTCAAGCCAGTCCCACTCAAGGCTTTTGTACACTAAATCAGTTATTTTTTATCCAAATTGTCCATTTTTAAAATGAATATATGAGGCCTGTATTAAACAATGAGTGAAATTTCTTTGGTTGTTTCACAAATTGACAATAGAAACACACTCTGCAGTAACCAGAACCAAACTGACCAGAACGTGTCACATTTCTGATTTGACTCACTCAACGTGGACTGAACCGTTAAATGTCAAAACACCAAAAAACAGAAGGAGGTTCTGCTATGACAGAGAACATTTTCTGTGGCAGTTTGACACCCTGATTATTATACGCATTATTTTTCCATATACATCTATACTGATGTTCTTATGGAGTGTTTTTCAGAACTGCACGCACATGTCAAAGTTGTGTTTTCATACGCCAGTGTAGGTGAATGTGTTGTTTTTCTGTCCTACCAGGTGAAACCCCAGCATATCACTACGGCACCCACTACTCATCAGCCATGATCGTAGCCTCTTATCTGGTCCGGATGGAGCCCTTCACACAGATTTTCCTCAGACTTCAGGTTTGATCTGAACTTTCCTAGACCTACTCAATGTTCTGCTTGTCATCTACATTTTCCCACTGAAATGTGATACAGCCCAGAGAGTTGTATTTCAGACAGAGAAAGACTGAAAATGTAAAAGTTATTCTGATATTAAACACAGTTACAGAGTGTAATAAATGGTTTATTTAATAAGGAAATTCCAGTTTTACATCTGATAATGGGTGGTTGTTTTTAGTCCGACTGCAGAGTAAAATAGAACCAAATGAAGAACCAGCAGTTCTGCCACAAGTTGTGTTTCTTCTGCTTTTGGCAGATTTTATGACGGAAAAGATTATCATCCTTTTGGCAGCTATTTTACATTAGTAAGTTAACATAAAAGCCCAGGCGACAAACTGTTGACGCTGTCAAGTGTCTGGACCTAACGTCAAACCATCTGCCTGTGTGTTTGTGTGATTACCAGGGAGGTCATTTTGACCTTGCTGACAGGATGTTCCACAGCGTGCGTGAAGCCTGGCTCTCTGCCTCCAAACACAACATGGCCGACGTCAAGGAGCTCATCCCCGAGTTCTTCTATCTGCCCGAGTTCCTGCTCAACTCCAACAACTTCGACCTGGGTCGGTATCAGGAAGCACGCACAATAACATCAAATGAAAGCACATGTCAAAGTGACCGAGATAATTGAGTGCATAAATATTAATGTTCTGTCTGCCTTCTGTTGTTTGATGCACCAGGTGCCAAGCAGAATGGCACCAAGCTGGGTGACGTTATCCTGCCACCTTGGGCCAAGGGCGACCCCCGGGAGTTCATCAGAGTCCACAGAGAGGTAGGACATAAACCCACCTGTGTCAATTTAGATCCGAGTTTCAGTGACACACAAACATTAACCTCCTGCCCGTCTGCAGGCATTGGAGTGCGACTACGTATCGGCGCACCTCCACGAATGGATCGACCTGATTTTCGGCTACAAGCAGCAGGGCCCGCCGGCCGTGGAGGCGGTCAACGTCTTCCACCACCTGTTCTACGAGGGTCAGGTGGACATCTACAACATCAACGACCCGCTCAAGGAGACGGCCACCATCGGCTTCATCAACAACTTCGGACAAATCCCCAAACAGGTCAGAAACTGGCTAATGTCTGAACACTACTACTACTGCTTCTAACAATTGTGCTACTGTAGTAGTTCTAGTACTACTATTATTTAAATACCACTCCTACTGTTATTACTACCACTGCCACTAATGCTAATATCATAAAACTATTACTTCAGGCTAGATTAATGCAACTACTACTACCACTAATAATAGCTTTACTTTTGCTACTTGGACTACAGTATAACTACTGCTAATGTTACTCCTACAGATAACCAATAACAACTGTCCTTTTCACCGGCAGGCTGCTATGTTTTTAGCTACATGAGCATGATAACATCCTCAACATGCTATGGCCACACTTTTTCCCTCACTAGTAGTTGTTTTTCTGTTTTCCATCCATCAACCAATAAGTTTTTGTTGAGTAATTAACTCTACAGTCTCACAGGCTGCTAGCGTGGCTGTAGTCTTTTAATCCTGCTAGAATACGACAAGACATAAAAACTGTGGTTGGTTGCTTCTAGACGAACCTGCAGAAACTTAGTTTTGTGTATATACCATCCAATATTTAGGCCAGATACAGAAAACAGATTTAGAGTTATTCATTAACAGATTCACCAGCCAAAATGCTTCTTCGCACCATTTTTCCTAATGAAGACCTGGTCGGGTCAAAACACTGCCTTTTTATGTCCAATTAAGTTTTGGGAGCTTTAATCCAGTGTGAGGATACTCTCCATTTTTGTCTCAGTGTACAAACGTACCTACCACAACCAGAATTTACCAACATTTGGCTATTGATAGATGTCAAAGTTTTTTTAGTCACTGACTGCTGATGTGTGTGTGTGTGTGTGTGTGTGTGTGTGTGTGTGTGTTTAGATTAGATTAGATTAGATTCAACTTTATTGTCATTGCACATGCCACAGGTACAAGGCAACGAAATGCAGATAGTATCTAACCAGAAGTGCATAAGCAGTAGAATAACATAATGAATATAAATATACAGGGTACATGAATATTTACAGTATATACAGAAAGTATACATAAAGTGCAGAATGTGCGGTTTGAATGTACAGTTGTGCAATGGTATTATTTAGTGCAAGCAGATTAATAAAAAAAAAAAAAAAAAAAAAAGAGAACTTAATAGTGCAGTGATGTCATTCAAGTTTGGTCAAAGGGGGTTGGTAAGTGTGTGTGTGTGTGTGTGTGTGTGTGTGTGTGTGTGTTGGGGGGAGACATCAGGGGGCAGAGTTCAGCAGGGAGACAGCTGATGGGAAAAAGCTGTTCTTGAACCTGGTGGTTTTGGTCCGGAGACTCCTGTAGCGCCTCCCAGAGGGCAGGAGGGCAAACAGTTTGTGTGCTGGGTGGCAGGAGTCTTTGCTGATGTTCTTTGCTCTCCTGAGACAACGCTTCCTGTAGATGTCCTCAATAGCAGGAAGTGAGGCTCCAGAGATGCGCTGGGCAGTTTTCACCACCCTCTGCAGCGCCTTCCGGTCCGAGACAGAGCAATTCCCATACCAAACTATAATGCAGTGGGTTAGGATGCTCTCGATTGTGCAACGGTAGAAGTTCACCAGGATGTCTGAAGAGAGGTGGTTTTTCTTAAGAGTCCTCAGAAAAAAGAGGCGCTGGTGAGCCTTCTTAACCAGGTAGGAGCAGTTAGTCAACCAGGTGAGGTCCTGCGAGATGTGGATCCCCAAGAATTTGAAGCTGGTCACACGCTCCACCGCCGCACCGTTGATATGGATGGGTGGGTGTGTGTCAGCATTCCTTCTGAAGTCCACGATGAGTTCCTTGGTCTTATTGGTGTTGAGCAACAGGTTGTTCTCATCGCACCACACAGCCAGGCGGTCCACCTCCTCTCTGTAGGCTGATTCATCGTTGTCCTTGATGAGGCCAATCACTGTGGTGTCATCCGCAAACTTGATGATCGTGTTAGAGCCATGTACAGGTCTGCAGTCGTGGGTGAAGAGGGAGTAGAGGAAGGGACTCATCACACAGCCTTGTGGTACACCAGTGTTTAGGGTGAGGGTGGAGGAGTAGTGGTGGTCTGACCGAACACGTTGAGGCCTGTTGGTCAGAAAGTCCAACAACCAGTTGCAAATAGGAGCGCTGATGCCCAGATCTGTCAGTTTTGTGATTAGCTTAGAGGGGATGACAGTGTTAAATGCTGAACTGAAGTCTATGAACAGCATTCTGGCATATGTGTTGACATTGTCCAGGTGTGAGAGGACAGAGTGCAGCGCTATGGAGACTGCATCTTTAAATTGCAAAATCTTAATCTTAATCTTTAAATCTTTGTGTGTGTGTGTGTGTGTGTGTGTGTGTGTGTGTTTCAGCTGTTTAAGAAGCCCCATCCTCCTAAACGGGTACGCAGTAAAGCCAACGGTGACATAGCGAGCATTCCTCCGAGCTCCAACAGCGACAAGATCTTCTTCCATCATCTGGACAATCTCAGACCTTCTCTAGCACCGGTCAAAGGTACGTGTACCCACACACACAGTCACAAATACACAGACTCTTACTCTTTGTCTTTTCAGTTTAATCTATGTGGTAAAAGTACCAGTTAAATGTCAGCACTCACACACAAAGACTCCCTCTTCAGTTCTGTATGCGGTTTGGTGTCCATGCAGTAACAGATTCCTGAATTTTCTGAAAGGGTCATCGCAGTGGGACTGAAACCCTAACCCTGACAGTGCCACACTCTGTCCATAATAGTGTGCAGCGCCAACTCCCGAATCCCTTTATACTCAGCACTCACATATTTCTTTGTATCTCCCTCGTCTAGAGCTGAAGGAGCCTGTGGGACAGATCGTGTCCACCGACAAGGGCATACTTGCTGTGGAGCAAAACAAAGTTCTGGTTCCTCCCACCTGGAGCAAGACCTTCGCCTGGGGCTATGCAGACCTCAGCTGCCGCCTGGCTAACTATGAATCGGATAAGGTCAGTAGTAGTAGTTATTATAACAGCCACGGTTTCTCTTAGTTTTAAACTTGCAAGCTTGCAGCCTTCATTCTGTTTTCAGTATTTTTTCTGACTTCCTCAGAGTTGCTTGTAATGAATCAACAGTTCAGCCTAGTGTGTTTTGATTTTAAGGGAGTTTTTTTTAACACTACCACCTTACTGAAACTTGGACTACTGCAGGTTTCCTGCTTATTCCACCTTGAAGCGAACTAGTAAATGTTAAAAAGAAATTATTAAAGACAATGTTTCCCCCTGCTGGTGCTTGAATAAAAATGCACTTTTCTTACTGACCCCTCAGTTTTTACAGCAGCAGCCATGGCAGAAGTCTCTAATGCAGTTCTTCTGCATCTCTGTGGAAAACTGTGGCTTGATGATTGTAGAGAGTAGAATCAAATTTGTCACCTGTTGAACAAAAGTTAAATGTCTCTCAGAAGACCAGTTACCAGACCATTCCTGTTAACTGCCAGAAGCAAACACTTCTCTTTGGGACTGAGAACAAGTGTACCAGTTTGTACAGAAGCTTGCAGTTTTAGTAAAAGAACAGCTCAAGGGTTGTTGGTTCTAGTTTCTTTCTTCTTCACAGGACTTTCAAAAGCCTTGTAATGTAAAGTAGCAAGTTTGATGGGTGTTGATCAGCGTGAAAGTGTTGGTTGTTGAGATATAGACAAAGTTAATGCCCGAAACAGCTGTAGTGGACCAGTCCTCCATCTCCATTTCCCCACCTCTGCACCGAACAACCAATCTTTGATTCTAATCTTCATTCTCGTTTCAGGCATTGGTGGTGTACGAGTGCCTGTCAGAGTGGGGTCAGATCCTCTGTGCCATATGTCCAAACCCGAAGCTGGTTATCACCGGTGGCACCAGCACCGCCATCTGTGTGTGGGAGACGGGAACCTCCAAGGAGAGGGCCAAGTCCCTTACGCTCAAACAGGTAAAAAACACAAACACACACATAAACTTGTTCCCCAGAGACCCAATACAAGGTCCTGGAGCAGCACTAATATTTTCATTCTCCTTTATTCAAACTGGCCTTTGTCTCGCCTCGTGCTGTCTAGTGTTTGTAATTTTGCTTATATTTTATTGTTGTTTCTCTTTACCGTTTTTATGGTCTTATTTCTAACAGTTTTATTATTGGGAAGCACTTTGTGACCTTGCTCTGTGAAAGGTGCTATACTAAATACACTTTACTTTAACACAGAGGGCTTCAAAACAAAATACCTCATTCTTAAAAAGGTACAAGATCGATATATATAAAAAAAGGAGAGAAATCGACTATGACTCCCCTGCAACATTTTGGTACGAAACATCCAATCAACAAGCTTAAAATTCTGCTGCATGTCCCGCTAAAGGCAGCAGAACCTGAAGACTCACTTTATAGAAACCTGAAAATGCACTCAACTGTTTAAATGAGCTCGCGTTTAGATTATGGGTCAATGTTTGATTAATTTAGCAACTATGGTGCTGTGTTTCATTTGCAATGACAACATGATCTCCGGGGCTTCCTGTTTTTACAGAGCCGCTGTTTCTCAGATTCCCCCAAAGGCTAAAAATAGATAAAGTGAGCCCTTGAGAGGTGAAACGCAACTTGAGTCCATCTAATTTTTCTGTTCGTGCTGTTTCCATCGTAGGCACTTCTGGGACATACGGACGCTGTGACGTGTCTGACAGCGTCGTCGGCGTACCACATCATCGTCAGCGGCTCGCGGGATCGAACCTGCATCGTCTGGGACCTCAACAAGCTTTCCTTCGTCACACAGCTCAGGGGACACCGGGCGCCCGTCTCTGCTCTGTGCATCAACGAACTGACGGTGGGCTGGAGCATACATTTCTCCTCTGTCACTCTAGATGGAAATAACGTCTTATGTACTTTTACTCCAGGACAATAAATATGAGCTAAGACGATAAGTACAGAGGTCGTAGAAAGGATGATTACATCATGATTCTTAAAAGCTGTTCAGTTGATGTGAGGACAAACATAATGTGTGTGTGTTTGTGTTTGTGTAGGGGGACATTGTGTCTTGTGCAGGCACGTACATTCACGTGTGGAGCATTAACGGCAGCCCCATCGCCAGCGCCAACACCTTCACCGGGCGCAGCCAGCAGATCCTGTGCTGCTGTGTGTCGGAGATGAACGAGTGGGACACGCAGAACGTCATCGTCACCGGACACTCGGACGGCGTTGTCAGGGTAACCACACCCACTTTAATTTAACAGAATATCAGCTATCATGCTGATAATACCTTTTTCTTTTTCTTGAATCAGTAGTATCTGTTGCAGACAGAAGTATTCACTTGTCAGGCCTTTTGTCCAACTTTTTGCCAGTGCATGAGTTTAGGTTTTCTTCAAAACAAGAATGTAAGATAGGCAACAATTAAAGAGTTATGATTATGAATAGATTATCCCTTTTCCTGTTAAGTTAAAGACAACATCTGTCTACATTCGTTATTTAACTAAACAATGCTTAAAGCTTTCTTCAAATATTTCTTGTAGTTTTGGAGAATGGAGTTCCTCCAGGTCCCAGAAACCCCTGCTCCACAGCCGGTAGAGCCAGATGTGCCTGACTGCCTTGGTGAAGAGAAGATTGGTGAGATTTTTGTCCCAGTAATATAGTGACACGTCCCAAACCACAATAAACTGACAGCAAAGTTGTGTACTCAGACTTGCGGATACTTTGTTGGTACACCTTTATTTGTGTTTGCACAATAAATTCACTCTGAAAATGTGTCATCATGTAAAAAAGTAACTCATTTTGTGAACTTTTCTCGGGGTCACAGAGGGTGGCGAGAGTCACAACGGTGAAGACGACAGCAGCGAGTCAGATGGAGACGAGCCCAGTCTGAGCCAGGAGCCCAAAGCACCGCGCAACCCCTCAACAGGCGGAGGCAGCCAACCGGGCAGCGCTGTCCACAGACCCAGAGGTACTCAGCAAACTGCTCTTCTTCCAGTTTATGGTTGAGGTCTGGCTGTTTAGTTGTTTTAGCTCAATAAAAGCTGCTCTGGAATACAGATTTCACAGAGGTGGTGATAGCAGTATATTTATTTTATGAATTATTTTATTAATTATTATTTTATGAAAATGGAATACGCAGAAGCAACTTAAAACACTGATGTGAACACTTTTAACTCATCATGTGTTTAACTCTCAGCTAAATTTGTCCGAAATCATGTAAAGTTTCTAGATTTTTGCTTTGTCATGCCACCTGTATCTTTTTCTGTAGTTTTTATATAGATATCATTTTAAGTTTTATTGAGTTTTATAACAAGAATATCCAGCAATAACAAAAAGGGAGGAGAAAAAGAAACAGGTAACAGGCAGGTAACCTAACAAACATTGATATAAGAAAGGCAATTATTTGGTTACAATAATGCAGTGGACAATGGGCATTACTGTATATTCACTAAAGCTGTCCCATTGTTCTTTAATCATATCATCACCCTAACCCTCCACATTTTCAGTGTAGGAGTTTGAGGCTCTTTCAAACATCTTAGAAGCAACAGAGCACAGGTTATTAAGCCAGTTGTTAATACTCTAAATCCAAATTTACTTAACTGCGGCACCACAGTTTTGTCCCCAAGGAGACACAGCCCTGGTGATCTGGGCAGTTCACATTCCAACCATTCCTCCATACGAGGAGAACCGGGGGGTACTCCCATAATGCATGCACCACGTTTTGTTTTACACTTCCAACATAAACTGACTTTCTGCAGTTAATTTTAATGTCTTGTATTTCCCACCTATTTTGTTTACTGAGAATGTAGACTTCCCTTTACGAGACATGAAATGTTTACATTGCTGACATTAAAATGCCTTTAAGGTCCTTCAGCCCGAACGGGAGCCTCGTGGTCGATGGACAGCAGCTCTGACGACTCTCACCGCTGGTCAGACACCCTCAGCATTGACGAGAAGGACGGCTTCGTGTTCGTCAACTACTCTGAGGGCCAAACTAAGGTCCCTCACCCTCATACGGCGCATGCGGCTCATCCAGGCCAGAGCTCGATGCCACAGCCTCTCCAGCCCTCCACCATGGACGCACGGACGTATAACCAGCTCAGGACAGGTGGGTGGCCAGTAATGAATATTCTGACAAGGTTTTCAGCTCTTAAGCAGGAACAGGGGTTCTTCTCTGATCAAAAAAAAAGAAATCCTAAAAAAAATGAGCTCCACTGATCTGATGAAAGTGTGTTTGTTGCATTGTTAAAATGTTGCCTGTTTAAGTGTTTATTTTTGTGTGTTCACAGGCTACAGATGGGAGCGCCAGCTGGTCTTCCGGAGCAAACTCACCATGCACACGGCGTTTGATCGCAAGGACAACGCTCACCCAGCCGAGATCACATCCCTCGCCATCTCCAAGTAAGAGAGCTGAGTGTCTGGCACCGAACTGACAAAGATTTTTGTACATTGTAATATTCATTTCATGCATCTGGAGAGCTTATTCTTCATACAGTGTTTGCCTTTGAATAAATGGAAGATGTGAGGGACATACTGTAGTTGCCATATTGCCCAAACTCTATCAGCATACTGTACACACTATTGAACACAAACCACAATTCAAATCCAGTCAAAGCAAATATTGAATAAAGACGTCCTTGCTGAATTATTCTCCTCCCTCTTCCCTCCCTTTGTCTTTCCTCACCCTGCCTTTACCTCCCTTTTCTCTCTGCTTCTCTCCCCTTCTCTCCCCTTTTAACGTCTTCTCTTCAGGGACCACAGTAAGATCCTGGTGGGCGACGGTCGGGGTCGAGTCTTCAGCTGGTCAGTCAGTGACCAGCCGGGCCGTTCGGCGGCCGACCACTGGGTGAAGGACGAGGTGGTTGACAGCTGCTCCAGCTGCACGGTTCGCTTCTCCCTCACCGAGCGACGCCACCACTGCAGGAACTGTGGGCAGCTCTTCTGCCAAAAGTAAGTGAATTACAGCAGCAGAGCACACTTTCCTGCATGGCTTCTTTTACCTTTACTTGCTGAGGGAGGGACGTGTTGCTGCATTTTTCTGATATTTTTAGGTCCTCATCACAGCAGAAAGTGGCAGAATAAACTGTATTTGCAGGTCTTTATACTTTAGTACTGTGATAATGTAGACTTAAGTATACAGAAATGCATATAGTATATTCAGACTTAAGTCTAATTTCAATGCTTTCAAAAATGAATTGCTTACCGTTAGCTAACATTTCTTCTACTTATTGAAACACTTGCTAATTGTATGGCCCTCTGTAAAACTGTAATAATAGATGCAATATGCATTTTTTGCATAATATGTTTAAAGGTTTGTTATTTCGTTGCACTTGTGTAATTCCTCTGGTTCCCTTAACTATTTTTGCAGTATTTGTTTCATGTATTTCCAAGAAGTTTTACATTCTACATTTTCTGCATGAATTGTTCAACAAACCTTAACACAGACTTCTCCTTGAATGTCTTGAAAATGTAATGGGAATCACAGACACGGCGCCGAAATTTTTTGTTAACATGTCAAGTTTCACCTCATCCTCAGCACCTTTTACCTCTGGTGTTCCCCAAGGGTCAATCCTGGGCCCTCTGTTATTTTGTCTGTGCACGCTTCCATTGGGTCACATTTAACACAATTAATTATTTTTATTAATAAATCGTAGTTTAAGCCATTTATCAAGCCAAAATTTTTAAATATTTGTTTGGTTATTCTTTACAAATATGAGGATATGCTGCTTTTAAAAAAAAAAAATGTATTGTTTAAATTGGAACACCTCTGGGTGGGGTGGGTTTGGTCTGTTGGTCACCAGTTTTAAAATCAATTTGGGCTTTGGAAACTATTTTTAATGGTTTATTTAGTTTAGGTATTAACACAGATTAACCAATAATGATATTGCAGCGTTATACTTGAGTATATTGACATTGTTAGCTGTGTATGCTCATACACACTGGTTTTAGAGAGTATTATGTAAATGAGAGATTTTATTTTTTGGTTTTTAATACATTTGCAAAAGTCTCTAAAAGCATGTTTTTGCTTTGTCATGATGGGTTATTGTGTGTAAAATTAATTGCCAAAAAAAGTACATTTATTCCATTTTAGATTAATTTAATGACACAGTAAAGTGTCCTAAATATAAAGGAGTGTGAATACTTTCCAAAGCCACTGTATGTAATTGTATTTTTACTTTTCTGCGTCTTTCTCCTGTGAGAACCTCAACTTCCCGTCTACCATTTTAAAAGTGTTCACCTTGTCTCACCTTGTTTTGCAGGTGCAGTCGCTTCCAATCAGAGATCAAGAGGCTGAAGATCTCGTCACCAGTGCGAGTTTGTCAGAACTGTTACTACAACCTTCAACATGAGCGAAGCGTCGAGGACGGCAGCAGAAACTGAGCTCCACCTCCACCCGCCGCCGACAAAAGAAACGCCTCCTCCCGAGGACTCCGACCCAAGGAGCATTCATTCCTCCATCTGCCTTGTTGTTCCCTCAACACCTCCCACGTATCCCTCGAAAACCCCCTTTATCCTCTCGTACGTCCAGTAACCACATGTACTGTAACACACTGACAGAGTGTAACAGGAGTGAACGTCGGCTGTTTCGTCACCACGCCGGTAAAGCTCAGCTCAGCGAAGGAGGCAAGAAGAAAACGAGGATAACAGATCAAAAGGAAATGGAAAAAAAAACTCAATCACCACTTTCACCACATGCACTCAACACCTGGAGGAGAAAAAAATAAGCAAAAAACACCCTTGATGCGGCACGCTAGAATCAATCACCCGCCACCGCAAGACGTAACAAACTTGTTTATATTGTAAATACTTACCATGGCCTTTTTAACTCTAAGAGGAGCGAACACAGAACAAAAAAATAAGGTCAAAGAGAAAAAAAACAAACGACAAATTGCCTGTAATATAGCGTTGTGACTAACCACTTCTGGCTTTAAAAAAACAAAACAAAATCGATTGTGTGTAGTCTGATCACGAGTCACGGCGAGTCCAGAGGAATAACACGGAGGGGAGGAAGGGATATGAATGTCAATAATTAATGTCTGTGGATTGACTTTACTAGTGGGTCTAGTTATGCAAAATTACTTATTTTCTTTTTAATTTCCTGATCATTTCTTTTGTTGTTGTTGTTGTTTACAAAAAGGTGATTTATTTTGAGTGTTGCCCACAGTGTCAAGCCATCACCATCAGAGAGAGATTTATTATCAGATTGTCTTTTTCTGTTTTTTCTTTTTTTGGCCAAATTCTGATGATGTTTTTTAAAATTTTTTTTAAACCTATCATGTATTCTGTCCTTTTATATGAATTCCCATTTGGAGAATTTTTGTTGTTGCTGCTGCTCTCCGAAGACTGGACACATTATCATTTCAGATTTTCTTTTTATTTCTTATTTTTAAACCATATCGCCCCAGTTATTTTGAGATTTTTTTTTTGTCCAGAGAGAAAACGTCATGTGTTCATCATCTGTGAAAAATTATGAATTAGGTAAAAAAAAGAATAACGCACACGTAATATTGCTGCACGTTCATCATGTTTCTTTCATGTATCCTTATTTAGTAACTGTACGTGTGCGTCGAAGCGGCTTTTTGAATGCACACAAAAAGGGACTCTTGGTATATATTGTAATTTTTATTTTCTCTTTGGTTTCTATTCAGATTTATCGTTAGCAGAACGTCACTCTGACCCTGTGGCATTAATTACAGCAGATCAGTAAATGTTGCACTCCACACACTTTATCCTCAGTCCTTATGGAAGATGTTAAACTGCAGGAGCAGCAGCCGAGCACCTTTCAAAGAGTTTCTTCAGTATCAAAAGAAGTTATTAGACAGTGGAGAAGATGTAGATAATTATTTGAACCATGAAATCATGAAATTCCCTTAAACGTGGCAACATCCCAGCTCAGAGTTTAAAAATATCTTGGACAGAACTGCTGTTTGACCCTTTTTCTTTTCTTTAAGTTTTGATACAAATGCAGGAAAAAATGTCCATTTATTTTGAGTGAGCATTGTAGCATTAAATCCACATCATGGTTTCATATTTCATTAATGATGTACCCTGTTTTTGCACCTTTTTATGTGCGTAACAGTCAAGCTGGTTTGGATGCCCAGGAGCAAATTAAAAACATCCATGGTTTCAGCAAGTTTAAAATTAAATAACTCACTTGGGCATGGATTTTTTAGTTTAGTTATCCTGACTTTAGTTATCCTATTTTGTTGGCTATCAAAATTTGGGTCCAAATTGAGACAGCGATATCAAGGAATTACCTGTGGATAATTCTATGAGGTTCAATTTGTCCCAAAAATGTGATTTTAAAAAAAAAAATATTTATCAATGTTTTTTGTTGCAAGTTTGCCTTGTCATTATTCCTGCTGTCGTGTAACTGTCCATTTCCAGCGTCGTCCCATGAATTCGTATTGAAAGACGAGACAAAACAAGACATGAGCCGAAAGAAAAAAACAAAAAAAGGACAAGGACAGTATTAAAGAAAATTACGTCTTGTCATCATGACGTAGTCAGAAAAACAGATGAGAAATTAAATCAGTGGCTTTTTTTCTTGCCACAACATTAAGCAACGACAAATGTAACAGCAGACATATTTAACAGTTTTATGTTATTATTGCATCTTTCAAATTATTCTGACGGCATACGTTTTTTGTTTGTTCAAAAATGTCTTTTTGTAGTGTCTGATGCTACCACAAGGAGTCACCAAAGTAAAAACAGGCGAATCAACAGTAAGAATTTAAATTCAAGTGACAAACGTTAATGAGACATTTTACAACAGCAAGGAGAAATGTGAACTCAAAAGCAAAATATGCAATAAGATAAAAAAACAGTATACAACAAAACATTTTTGGCACTGATTGAACTCCATACAAGGCTGCCATGTTGACACGTTAACGTCAGAGGGGTTTCATATGCTTTTCTGTTGTTTAACATGTTTTTTACTCTGCTGGATGGCTGCTGCTGCTGCTGGGTTTAATAGTCAAACATCAAGAGTGTTTTAATGTAAAGTCTGTACATGTTTCTCCTTTGCTGTTTTGTTCGTGGTTCTGTGGGCAACAGCTGTGCATTTAAATGCTGCTTTCTTTATTTCCCAGAGAAAAGTTTATTTTTTCTTTTGGTTTCCCACTAGTCTTCACAGAGTCTCAAACATGTAAAGAAAAAAAAAAAGAAAGAAAAAAAACAAAGTACTTTAATATTCACCCCACACAGCTCCCTGATGTAATAATAATAATATGCACTCTTGTTAATGTCCTTCTTATATCATTCTGCGTTCATGTACTGTAATTTAGCGTGCAATCATGCCATCTAGCTGAAAAGGCCGAGTCGGCTCTTATCAATCAAGAGTTCCTTTGCACCTTCACCTGTACAAAAAAAAGAAAAACGGAAAAGTCAAGAGGAATCACAGGTTTCTATTGAATGCAGTTTTACGTTGTCATTTTAACAGAAAGGTGCATTTCACAGCGGATAAATGAACTGTACAAAGTATTTATGCAATTATAACTGGTTTTAGATTTTTTTAATGATTATTGCGATTTCAGCAAGTTTTGTTACTTGTTGCATGTCTATTAACACAGCTGACTTTCTGTGTCAGTGCATTGTACATGTTCTCGGCATTATATTATTGTTTGTTTTTTTTGGTTTTATTCTTTTTAGGGTTTTTTTTTTGGAGGCATTGTCTGATGAGTTGTCCCGAGCGACAGATTGTGTACAGAGCCGTAGGTCGTGTCCCTAACTCTGGGTGGACTTTTGTACTCTTTATGGAAAAATATTAAGGAGAGAAGAAGAAGAAGAAGAAGAAGAAGGGAAAAAAAAGAGAAAATCCTGGATTATTTTGGTGGTCTTGTATTAGACTGCATTACTACAGTATCTGGTGTGCAATCTGTGATAGCTGAATGTTCCTTGTATATTTGTGTTCACTACATCCTACAAGAGAAAAAAACAGTAGAGTAACCCCCCGCCCCCCTTACAGAAACAAAATGTTACAATAATGCAATAGATCTGGTACTTATTCTTTTTAATTTCATTTCAATAAATAATTGCTGTTTACCACCAAAAACCGTCTCTATTCTTTTATTTTGAAATTTGGGCTATGGTGACGAGTTTTCTTCATGATGTGTCGGGGTCAAATTTAGCAAATTGTGGGCACAAATTGTTAACATTTATAACAAATTAGTAGTTTGAGTGATGATTTAGCAAAACACCTACTGAACTCTTGAGGTTTGTATTTTGATTTAAATCGAATAACTTGCAAATTTAACACATTTATTAAACGGACGTTTAATTTGTGAGACATTTATAGGTAAGTAAACTGTAAATGTTCATGTTTATTTTAAGTTTTTATGAATCTGAAGTAACCCCATACCGTTATTTCAAGGTCTGTTATAACTATCAGTCCTGAGAGTTGAACAGATGTCAACACGATCTGAAGAAAAGGAAATACACAGAGGAAAAGGTGCAGGGATAAAACACTGAATTCAGTGATGTGTTTCCAGTGTAGCTCTTAAATGCAACACACAATGGTAATGAATTAGTTGCATCATACATTTACAATATTACACCTTTAAAAATGACTAATTTATATAACTAAGTTAGGACGCTGGTCATTACTGGTCGCTGTCTACCGCAGCATGAAGCAGAGCTGAGAGAGAGAGAGAGGGGCTGTCTCCACCGCAGCACCAGCAGACCTGTGTGAAGTTAGACGAACACAGACTAAGACCGGAAGTTACATCGCTTGTACTTCAAAATAAATCTCTCCTTCAAATAAACAATATACTGTAAATAAATAGTTTTGTGGTCTATGAAATGTGTTGATGATAGTTTTCTTTAGATGGATTGAATGCTCTACATTAAAATGCTTCAAATATAAACTTAAAGGGATGTTGGAAATTATAACTGACTATTTAGTATATTGCTACTTGTGCACAATTTGGAGATAGTGGTACTTGACTTAAGAGTTACATTTGTTGACACTTTCTACTCAATAATTTTTACTCCACTAATTCATCCGATGGCTCCACGCAGTTTAAGATTTTACATGAAAAACAAATGATAGAGTATAAGCTCAACAAACAAAACATGAACTGTGAAGACTTAAGGCTTAGCACTGGAGCAACTGCAACAATACATTTACAATTAGCTAACTAAGAATTAAATTATGCGAAAGTGATAATAGGAGCAAAAACAACATTTTTTCGTTGGAAGAATTCTTTGAAGACAAAAATATTTAAGAAGGCCTATTCTTCATAATGAGTACTTTTACTTAAAATGTATTTTTAAATATTTTGGTAATTAAGCTTCTTAAGTGAAGGATTCTGCCACTTGTGTTCACTGATGCTTCACTGGAAACAAACATTTGACGCCTTCACAAAACCTAATAGCTTCTGTTTAGCAAAAGCTCTGACAAATATTGTGAATTTTATATTTTTCCAGTGGTTGGGTTAATATTAGGATCACAGATCAACCTTTAAATGATTCAAACTAGTTACTATAACTGTCAGATACATGTAGTAGAGTAAAAAGTACAATATTACCCTCTGAAATGTAGGGGAGTAGAAGTATAAAGTACATAAAATGGAAGCATCCAAGTACAAATAACCTCAAAATTGTACTCAAATACAGAGGTGGAAGAAGTACTCAGATCTTTAGTAAAAGCAGCAATACCACACTGTAGAAATACTCTGTTACAAGTAAAAGTCATGTATTCTAAATTTTGCTTAAGTAAAAGTACAAAGGTATTTGCATCAAAATATACCTAAAGTACAAAAAAGTAAAAGTACTCATTGTGCAGAATGTTGTATCTTATCTTAACAGATAAATAATACATCATAATTTATTTGCTGATTATATTTTGTATTATTAATCTCAAGCAAAAGCAACTAGTAACTAAAGTTATCAAATAAATGTAGTGACAATATTTGCCTCTAGATTGTAGTATAAAGCGGCAGAAAACTAAAACACTCAAGTAAAGTACAATTACCTCAAAATTGCACTTAAGTACAGTACTTGAGTAAATGCACTGTGTGGTTGTTACTTTCACTGAGCCAACATCTACTAACAAAAGTAAATGTAAAAGTTTTGCCTCAACAAAGCTTTTACTTTGAAGGTTAGCAGCGGAAGCGGCGTGTCTTTGGTTTCTGGAGCTTGGCGGTGGTAGGAGGGGAGCAGGGACGGGACTGCGGTGATAAACAAACACACGCAGTGGAGACGTTAGTATCTTCTCGAGCTCTGTTGCAGCGCTTTGGCAGCACCGACTAACTGGCAGGATAGCTGACCTTCACGGACCGAGCTTCCGAGTCAAAACCAGGTGAAAAACCCAGGACTTTATCTGGAAAAAAAACCCGGGATTTTACCCCCTTCTCCCTCCCTCCCTCCTTCTCCCGGACTCGGCTTATGTGACACATTAACGTCCCCCGGCGGCAGCGACACGAGCGAAACATGACGGAGCTGAGGAAGCGAGGCGGAGGCGGAGGAGACCCTGACAGCACCGAGAATATCAGCGACAAGGTAAACTGCACCGTGACGAGTAAAAAGACACCAGTTTCGCGTTGAGACCTCGCCCTCAAAACAAGTTAGTCAGGTTGTTGTCAGGCGCTGGCCAACTGGCCAAGCTAGCTGGGTTGCCAGGTTAGCAGGGGAGCTAAATAAGCTAGTTAGCTGGCTGGTTCCTGTAATCCCGCAACAGCATCAACAACACAGCCACGGAAACAGCTCTGTATTAAGAAATAAGGACTTTTATTCGGTATGAGGTTCATGTCCTCATCGTGGCTGGGAATGTCACAACATTTTCACGCTGTCATTATGAAATAGACTCATCAATGTCACGCTCCTGTTGGTTCAGTCACAACCGTGTGTGTAAGGTGAATATTATTTAGCTTGAAAGTTGGATTTGTATAGTAAGATCACAGTATTAGAGGCTTGGAAGGCCTCTTGGCTTGTAGTGTGAGAGATAACGGGATGCTCAGGTGGAAGTGAAGGGTCCAGTGCTCTCCAAAACTGGTTTTAAAAGCCTTAAATAACCTATTTTTTTGCAGTGTTTTGTGCCTCTTTCCCCATTGATTTGAACCATTCTTTCCAACAAGCTCACCAAATACTTTCCTATCTGCAAGGCAAGGGTGCAACAGCATTGACTGAAATTGCAGACATACTTTCCCATACAGTGCACAGTGAGTCAATAACAAATCAGGATCTCAAGTGAAAGAGACAAAAAGTAATATGAAAATATATTTAAATTAAAATTTTGATTGAGGCCTGACTTCAAAGGTCACCTTTTAGCAAGATTTCAAAAGCACCTAGGGAATGCTAAGCAACAATAATATTGATAGAGCTTTTGACCGAATCACACTGTCTCCATCAAGTCAATTTAATTTATATAGCCAACAGTCACAACTTTACCTCAAATGGCTTTCTCTACAACACAGGACACCCTGTAATGGGGAAAAAGTGAGAGAGGATTGGACATGGACCTGTAGATGTTCAAACCTTCCATTATTCTGAGCAGGACTTTTCGTCCATGTTGGCTCAAATGTTGAGCTTGGCAGTTGGTTCTTAAGCTGCCTCCAGCTTCTTAACTGTGAGGATTTTCTGTTATTTATCTTTGTACATTGAATATCTTTGGGTTTAGCACCGTTGTACACACTAACCAAAGACACTGGGAGGTGTTTCCTTGGGTTCTGGGAACTTGTGATTGGCATTTTTGCTATTTTTGGACAATTTGTATACTAACTGACAAATCTAATAATCGAAGAAATGATAAATAGATTACTCAATAATGAAAATAATTGGTAGTAGCAGCCTTAAAAGTACTTATAGTGCACCTACAAATCAATGATTTTCCAAACAACAGAAGATGGAGGAGATGCCACAATTCACAGGTTGTATTGTTGTATATTGTATGGCTCTGGGAACATGTGATGGGCATTTTGTTTTAGTGTTTTGACAACTTATCAGTTCATCTAATAATCAAATAAATGATCAATAGATTACTTGATAATGAAAACGGTCACTAGTTGCAGCCCTAAATGTACATACTGTGTGTCTCTGTATGTTTGGACGGATGCACCCTTGGCGTTTATGGACAAACGTCAAGGGTAAAATTGTAGACAGATAAATTGTATTTGAGTATAATCAAAGTAATGGTCTTGAAACCAGTCTTGTTTGCCATCTCCATCTTTCTATAAGCTGAATCCCCACCTAACAGCTCCACTCAGGCGTCCTACCACCAGCCGCCTTTGTAATGTATGCAGAGGTCGTTGAGCAACCCCACCCGGCACCACTGATTAACCCGCCTCACAGAGAAAAGAGCCTGCTCACAGATACTCTGCATAATGTCTCTGAAACTGTGCCAAGGAGTTCAAAATGGCCCGGAAACTCTGCAGACCTCATTTTAACCACACGTGTGCTGCTGCATGTCTGCTTTACACAAGGTCACCTCTTTGGGAAGTTTGCCGCCAACACAGTAACCACTTTCTGTATAACCTTGATACCTGAAAGTTCAGGGGTTTCTCTGGATGTGCCTGGCAACAGTTCAAAAAACCCAAATATAGTCAGTTTACTATCATAGAAGACGAAGAAAACCAGTAAATTTCATCAGTTGAGAGGATGGAAACAAGTGAATCTTTGGCATTTTTGCTTAAAAAAATGACTTAAATGATTAAATCGATTATCATAATTGTCGCAGATAATTAAGACTAATAGTTTCGCCTCAAAATAATGAAATATTTAAAAAGAAAGCTATTTAGCTTCTTTGGTGCACTGTAGTTATAAAACAATTAGTCGATTAATCCATTGGTAGATTGACAAAAACTCAATCAAACAGTTTTATAACTGATTTAGTGTTCAAGTTATTTAGGAAGCAGAATATTCACTGCTCAAACTTTATGTCTGTTTCATATCATCGTAACCTGAACATCTTTGGTTTTTGGACTGTTGATCTGACCAAACAAGCGACTCGAAAATGGTACCTTGGACTCTGGCAATATGTGATGGGCATTTTTCATAATGTTGTGACACTTTACAGACTAAACGATTGATTAAATGATTGAAAAACCATCATTGGATTAAGATAAACTTTATTGTTCCCACGCAGGGAAATTAATTGCTGGAGAATTAATGAAGTTCCACTTCATCTGCCAGTGTGAGCACTCTGGCCACATCTTTTTCCTTCTTTTGATGGAGTTTGAGTTTATGCGGTGCTCTTAACCTTGTCTGTTTAACCATGGTGACTACTTCTAGTCCCGCGAACTACCCAGGTCTTCAATTTCTTCCAATCAAACATCTGTTGCTGATTTTATTATCATAAAAGGCATCATTTCCATTTTTTGCATCTGTTTTTAAGGGATGAGTAAACTGACGTCATATTGTTGTTTACAGAGTGAGTGTGATGATGAAACTGCCCCAGCAAGCCAGGGTTACAAAAAACATCACCTGACAATCAAATGTTTGAGATACTGTAATTTGAGAAGTCATAAGAAAGATAGAAAAGTTGGTGTGGATGGAGACTTAAAGCAAGACGCATTTTCAAATGTATCCACAGTAATGCAGATGTTGTATTATACTTCACTTAACAACCTCTTTGTAGAGTCCAATGGCGTATATAGAATAAGAGAGTGAAATCGTCTGTTATGTAAATCCTGTTTACCATGAAATAGGTACGTTGCATCATGATAGTCCTTTTTGTGCAATACACGTCCAGGTTCTGACTGACACTTTTTGCGGTTACATGGACAATATTTCTTCAACCCGACTGAAATCGTTCTGATTAGAGATTCCAACTTAACTGTTTACATGGACGCTAAATAAAGTGATCTGAAAAGATGTGTGTTTACATGCCCAAAGCATTTAATCAGAATATAACTTTTTTGACATGCGCACAGTGGTTCCGCCCGCTGTAAAGCGTCTAATCTGCCGGAAATCTAACAGAAGAAGAAGAAGTTGGTTGTTTTTTGGCTTCGTTCATCTTTTCAAACACTTGTTTGAACAACTTGTTGTTTCGAGTCTTTCGACCATCGAGGTGTTCAACAATCCTTAAATCTTTTAAGGTCTTCAACAAAAAAGTTGGACCACTGCCCTGTTTCTGTCCCTCCCGGAAACTCGTTCACGTCACCTAATGTTCCCCCCAACGTGGGGCAAACATGCGCAGAAAGAATATATTTATTCCAGCCAGAGAGAAACGATCAGATTAAGCGTTTACATGGTTATTAGGCGCTAATATTTTCCTATTGAACGGATTATCAAAGGTTTACACCACCCCTCTCAACCCGATTGAAAATTCCTTCCAATCGGGCCAGTCTCTTCTGATTGAGGTGGTTACATGAGGCATTTTTATTCTGATTGGGCTATGATTCAGATTATTAGTGGAATATTAGGGTCCATGTAAAGACAGCTAGCGTTTGGAGGCACTCGCACTAAAAACAGATTGACTCGTGGAACTGAAATTCATCGACCACACGACATGCACAGCTATATGTTTTTGTTCCAGGTTACCGTTGCCTGGCTGTGCATGTGTTTACAGTTTGGTCATTCTGGCACAGTGCCACACTTGACGTCTCATTCGTGTCCCAACTTGTTTGTCCTCACCTCCTCCAAAGTCTGCAAAGTCAGCTGTGGGCCTCAGCTGTACCAAGGAAACCCTCTGTCACAAGTGAGACACATTAGACATGTGAGAAGCATGACTTGACAAATTCAAACGGGGATGTAGTTGCTGATACTGGTGTAAGTTTCAGTTATGAGACAATGTGGGACAAATAACAGACAATGTGATACATCCTTCTGCAAGATTTTATCATTTTCAATACTCTGGCATCAGTATTGAGACATGCTTTGTTGTGATACAGAGGCAGATGTGTTTCTCCCTTTTATTTCAGATATTCAAAGTCTTAACTGTTCTGCTTTCTCTCATTTAATTTGACACTTAAATGATGGTTTATCTTAAAGAATGCACAAGTGTCTCTACTCTTTGGTATTCATTGTTTCATCTCAGTTGTCCATAACATCTATATGAAAGTTCTTCATGAGGCTGTAAATGAATACAGCGTATGATTTTAGAGCTGCAATGGTTAGCAGATAGAAAATGAATCTGCAACTATATGTATAATTGATAAATTGTTTTAGTATTTTTTCAAGCAAAATTGTCCAACATACGCTGGTTCCATGTTCTCAAATCTAAGGATTTAATGCGTAGTACTATGTGATTGAACGAGAGAAACCGCGGGGAAATAACAAAAAGAACTGGAGTTCTTGGGGAGTTCAGTCAGAGGGTGAGCTGAATACAAACACACAGGCGCACTGCCAACACACACGGTCGGTGCGTCCATTCCTAGCTAGGCTACAGCTAACATCTGTACAGCCAGTACATTGGCTATTTGGGGCGAATGAACACAAACAGTCTGGCTGTCAAAATAGCAAATGACGCAAGGTGAAAACTCGCTTCACTTTCTATGTGAACACACCTTTAAAAACACTGCTATTGATCCTGTCCTTTGATTTTTGATTTGTTAATGTCTTATATAAACACTCTCAAATGAATCTCCACACAACCTGACATGTTAATGGACTGTCTTAATGCTGTAAGTTGAAGGTTTCCTGTGTGAGGTAATTTGTATCCTCGGTAGTGTTTTATTGGGTTGGCAAATTGCCACGCAGCCACAAGACAAACGCTTGTAATATTTGTGGCTAAGAAGTACGAGTTTGCAAACCCTTTGGCAACCTGCAAGCTGCCATTTGGAGGTCTGCCTCACTTGAAAGCATCCAGCTGGTGTCTTAAGTGAAAGCATTTGAAGAAATTAGGATACACCAGCTACTGGCAGTGCTACTGGTTCCTAGTAAAGGGTGCATTCACATCAAGCGTGTTTGGAGAATTTTATAGGAAACCTGCCCTGGAGTATTTACTCCATTTTGCAGGTTGTTTGGGCAGCTAAGAACAGTACCAAGGATGATGAGTTACCAAACCTCTGCCTAGTTAATTAGCTACTTGGGAGTCCATGTGACTTATTTTTTTAAGCCCTGATTGGCTTGTAATTACATGGTGTGAGCCTGATTTTACAACATAGAATGATGCAGCAACATGCAATGATTTGGACCAATAGGAACAAATTGTAGGTGTGATCCACACCAAGAAACAAAGAGAACAATGTTGGGCAACACGTCAACTGGATGTGCTCTGCTGTGTCCACCCCCAAAGAGTTGTACTGTAACTGACAATCCTAGCTGTATCTTTTCCCTTTCTTCTGAAAGCACAAAAGATCTGCAGACTGTCAAGACAGAGAGAAATAAACCCATCAGTCAAATGGTTGCTAATAAAAACTTTGCTTTCCTGTCTTTGTCAGCTAGTTTGAGGTGTCCTTAATGAGTCTTTCAGTGCAGAGCTGACGGGGTTTAAACAGGGGTGAGCCAGCCTTATCTGTGTCTTCCTTTGGAGGTTAAAGGATCAGTTTGTTGTGTCAAACATTGTGCAGCAACACCCAAACAAACACATCGCCTCACATGAGGCATACTTTATATAATCTATGAGAAAACCTGTTTTGTGGATGAGCTAAACTGACTTAAACATCCCACACACAGTCACACACACCCATATATATATATTCACACTCTCCCTGTGTGCTATGTCCAAGGCCAGTATTTACTATCATTAATTAGCCACACATACATACCCAGCGGTGTGTGTTTGATCCACATATTGAGCCGGTGCTCTTCCCACTGCTGCTGCTCTCCCTTCATGGTCCTGCATACTGTTGCCGGGACAGTTAGCAGGCTGCTCAAGACTCCACATGACAGTTGACCTTGGTGGGCTGTATGCTGGCTGGCAGGCTGGCTGGCGCTGAAGCCTCCAGCAGCAGCAGCAGCAGCACCAGTGGCGTGGCGGTAGCAGCAGGCCGTTTAACGCTCTGCCGGTCAAGGCTTCGTTCTGCACAGCCCTAGTTAGAAATGTCTTTGGACAGCAGAGGAGTCTTTGCTACTTCACGCTGTGGCTCTGCATTCAGATAACCTCGTTTATTATTGCGTTCTCAACCTCTAGCTCAGTGAAGTAAAAAAAAAAAGGACAGTATAGATTTTAAGGATTTTGTTAGTTGTGTGGCTCTAGGGATAGTAACATAAGGTTTTTGCCCAGCGTGAAATATCTCTACAACTATTAGATGGATGGTCCTTCATGTTTCCCAGATAAATCCTAATAACTTTGATGATCCCCTGACTTTTAATGAGCAAGAGGTCAAAATGTACATACCTCTAAAACTTATGACGGAATACCTTCAGTTTCAGCCGTACTGTGCTATTAACCTGATAATCTGACTAAATTGACTAAATTTCATTGTTACTTCATCACTCAGTTTGATATTGTGCTGTTTTCTGTTTGGGGGAGTGGCTACTTTTCCTTAACCAATCATTAGTGACTGACACGTTCTGTCAATTTTATTCTAAATGAAAACAGAAGTTGCAGAATGAACCATCTGTTTATCATGTCTATCACAGGCTAACTTCAACCAGTCAGATCAACAAACCATATGACGTAGTGCAAGAGCTGAGGCCAGTCAGGAGAGAAGCGAAAATATCTTTTCCATTGAGAAAAGCCTCCAGTGCCAGTTTTTGCTCTTCTTTCAATGAAGAAATACTCTCCATTTCTGATATAACTGATGCTATAGCAGCATCTACGCTAACCTGTTTAAGAGCCGCCATTGTTGTTTTCGAACAAACAGTCGCAGTCGTCACACCTAAACCACGGCCATAGCTGCCAGTAGTTCTTCATAGGATGCTGATCGGTCCGAACCACTGTGGTTCGGCCACAAGCGCAAAACTTGATTCTTGCATGATCTCATGATCTAATGTCTGTCATGTTGATCAAAGAAAAGGGTTGTTCTAAGAGTTAAAACAACCTGTATAACTAGATTAATCATATCCACGCTAAGTCTCAAGTCAAGAACAAGTCCCAAGTCAAGTCCCTACAGATTACATGCATGTTAACGTAGGAGGTTAACATGCATCAACATGCTAATAGTAGCAACCCAATATGCCACATGCTAAACGGGCTGACTGTTCACAAAGGCAGAGCTGTTGAAAAGCTGAAAGTTTCTGCTAGCAGCAGTGCTACCTCAGGTCAATGTTTGTTGCTGATTAGCCTAATTCCCTGAAGCATGAGTGAGCCTATGTAGGTGATCCTTTCCCCTGTGACCAGGGCCAGGCACTGCTGCTGCTGTCTGCTGGTCTGGACCTCACAGGTGTGTAGACTTGTTTGTTGTGCTGTGGTGAGAATGTAGAATAGATCCTGTTGTATTCTAAAAGTTATACTTTACTGGTATATTTAGTGAAATTCTTGTTGAATTTTAGTCACCATGCTGGTGTTAAAAAAGTTTGCAGTTTTTCTCAATTTACTGTTCCAAAACTGTGTTATTTTGTTATCCATCCATGATCTTAAGTCATCATACCTGAAGTAAAAATCAGTTTTAATTCCACTGTTACTGAAGGAAATGTGTCACTATAAGAGGTGCCTGTGCTACAGACTGGACTGTGTATGCTCTTATTGTGTCATGCTCTTGTTATTCTGGGATAGCCATGCACATCCCTAACCAAACACTTAAATTACACACCAGAACAGGAAACAGCTTTTTATCTGCAGGGCACACTGACATTACTAGTTAATCCACTCACTCGGGAACAGACTGTATATTATTAGTTCTGCCATTATGAAAGGCGAAGGACAGAAAAAGAAATGTCCCAAGATCATGGGTTGAGTGAATCAATGTGAGACTTTTTAAAAAAGTTTATAAGCACTGTTTTGCAGATTTAGCTGCCTTTTTTAGTAGTTGTTAATAAGTGTTCAGACCAAGTGGCTGCATTGGTGGGGGCGTGTTACTTCAGGTACTGGTGAGATGAACACGGCCTTAAGCCTGATTTATACTTCTGCGTTGGATCTACGCCATAGGCAGGGATGGAAATTAGCACCAGTCACCAGCCAAATGCTGGTAAAATATGAAAGTGGCAGGTAGATTTCAGACACAAAATAATGAATTACTCTTGACTGGCTGGTGAATTTGAACATTTATCTGTCAGTGGCTGGTAGTGGCCCCTGCGTAGGTACGGTGTAGCCGCGTTCCCTACGGCGTAGCCTGACATGGACTTCCCCAGAAATGTAACTACACGTCGCGGTGACACAGACCACAACAACTGTGATTGGTCCGCTTGATAGCGTCGCATTTCCTCGTCCATGTCTCTCCATGACCGGACAAGCACAGAAAAGTCCCCCTTTTTCTGCCTCGATCGGTTCAATCGTTGTACACACCATCTCCTCCAACGTCTTCTCTCTTTTCTGCATTGCAGTAATTTCAGTGATGTTCAACATTCATTAGCGCCAACTCAAACATGACCTGCTCAGTTTCAGTCACCACTGTTTGATGTAACTGGAAGAAAGTCGACACAGTGGCATAGAAACCCCGGTGGAATTGCAAAGCAAAGCAGACACACCAGTGCACAAGTGTAAATGCTCACAACGGCCACTTGTGTAGAGTGGACGTGGCTTGAGCTGCTCGTCACCTGTCCTCTTATCTGATCCCCGCCTCTCTCTCTGCAGAGAAGGCATTAATAGCCAGGAGGAGGAGGAGGAGGACAAAGACAATAATGGGGGTGAGCTGAGCTGCAAGGACAGTCATGCTGCTTCTGCCTTACTGCCTCAGTAGAAAAACATTGACATACTGTAGAAAGTGAATTTTTGGATGCACCACCTGCTGTGCCTGCTTTCATGTTTAATTTCATGCTCCGTTAGCTGTGTTTTCTTTTTGTATTTACTGGTGATGATTACAGGTACTCAGGCCCAGGACTTGTTTGACCCCATAGCATAACTTGGATTGTTGCCACACAGATTTGCAGCATTGTTTGAGGTGTTTGAAGTATTTACACAGCGGTTAGCATACTTTGCTGAATAAACAAAAGATTAACAGTGTTTGACAGTTTAATTAACAAGCTCACGTACATTCACCCAGATTAGACCATAATACTATGACTCTGCATGTAACACATTTGTGCGGATGAAGTAATGTGCTGACCAAAGCTGAGGCCTGTTTCATGTTGCCGAAACAGTTATTGAACTGTAGACCAACTGTTATCAGTGAAACCAGAGTGAGAAAATACCATTGGCCACCATAACCCATTAGCTGTCACTCCTCCTTGTCAGTGCATTCATTTCTGATTGTCTTTGCATTTCCCAGGGTTAAATTTAATCAAAAATATATGCTTTATCTGGTCTACAAAATGTGAGAAAATGGTAAAAAAAAGAAAAAATGTTCCCAGAGGCCATGATGAAGTCTTCAAATTGGTTGTTTTGTCTGACCAACCGTGCAAAATGCAAAAGATATTTAAAATGGTGAAAGCTCCCAGTTTGTACAGAAGCACACGTGAGGGATTAACTAAAAGAAAGGTAATTTTATTTAACAAATTTAACAAAAATATTGATTCTAACAAATGAAACTGGCAGGGAAACATACTGCCAGGTTCACTAAGATTAATACCAAATAAGCTATACAGGAAATCAAAAACCTCCAACGTACCATGACGTGGTACCGGGGAAAAGGGAGCCACCAGACTAGCAGGATGGGGGCGGTTTTATGCAACCTGGAGACAGTGGCCAGCTGCCTGCAATTCCTTGATGGCCTCCAGCTCCAACCAACCAGGAACCAGCAACACTGAAAGACAACACACACAACACAGCAACACCACAACACACACAAGGCCCTGACAGAGGCCCTGGAGCCCTCACCCCCTCCCATTAAGACAGTGTCCCAACAGGAACCCTGGCAACCAACCACTACAAACTCTAAACAATATGCATTATAAAGAATGCATATATTATTGACTAAATATTTATTACAGCTTACAAGCTCAAAATACAAAGTCATCTTAGCACTTGCTTGCATTCACTGTCCTCCACCTTTTGGCCTCACATCTCAGCAACTGGTACCTTGAAGCGATTTAAGAGAGAGACGAAGACATAACAGATTGAAGAAATATGGAACAACAATCAGTGGTATGGGGCTCTGGACAAAGCATCCGCAACTATATACTATGTCTTTTTCTTTAATATGACATATGTCCAAAGAGTGAGACTGGAGAGACAAGGAGCACCTAACAAGCCTCTGATCTGGAAAGCTCTGCGAGTTTAAAAAAAACAACAACAGAAAATCAGCAACATTTGAAAAGCTGGAACCAAAGAACGTTTGCTTTTTCTGCTTGTTAAGTGACTTAAACAATTAAAGGATTATTAAAATCAGTTAATAAAGTAATTGACTAATTGTTTCAGCACCAGTGGCAAAAATCAAGAACTTCCTTTCATGCAGGCACATGTTTACATTGTTCACAAGACTTTTGAAATTGTGCACACAAAATCGTGAAAATGAGAGCGGATATAATTTTATAAGAAGAAGGGAAGAAATATTAACAAAGCTAAAATGTACTTTTGTATCTAGACTTTATTACACAAACCACATAGTTAAGTTTGTTTGTAAAGATCGACAGGATCAGTGCCGCCTTCCAGAGTCGCTGTTTTGTGTGGTGTGTTTTTCTTTCCTTTTTCAGTCCAGATATGTAAGTTACACTGCCAGATAGGACCATGTAGCTTTCCACTGTTTCAATCAGCAGGCTTCAACGTTTCCTCATTAAAACCTGAGTAGAAATCTTCAATTACACCTCCTCTCTCCTGAACTCCCAACACCAACTCAAGTGACCCCCTCTGTCTTAACCCCAACCTGCTCCCACGTTCAGCACTTTCCCAGCTAATTACAACGTCTGACCAAGATCAGAGACCTTATTTCTAAATGAAAAGCTGTCTCGATTTAACCCTGATGCCCCCACTTACCGTATTTAGCAACGTTTGAGTAAAAGTAACCATGAAAGGAAAAAAATGTGCAGGAGCATCAGCGAGCCTCTCAAGTGCAGAGGGAAACTTAATCTCCCGCAATGGGTGTGTGAGCTCAGGAGGAGCTTCACTTGGTTTTAAAAATAGCCTCTTTTGGGCAGAAAAAGCATCTCCACTCGCTGCTTCGTTACACGATAGACCATTACTGGTGTTAACTCAAGAACAAAAGGTGTGGGCTTAACTTCTAGCATGTCACTTTGCTTACTTATTAATGATGATAGAGTGTCTGAAGCTATGTCCACACGAATGCTGCTAAATCTGAAAATACACCATGTTCTCTCAGTTTTGACCTTCCATCCTCACTGAGCCACTGAGCGTTTTCCAAAACCAAGGTGCTGATTTACGACTTTCATAAATATGGCACATGTTCTCCTGCTTAGCAGCAGCGAGAAAGATGCCACATTTCTGTTGTCTCCAGATCTTGCTGACTATGATTGCTTATATTGTGCGTTAGTTATTTCTTTTCATACCTTGGGCTCATTTTTTTAAATGTTATTTTACTGTATTTGATTAAAATCTCCTTGAGTTAGAAAACTGTAGAAACATTGATAAAAATATGAAATATCTAAAACAATTTTTGAAAGCACTGTTTATCTGTTTTTTGGAACGTGGTGTATAATCAGCATCCCATTTGCATTTTCTCCCCATATTTGTGTTTACTCTGAGTTGTAATTATTACTAGTGAGCGATTATTACTACTTCTTTACTCTAAACTCTAGTGAACTCCTTGGAGCATAAACAATGCAACTTTTGGATGTGTGGGACAAAAAAAATCCATGTGGAAATCCTTTAAACTCAATTATGTTGATTTTAGGTATAAGAAAAAAAGAAGTGAATTTTAGTTACGATTGGTGAAACTTAAACTAAACTTGAAGTGAGTTACTGATCTTAAATTATGCTATATTAAAGCGGAAAGTTGAAACTAATTCAGATGGTGAATTTTGAATCATTTTGCAACTACAACAAGAAACCCAAGAGGACCAAACATACAGTATGTGATGAACAGGTTTATATAAAGTGATCACACTGCTCTCGTTACGTCTGCTCATTCTATGTTACATTCAAGACAACATGTCTGAGACAGAGTAGAGGCAGTGTACGTGCGGCTGTAGAGGCTGTGTCTGTTGACTGGGTTTAAATCCAGATTAAAGATTCATTAACACTAATAAAGATGTTTGCCTCCCGGGCAGCAGCCTGTTAACCTGTCGACACCAGGTGTAGACTTTCAGCTCTGTCATGCTCAGCCACTAATCCTCCAGCGTCCTGATGAGATTGGAATCAAACTTTCTCCTTTTTATGGACATTTTGAGGATTTTGGAGGAAATCACAATATTGCACCAAATAGTTGTATAACCAAACTTCCTGTACATTGAATGTAAAATGTTTGAGAATTAATTAATTCCACTCATAGTCTGGTGGGTTTGAATTCCTGGAGCCTGTCTGGTTTAAAGGAGGAATACACACACACACACACACACACACACCTCCTCCACATTCACTTGCAGACCTACTTGAATCCCAGCCAAGCTTAGAGGACAAATGCACCAGTTCTGTAGACTCCTCCCAGGTGAGAGACTAAACTCTGGCCTAATTAAACCACCGTCTGCCGGGTCCTGTATGCCTCCTCTCATTTTAGACTGGACTCTTATTTGACTACCTGAACATTTACTTGTCGTTTGCATCTCAGAAGTGCTCACAGTGTATGTCCTGTTTTTTTTCATGTTAGGATGATGGCTGCTTATACTTATCACCATGTGATCACTGTTCTGCTGTCTGCCTCTCTTTTCTACACTGACCTGTGTGTCAAATGAACCCTCACTATCTTAAGTCAGAATTTTAATATCTCCGTGTGTCTGTGTTTGTCCGGGCAGGAGGCCGACGGTGATGACAGGCTGGGCCTGCAAGGCGACGCAGAGGGAGAATGTGATGGTGATTCCAAAGCAGACACTCCAGATGTTCCCCCCTCCACAGCAGACACAGACAACACTCCACAATACCTGAACAAAGCTCTGGAGGGCCTGCCGCCCAGGTACACACTGCTCAAACACAGATACTCACAGAAGATGGATGCCAACAGATGTTGTTTGTTCCTGAAGTGCATCCTGGAGTTGTCACTGCTTAGACGTTTCACAGGAATTACTCTGTAGCCTGATTCTGCCACTCTGTTGTGTGGCAGGATCAAGCTACAAGGATCTAATTAACATTGAGCATAGTGTAAGTTTATATATTCTCATGAGAGTCCATTTTTAGCTCAACAGGCTTTGCCAAAGATGGCAGCAAGCCAGTAAAAAATAATTAACTCTGGTCCACTGTAACAGAAAATGAAACTGAGAGCCCCATATAAGAGTAAATATATACATTACAGATTCATGTTTAATAAAATAGCAGAGTAAATCATTAATTTGGACTTTTACTAAGATTATATGTGCATGCATGTGTGCTGGTCTGCTATTAGATAGTGATGTGTTTCACCCACAGCAGTAGGGTAACAAGCGTAAAATCTTAGATTTCTTAGATTACAAGTAGGTCAAAATGCAAACCTCACAGTCACAGCGCTGCATACCTGGAACCAAAGAAGCAGGAGGTCTCGTTCAAATGTACTTCTCATTTTTCATGAAATGACCCTGACAGAGTGATTGACCATCCTTCCCGCATGCATGTAGGTTAATTGGACCAGAAATAGATTGGAACCTGCAGGGATGTTTGAACATGCTTTTATTAATGCGGTGAAGGGAACGCAGTTGTTAGTAAATTTGCAGCAAACCTATGCAGCTTTGCAGCAAACCTAGCAAACTTACAAAGTGGGTGAAATCAAAGTTCTGTCCACACACAGGTAGGAGCTGTCAGCATTTGACCAGTGACTACTGTTGATCTTGTTTTAATTCCCTCTCTTAACTGAATCCCAGATTACAGGATTATGTATTTATGTTTCTGAAAATTAACCAACTCTCATTCAGAGTGATTCATAGCAAGGCATGTTAGGGTTCGACCCTGCAGTGCCCTACAGTGATCATGTATATCATCATCATCATCATCATCATCATCATCATCATCATTATCATGTAACAGTGACATATTAACAAGTCGTTGTGGTTAAAATAGGTTGTAGAGTTTAAGATAAATCGGCCAGTGAGACCTGCGAAAAGGGAAAAATAAATCTAGTTTTCCTCAGCTGACACACCTACAGTAAGTCACTGAACTGTCACACATTCATATAGTCAAGCTTTCCTTATGCACCTGAATGTCAAGTTCTGAAAAAGGTGTGCTGACAACTTGTTGTGTCAAGTATTGTGGTACTTAGGTGAATAGTATGTTGTTTGGTAGGATTTTGTGTCATGACCTTTTAAGAGGCTCAGAAAACATGTACTGCTTTGTCCTTTTTATGAAGCAGGATGCAAAACTGTTTCCACTGTGACTAGAAGAATTATATTTTGGTGTGGCAACGATGTCTGGTTGTAGCTTTAATTTAGGAGAACTTGCAGTGCTACTATTCTTTCAGGTTTTTTAGACTTATGTCTGGAAAAATATGGAAAAAGAAATGTGTCATTTCCAAGGCTTGATCGTTTTGTGCACACAAAGCTTCTGGAAAAATAGAGGAAATAAACAAAATATTTGACCCTTGCCATTTCCTTCATATTTTGATGTCTGTGCCCGTGGAAAATAATCTTCAGTTATATGGCATAGTTCGAATAGGAAAACTTGTTGTTTAAGTAAAATCTGAGAAATGCATTGAAGGCTGGAGTTAAAACTTTACACAAACAATCATTAAAATAACTATTCTTGCACAGTTTCCATTCTTGTACTGTGGAAACGCTTCTTACGAGCAGTTCAGGACTGTTACACGTGGCAGCACCTTGAACACAAATGAACGAGGTGCTGTTTGATGTACAGATGAGAGGTAGGAGGGTTAGACCAATGAGTGATGGCCAGGTCACAGGGCTTAAAGGCTCACGAGGAGGGAAGCACTAATCCCTGCAGGAGCCAGTGTGCTGCAGAGAGACCTGTGGATGAACAGACTGCAGAGATAGAGGGGGGGGGGGGGGGGGGGATAAGGAAGGAGAATGGCAAGGAAAGAAATTAGAAGAAGAAAGAAGAGAGGGATAAAGAGAAACTGGAGGAGGGATGGCAGCAGATGAATGGAGCGAGCGAAATGACACAGCAAAGAGGGATGAATAGATGGACTTGAAGGTGAGGAGAGGAGGAAGGGAGGTAGTTTCAGCGAGAGAAAGTGATGGAGTCAGAGAGAGAGAGAGCCCAGAGCGCTGAGTGGAGGCAGCAGCAGCTTTTTTTCATGATGCAGCTGTTTTTCTTCTCCATTCATACAGCAGGCACCAGGCTCCCTGCCCTGCCTGGCTCCTGTGCAGCTTTTAGCTGTTTCCTCTCTTTTGTTTTGCTCCCAGGCAGCAGTTTGACTCACAGCAGCACACACTGCATGACGTGTTATTAAAAACACTCGAGGCCTCAATACACATTTTTAGCCATGCTAGTGTCACAGTACAGGTAGTAAAATGATAAGCTGTTAGCATAGAGGGTTAGTTACAAAAAGTATCTGAGCCCCCGTGAACACTTAAGGGGTCCTCTCTTTTATCAACCGCCCCTTTAACTCCACTAGTCAGCTGATATAAATAAGCACGTCAGTCTTGTAAATTCAAAGGCCCTGATCTACTATGAGAATTTCATGCCTCTAATGTTGAATTTTATGCTATCTCTCTTTCTTTGAATGAAAACTCAAATGAAGCATAAATGAATTAATGAGATATTCATGTAATTTTGAGGTAGTAATTCAAAGTTTCCATTTTCCACAGATGGAAGAACTACTGGATACGAGGGGTTCTGTCTTTAGCCATGATTTCAGGCTTTTTCCTCATCATCTATATGGGACCTGTCACTCTTATATTAGTGGTAAGTGACAATGATTGATACTGTAGCTGTTGTATGAAGTCCTCAATGCATATATATATTCTACTGTCAGTTCTTTTTTGTAATTACTTCTATTATTTGTCATTTCTGATGGTTAAAAAAAGAAAGATTTTTTAAGTACTGACTTGTCTGTTTTTCAGGCCTGACCTTTCTTGTCATATTTCTGCTCTGTTCCCACCATCTGACGTAGGTCATGACTGTCCAAATCAAGTGTTTCCAAGAAATCATCACCATCGGCTACAGAGTTTACCATTCCTATGAACTGCCCTGGTTCAGGACACTAAGCTGGTAAGCAGAATGGATTTCACAGTAAACAGCAGATATACTGTAGCTGTATTATGAACAGAGAATGGTTTACCCTTAAAAGAGCAATACTGCAGAATTTTAACTTTAATTTATGCTAAAATCTGGCCGTATCCGTGTGTTTTTAGCGTGTTTTTCTTCAGAGTGACTCAAATGATGCAGTTATGTGCCTGTTGTCCTGCTCAAAGACACTTCAGCAGGACAGTACATGTGTTGATGGACACACATTGACTGTTTTGGGAATTGGAAAAGAATCAAATCCTGTATCTGCACCAATCCCTCAGGTCATAGATATTTTAATAATAATAATAATAATAATAATACGCTTTATTTGTATAGCATCTTTCATACAAAACGTGCAGCTCAAAGAGCTTTACATTTAAAAAAGAAATAAAAACATAAAAGACAAATTAAATTAAAAAGAAAGCAGGTAAAGATAAAGTGCTTAGCGTTGCATTTTATTTAAAGGCATAGAAGGTAATTTAAAAAAGAGCATGTGGGACGCGATGTGAAGCATGCACAACATAAGAGGTGGTGTTAGAAAAAGGCTAGGTTAAAAAGATGTGTTTTTAAGTGCCGTTTAAAAAGTTCAACAGCCTGCCTCTCTAATATCTTTGGGTAGGCTGCTGGAGGGTGGAATATTAGTATTTCAGACAGGAAATATCTGGATATTTTATAAAATATCTAGGAAAGTAGGGATGTTTCAGGGAATTTTACAGATAGTTCTGGAATATAGCAGCTTTGTTAGACATAAGTTAAATTTTTGGTCAGTTGCACAGTAAATCAGATTGGTAATTTATTTGGAGCTTTTTCTCAAATGAAGAAAAACATCAACTAACCAGGAAGTACTTAGATGTAGTAACTTTTTCATAGTGCTTGCTATCAAACCTCTATACTTTTTTTTGGCAGCAACCAAACAGTGAAATTCTTGGACAAGGGTTTTGCATGGCTGCTTGTGTTTAGACAGTATTTGACATTTGAGACATTTAGCTTCTTCTTGTAAATAAGAAAAACCTTTTTTGTAGAAAAACATGTTTAAATTTCTCAAAGTAAGGTATCTAAGAGTAGTACAGAATCTCAGGTACCGTATCAGCCCTAGTATTAAAACATTTAAATGATACCCAGGTCTACTTTTACATCTCGGCCAGCGTGGCTTGTTACAGGAACCCCAGGCCACCTGAATGTTAGGTCTGTATTCATTCCCAGCTGTCCTTATGGCGTAATGGTATGTAAGCAGATTTAAAAAGCCTGAAACAGGCAGAATTTTTCTTATAACGGTAGCTCTTAGTCATTTCTTCTGGCAGCCACACTCCATTTAACTCCGCTGTTCCTCTGGTAAAATGCTGACTTAAGTCAGCTTTGTCTGCAGGAAGTTGCTCTGACTATGCAACACCCACCTACCACCACCAAGATGCCTGAGTTCGCTCCTATTTCTGTTCCAGTGTTTTTTTGTTAACAGGTCACCTTTGCATACACTCCCCACAGTATGTGACAGCAGCGCTCGGTGCAGCCAGGAGCAAAGATCACTGCCATGCTGGAAGCAAATGAAGGCTAATTGAAACTTGCCCCTTTCACCAAGGCCATTCGTCCTAACAACTACACACACACACACACACACACACACACACAAGTCAATGTACAGCGGGCAAGAAACACTGGTAGACATTTAAACCCAGTGACCCACACAACACACACTGGATGTGTACAGTATATACATCGCAAACCAAGCCTAACAACATCGCTCCTTGACAAGAATCATTCAAACATACTGAGAATAAAAATAACAAAAAGAAAATGTAAAGAAAAACTAATTCCCTCTGTTTTTTTTTTCCTCAGGTACTTCCTGATTTGCGTCAACTACTTCTTCTACGGTGAGACTGTAGCGGATTACTTTGGGGCTCTGGTGCAGAGGGAGGAACCGCTGCAGTTCCTGGCTCGCTATCACCGCTTCATCTCCTTCGCTTTGTACCTCGCAGGTGGGTCTCGCCTTCGAGACAATACGACTGCCGTATCTCGAAAAACACACGCTCTTTGGCCCCTCCGCTTCCACTCACGTTTTCTTTAGAGTTGGATTAGATTTCACCAGAACACTGTGTATGTCTGTGTGTGTGTGTGTGTGTATAGTAGAGTAGAGTTACAAATATCATTACTGGGGAGAAAACCTCAGGGAGACTTGCAGTATAAACTCATGAGTTTATAAACTGATTTACAATGACATGAGCTCATCTCTTCTTTTTTTTTTTGGAGCTTTCGTTTACTGATAGGACGATTTATTGCTCTGGTGAACTGCAGCCGGATGTGCCATAAACCCACAAACATTGAGCTGTGGCTTTTATCAAAGTATACTAATGATTCACATACATGTACACAGAAATAACAGTTAGGAGGAAAAGCTTCTTTCTTAATAACGCCTAAACACTTTGCTTTAATGGATCATACCAGTCTTTTTTCTGTTTACAATGAATTACATATAACAGCTAACATAGTGTTTGAAATTTTATGATGTGTTTTTCCTTCCTTCTAGGCAGCCACTGATTTCCATTCATGTCAGTACAGAATGAAAATCACCTTGCAGAGATTTGAAAGTTATTGGAGATAATCTATCATACTGTAATGTGGCACCATCGTTCTGCTTATGGCTACATGTATGTTCTGATTTTAGCTTATCATAGATATATCGGTATCAGCGTGTATTTTGGCCAATACGTAACTAGAAATTGCAGTACAGAAATACCAAAGATATGACTGAGGTCATTTAGAAACAGTGTTTTCAGCTGTAAAATGTCCAGTTATATTTAAGCAAATGTAAGGGTTTCTCATCAAAACATTTGCGTATGTTATATGTTTACATTATAAGATTATTTTAACTCTCAAATATCAATATCAGTATTGGCCACAAAGAGCTCTAGTTTATAACAGAAAGTGCAAAATACACTTACTTGAAAAGAGAAATCCTGGGCAGGCTCCTTATTGTGAACATCAGGTTAGCTTTTTATTTTTGTCAGTTACTTTGTCATTGCATGGTAATGCACTGCAGACTTTCAGCTGCATTAGTACAGAATGACAACTTTGACAAAATTAAAAGCAGACATACAATAATGTTCACTGTGATTGATTGCCAAACTCAGTTGCAAGTCTCTGCAAAAAAAACACATATAAAAAAAAATCTTAAAGTTATTAAGAGTTAAGCACTCAGAAAAGCAGCTAATCAGCTTCATCAGGACTGTGTGGGTCGATCAGGTTTGACTGACGGTGCAGACAACATATGCAGATAATGTGACAACACGTTTTGATTCAAATATTACGAAATCCTGATTGGTGCATCAAAGTACGCAACATCACCTTTTACCAACTGAGAGAAGCGCAAACAAAAACACAAATGTAGAAATCTCTCATGTGAAATAAAACTGTAAAAAGCTGATTTGAGATAAATGTGCTTTAAGGGCCTTTAAGTATGTGCTGGAAAATGATCGATTGTAACATAAGTACATGTAAATTTGTAGAAAATAATCTAAAGCATTCAAAAAACACTGGCATGGTCCTTTAACTATTTATCTATCAAATTAAATATGTTAAATATAAACATTGCATTTTCTGAGGATTTGAAAAAATTAATCTGAATAATCTATTTCTGTTAGCTTGATTGAAACACACTGGTGGCTCGATCATAGCAGCTTTCTGATTTTTATTAGCTGCTGCTGTGATAATATGTTTTCCTCTGGGATGCACGAATAGAGGTTCTGTCTACTGATCTGTCAGTGGTTAGTTTTAGAGTCTCAAGCGAGGTGAACACATTTCCTCCTGAGTGTTGCTGACTTAGTCATCTCTCGGTCGACCCAGCCAGGCGTCAGCTGCAGTTTTAAGCCCCAAGGACATCCTGAACTAGACAGCATCTTCTCCATCTGTTGGCAGTAAGCGCTCCCCCGAGGGCCTTCCCAGGTTTATGTAGACAAACCTGACACAGGAGCTCTCAGCCTTCAGTCTCCTCAATTCAAATTCACATCTGAATTAAAGTCAGTGTCAAACCTGAATCATCAAAGGACAAAATGCCCCTAGAAATTGTTAATTGTTCAGTCACAGGCATGCTACACACACCTCCTCTTACAGTATACAGTAAAGTGTTATTATGTGATATGTGTACTTTTTCAACTTGGAGTAAAAACTGACAGCATGTTGTCTACTCTTTCACAGGTTTCTGCATGTTTGTGCTGAGTTTAGTGAAGAAACATTACCGCCTGCAGTTTTATATGGTGTGTATCAGCCAAGTAACCCTCTCCTCCTCCTCCTCCTCCTTCTCCTCCTCTACTCCCCACTAACCTTCCTATCCATCCTCTTCCACTGCTTCTTACTTCCTGTTATGAATTTGGAAACTCAATCTTGCGCTCTGATGATGCCATTGTAGAAGTCTTTTTGGACGTTATACATTTTTCTCACTTTTCAGCTCTTTTGAAACACAAAAGTGTTTGCTTTTTGTTGTATTGTACTGTATTACTCACAGATTAGCCGTCCACATTGCCATGCAGAATTTGCAGGACTTCTTCAATGGCTTCATCTTTATTTCACTTCACATCCATCTGTTTTGCTTTTCCGGCCATTTGTAGGTGCCATTATGCAGCACATTTTATCGGCCCAGACTAACTTTATTAGTAACTTAATTTGTATTTATTATTAGGTTTTATTTATTAGTATTTTGCATGTATTGACTAATTGAATTTTCATTTTATAAGTTTGCTTTAAAGTGTCATGAGTGCAGACATTTTTTAGACTTCTGGCCCCAGAAAGGAATTGGATTCTATTATCACCTATTTAACTACAATATCATTAACCCAAAAGTTTAAAGGGTGCTAAGTCTGGTTATTATATAGTAATATTTACTCGAAAAAAGGCACTTCCTCAGCTTGGTTTGGTTTTATTATGCTGCTGTGTTATGTTTTTTTTAAAGTCATTTTGTTCACAAAATTCTTGTTTGAATACGCCCAATAAATTCGTGACACTTATCCCAAACTGTTTGACAAAGCTTTTCCACCTCACACTATCATATAGTTCTTTGTTTTGATGTCTTTGACATGTATATCATCTCCACTCTGCACTGTGGCTTTGTCGGTTTCATTCACCTTGTCTGTCTGTCTGTTCGTTTGTATGATTCCACTATTTCTGACACGAGCCAACTTCTGAGCCGGCGCGGCTACATTCCAGTGCAGTGACGCTGTGGTGTTTGTGTTTGTGTTTGCCATTCCAGTTTGCTTGGACCCATGTGACCCTGTTGATTGTGGTAACTCAGTCCCACCTTGTCATTCAGAACCTGTTTGAAGGAATGATCTGGTAAGCGGGACACAGACAGACCAGAGGAACCTGCCATGCTGTCTCTATCGCTGCACACGTGTGTCGTCGCAAGTGTATTCTCACTGTTGTGGTGCTCTTCGTTCGTGCAGGCTTTTAAAGTTTGAGTAATGCAACAGAAAGTGACCCTGAGACAATTAATTAAAAAATCATAAGTCATATGATCAAATTAAGCATATTCTGTTTTAATTAACTGCTCTAAGAGATGATTTAATCTACTAGATTCATACTAATTACCTTTTTATTTTCACATTTTTTGTAACATGTTGTTGCCACATTAGAATACCACACAAGTAAAATGTTTCCCTGCCACAGTGGCAGTTATCAATTCATAGCAGAGCAGACACATTTTCCAGCCACAGCGCGATCAGATTGTGGTATGTGGATGGTGAAAGTTCCCCCACCACCTCTTAACAGCGTGGAAATGTATTTTTTCCAGGTTCATTGTCCCGATCTCCATTGTGATCTGCAATGACATCATGGCCTATCTGTTTGGATTCTTCTTTGGGAGGACTCCACTGATCAAGGTAAATCAAACGTTGTCTTCGTGTTGTTCTCATTTTAGGGATTTGCATTACATTCAATAGCTTTCCAACTGTCTTTAAGAAGTACAAGAGTAGAAAAAGCTAACATTAACAGATCAGTGTCACTACAACCAGTCGTAGAGATTTCCCCATCTTGACAATTATGAAAAAATACTATATATATATATATATATATTTTTTTTTTTTTTATCATTTTAAATGGTTTAAATGGAACAATGTGAATGTTCAGTGACGGTTATGCTTACTGACAGTAGACATATATAATTCAGGTCAGCATAACTGTAGTAAATGGAGGAGTTTGAGGTAAGTGAAATGGGGTTTATGCTGTATTTATCATGGGACAAAAGCCTAATTTACCTAAAGAAATGAATTATGCACTGAACTGAAAGTTTAGAGTTAAAGACTTTTCCTCTGCAGCTTTTTAGTCCTAGAGTCATCTAAATATTACAGGGCTGTTGGTGCAGGGCCCATTGATTCAAGCAATCCGCACCTTCTATAACCGAAATGTGAGCCAGTTCTGTATTCCTGGCAAAAGGTTGAGCACGTTCCTGGTTCCTGGTTCCTGGTTCTTGGCTGTAGATGTTCGCTAAGGTTGCGCCTTGTTGTTGATTATTTTTGTGGTTTTTCATGAACAGAATCTGTAGACGTAGCTGAAGAATGGAGAATGTTTAGTTTGGTGACCTTGGGATTGTATCTTTGATTTTTTTAGTTTTGTTAGCTTCATTCTTGCAGCTTGAGTCTGAAGAGGCTGGGATAGAAGTCAGCACCTTCATGTTTGAGGCTGTGGTCCTCTGCTGAACAATCGTTGATTGCTCCCTGTGTATTGGGAACTATTGCTGCCACATATGAAGGAGTTCAAGTATCTCAGGGTCTTATTCATGAGTAAGGGTGCAGCATCTGCACTGATGCAGGTGTTGTATCAGACTCAATATATACCAGTTGATCTACGCTCCAACCCTTACCTATGGTCATAAAAACAGCTGAAATGAATTTACTTCACAGGCTACGTGGGTTCAGCTTGGCGGACTGATTGAGCATCCAGATGGAGATCTGAGATGAACTGATGCTCGTTTGTGTAGAAAGGAGCCAGTTCAGGTGGTTCAGTATCTGATTAGGATGCTTCTGGGACTCCTCCCTGTGGATGTGTTCTGGATATGTCCAAGTTAGACTAGATCTTAGGGTAGATCCAGAACACACAGTTGGGGTTATACAGTATATCCTATCTGTCCTGCGAACGCCTCAGAACCTCCTCCCAGGAGGAGCCGGTGGATGTGGCTGCAGTGACTGTCTGGGCAACTGAGCCAAATAGGTGTCAGAAAAACAAATGGATTTGTCTCCATATATTCTGCTACACACGATCATCTTGTGTCATCTCTTCCACTCAACAGCAAACTGTTCTCTCATCAGCCCTGAATAGAGTGTTTCAGTCAGACAAACCTGCTGATAAATAACTGGCAGGCGTGTAACCTGAACTCTTTGAAAGTGAACGATTCAGGTACTTACTTGAATTCCTTTCTCAAATTTTCTGAACACCACTGGGTCATACGCCACTCTTAAGTGACTCTATAAGATTAAATTCAGGGTGAGTGCATGAAAGAGAATTTTGACGACGGCTACTGCTGTACATCTGTGCACACAAGAGCTATTCAGTAACTCAGAGCTCAGGATAGCAGGAAGAAGTTTATTTTAAATCACATGTAGTTTGTGGTGAAGCTGATGTAATGTTGATGTGAAAGACAGCCTCTGTTTCTGTCTCTAACCCCCCCCCCCCAGCTCTCACCCAAGAAGACCTGGGAGGGCTTCATCGGAGGTTTCTTCTCCACTGTGGTCTTTGGCTTCATGGTGAGTACTCTTTATCTGCTTTTGCCGCTCACTCACATGCTCCGTTTTTACTTCTACTCACAGTTTCCAAGTACCCAAGACAGGAAAAATAGTTTGTTTTTTTGTCCTATAGCTTGCAGTAACAGATGCATCTCAGCTAGACACAGTTTTAGCACAGAATGAGATGTCTAAATTGTGGTTGATTATCTGCTAAAATTCCCATGTAGATAAGAAACAAGCATTGCCAAAATCTACGAGTTGTTTGGGTTTGACTGTTGGCGGTTTCCCAACATGCTCACTACTGCCAGACAGTGCCGTCACAACATTCAGTCATATTAGTTTCCGTCTGAAATCACAAGAAAACTCCAAGGCCTTTATTGTCATGGCATGGTCATGTGAAACCTTAAAACAAACTCTGACATGTTTTGGCATCAAGCCTTCATCAGGGAGCCAAAAAAAAAGCTTTTGTTGTGTTTTTTTCTGTAATATTTCAAGCAAAAATGTCCAACATTTGCTGGTTCCAGCTTCTTAAATGTGAGGATTTGCTGATTTTCTTTGTCATTTCTGACAGTAAATGAAGAGTCTTTGGGTTTTGGACTGTTGGTCGGACAAAAGGAGCAATTTGAAGACGTCACTTTGTGCTCTGGGAAATTGTGATGAGCATTTTTCACATTTGTTTGACATTTTATAGTAATAATATATTAGTGATTAATCGTTAATGAAAATCATCGTTAGTTGCAGCCCTACATGTATCCCTGTCCAAAGAGCACCTCAGACAAACTAATTCTGAGTCCAGGAAGCGCTCCTACACAAACATTTCTTGGTAAAAATATTCTTTGTTGCCATTGAAAGTTGGATTTTTGCAACTGGACATGCCAACCACGATGTCAACCACTCCACATTTATTGACCACTTTCACTATCAGTCGTTGATGCTTATTAGCATGTAGCTGGTGGACGTTTCCACATTTCTACACATACGTGAAGGTTGCACAAAAGCATGATCCTTGCTTCAACTATCTTGGTGTTTGAATGTCATACTGATGTACTAATAGGGAGTTAGAGGCTGATCTTTTCGTTGTATCGTTTCATCCTCAGCTGGCCTACCTCCTGTCTCAGTTCCAGTACTTTGTGTGTCCCGTGGGCTTCAACAGCGAGACCAACGGGTTCACAGTTGAATGTGAGCCTTCTGATATCTTTGTGATGCAGGAGTACACGCTTCCCGCTGTGGTACAAAACACACTGAGATGGGTGAGACTTTGTTATTTTCATTCCTTTAATTTAAAATCTTTTGCACCTTTGCACGAACTAAAAGACCATTTGAAATATAATATATGTTCTAAATTAAATATTTAATTATATTGTATAGGTCATGCTATTGTAAGACTATTAAGGGAAGTTTTACTAAATCACCCCTAATGCCTAATTTTATATTACATTTCTTATGTAGACACGTACATTTTTAAAAGCAATTCAGTTTTAAAGTTCTTTCATATTTAACCTTGTTTATAAATGATCTGTTCAACACATGGACACACTGAAATCACTATAAATATATTGCAAAAATCCCAGTCTGCTTTGGCATTATTTTGATTATTTCTCCTATGTAAATGTCTGGATAAAGAGAAGAACAAAATTAGGCTTTTTGCTGTTAATCCGATCACATTTTAATGTTGGTCCCGTTTCTCCTCGTCTCTCTTTTAGAAAACGGTGAACCTGTACCCCTTCCAGATCCACAGCATCTTCCTCTCGTCCTTCGGGTCCCTCATCGGGCCCTTCGGCGGCTTCTTTGCCAGCGGCTTCAAGCGAGCCTTCAAAATCAAAGTAAGGAACATCTCAGTTTGGTCCTCTTTTTTTAAGCTAACTTGATCTGTGATTTACGTTCCTTCATCTGGGATATTGTTTTAGTCTTGTTTCCCTTGTCTTTATGTATAATTTTATTGTTTTAGCATCTTCCGCTAAGTTCAGTTTTCACTTAAATCTAGCTAATTGTTTTCCATTTTATTGTCACAAATTAGTAGTTAACATCTCTGCAATCTGTGCCATTTCTGCCATTACTTTACTATTGTAACACTCAGCAAAGGCACTCCACTCATTGGAGCTCCGCCTCAAGCTACAAGCTCACAGACACAGATTAGTTTAAGGGAGTCATTTGAATGTTGCAGAAACTGGTTGGACCACTTCAACTGTGGTGAAGAGCAGAGATTTTACTTAAAGTGACAGGTAGCTCAGCGATGCTTTGCGTCATCCCTCACACAGCAGCACACTTTCATTACTGCAGGCTATCGTGGTAAACTGCAGCCTCCTACAGGCAGCTACTGAGGGCACCACTGCTTGTTTAAGGGCTCCCTGCTGTGAAAAGTCATTCCTCCAACAGCTGAGCCTGTTAATGTTTGTGTAGTCAGTGCTTCTGAATCTTGCCGACTGCCTTTTGTAGCACATCTCCACCTAGTGACGGCCTATATGTTTGACAGACGGTCTTTGCTAATGCAGCATTGAAACACCCGAGCAGCACCAAAAAATAAAGAACGAAATCTTCATCTTTTTAGAGGCAATAACATGGGTGGCAGTCTGCACATTCTGAAGAAATAAGACAATAATGAGGCCAAACCATGCTCTGATAACCACATACACACATTACACCTGTTGATCCCAGGCTCAGCAGGTACCTGAGTTCTGATGTCATGGTCTCTCCTCTCCTGCAGGACTTTGCCAACACCATCCCTGGCCACGGCGGCATCATGGATCGATTCGACTGTCAGTACCTGATGGCCACCTTCACACACGTCTATATAGCCAGCTTCATCAGGTAAGAAGAGGAATGGAGGCTCAGAGGGAGAGGTGTCTGATAGTGACATCTAAAAATGTGTTAGCGAGTTCCTTTCAGCCATTTAAAGTTGTATATGTTCGTATATCAGTTCTCATAAAGCTTCAGATGGCTGTGAAATAAAAGGAACTTAGAAACACACCAATATTTAGAAAACTTAACAGTATTACTGCAGTATAATCATGACAGCCACAGTCAGACAAGAGTAGAAATTACAGTTTGTCACTGATAAAACAAACTTAGCTACAACCAGAAGTTATCATTTCAGTCCATAATGCCACAGCAGGAAACTCTCTCTTGTCTCTCAGCACCTTAAATTACAGCAGCCACCTACACTATTTCACTAGCCAACCTAAATCTTAGTTAATAACCACTTTTATTGTGATGGTTGGTCACTTGCCATATCACGTTGCTAGTATGTGGCTGGTGATGATTTCTAAAGCAGGAACCTTAAGAAACAAGACGGACCGCTATAACCTGCAAGGCGGGGGTCATGTGACCAACAGAGACAATCGAAGGCGTCGGGAGGCTGCTTGTTGGCAGCCTTGCTAGCTTGTGTAACGTTACTTGCATTGAAGAAAAAGGTTAACAGTGAAGAAGCACGTGACAGAACTGCCTGGAAAAGTAGTAAAACACCTTAAAGCAAAGGGAAAAAGGCAGTAAAGTTTGTTAATCATCCTGCAGCGTCGAGCAGGCTCTGTTTGGTTTTGACAAATTGTGATTCGAACAATGAAAAAACTTTCAAATGTAAAAAGGAAACAAAATAAAGACTTGTAGAAAGCTAATATCCCTTCAAAATACAACATAACTTCTAGTTAATCAAAGTTTCAAAAACTTTTCCCTCAAATCCTTGAAAGTGTGTATGCCTGTCGTCTGACATAAAACAACATCATTAAACCCACAGTCAGTGTGGTCTATTAGATAACACTGTAATAGCTCACACAGCCAATAGCGGTCAGCCGGCAGATGATCTGCTAGCTCAGCTACGCTCGTCTGTCATGTGACCCTCGCCTTTCAGTTCCCTTCTGGTTAGCGGTCTCTGGAGAGTCTCCTCAGACACCTTAAGGCACAGAAAGAGCTGAAGAGAGTTTCTGTTGGATTTCCTGGTTTGTTGATGTCCTCTTAGAGGCTGTTTTTCACTAACAATCAAAGGAAGCTGTTTGGAACCTCTGTTTGTCCATAAAAGCTCCACAGTTAGCATTTTTCATATTCTTGTTTCTATTGTGGTCACTTCTTTTTCCCACTTTAGTTTTTATTGATGATTTCAGCATGTGTAAAGCTATAAAACCAACAGAAGAACATGTAAATAGACAAACACACCTAGAAAAAAAAAAAAAATATAGAAAGAATTGGGGTTTTGTTTGGGACTTACTTTTTTAGTAGTCCATCCATTCTCACAGTTTCATCAACTAAATCAGTTGTCCTCTACGTAGTCTTCGTCGCTGTTTTGGGTCCTGAATAATGTCCATTTCTCCCACTTTTCTTCCATCTGTGCTTCTTGCAATCTCAGACAATGTGTCAGTTTTTTCCATTATGTAGATTTCCTCTACCATCTCCATCCATTGCTCCTGGGTAGGGGGATCCACTTTACCCCATTTCCTTGGGAAAGCTTTTTTACTAGCTATTAACACTATTTTGACCAGATAGCTATCCTTTATTTGTACATTTTCTTCAGTAAAATTTAAATTACACAGATAGAGTACCATGTAGCTCATAGGGATATCATATCCTAGTATCTATACAATTTTCCAAAACATTAATGATTTCAAAATCCAAAATATATATGAGTGATCCGCATCTACTCCACACTCTCTCCAGCATGGTAGATTTACATTTAAATATTTACTCGACCTTGGGCGTGATCTAAAAAAAAAAACTGATCAGATTTTTCCAAGAGAATTCCCTCGTGGTCACATTTTTTTATTGTTGTCTCGCAGGGGACCGAACCCAAGCAAGGTGCTGCAGCAGCTGTTGATGCTTCAGCCCGAACAGCAGCTCAGCATTTTCCACACTCTGCACTCCCGCCTGAGAGAGAGGGGCATGCTCCCCCCAGCTGCTGCCCAGGCTGAATGAAAGACCGCCGGCTTCACGGGGTGACGACTGGAGAGTGCGTGTGATGGTTTGGAAAGTTTGTGTAAGCATGTACACACACACACACACGCACACACACACACAGGTACACACACTCTTTAAGTATGGCTGTATGGTGTGTGTGATCCGAGGCCTCTCTCAGAGCGTCCATCATCATCCTGCCGGCCCTTCATTCGACCTCCAACCAGCTCAAAATCACGACTTTGAACCTGAGGTGACTCTCCAGTCTACGTGGAATAACCTTGTAGTAAAAAAAACAAAACAACAAAAAACACAGTAACACAGCAACAACAAAAACAAAAGGCGGCTTTGTTGCTTTCCACTTGAACCGGCAGTTAAACTACAACACGCTTCACGAGCAAACAGACAGTCCCCATCCTAAAAACGTACAGACTTAAGATAAAATGTCTTACGGAACAAAATGGACTCTAAAGCACGTGGCTTCCTCAGCGCAGGTGGATGGCGGATGTGCAGTTTCCCTGTGGACGACAAATATTGCACTGACTTTAGCTGAACAAATGGATTTAAGAAGCTTCTACCAGCATCAACTGGGCCCAAAGTGTTGGGCACGTGGACCTGAGCTACAGCAAAACAGACTGTGGAGACTTCTGGGGTTTGGGTGAAGCAATGACGCAGGAGGGTTGTCAAACATACTCTAGATGCTGTTTTATAGACTACGCTCTATTTAATGGTCCTAAACTCACAGCATAACAAAACATGTAGCATGTACGCTGTAGTAGTAAGTCCTGTCTTGGGCTACTGCTAAACTAAGCCATGTTTATTCTCTTCTTCCACAGCGTGAAGTTTTAGCTTTTAGGTTTTATGTCTAAATCTAAATAACTCGCACAATTAAAGTCAATAAAATATTGACTGTAGGCATGTTAACGCAGAAACTAGAGCATCAGCACTCAAGTTAATGTATTGTACATAAATATACTGGAAATATTTAGCTGAACAAATACCTAATACATATTATTATAACTACTTGTGTGACCTGCTGGGGGAAAAGAAAACATTTTTAAGCTATGAGAAATGATATGCAAAAAAAATAAAAAATAAGATGTAACTCATTTGTAGCCTTTAGCATGAACAAATTAGATTTTTATGAGGTGGGGATGTAGATTTGATCTGAGGTTGCTGCTTTAGAGGGTGTGCTGGGTGACCCCTTACTAGAGATTGTAAAAAGAATTTAAAGGAATAGTTTGACATTTGGAAAATGGGCTCATTCTTGTTCAAGAATTCAATTAGAAGATCGACGTCACTCTCGTGTTTGTGCTTTAAGTGTGGAGCTGGAGCCGGGAGGGGAACAGCATAAAGACTGGATGCAGGGGGGAGACAGCTAGCCTGAGTCTGACCAGAGTTCACCTGAAAAGCTCACTAATTAACATATTGTTGGCGAACAATAGTTGTATGCTGTAACTTCCCCTTCAGTCGTCACGGAGACGATCAAACACGCAAGATCGAACGGTCACAAGCACACAATACTACAAAACAGCTCACTTGGACGCTACAGACTACGTTGGGATGTAAATAATCACAAGTTGAATTTTCTAACCTGGTGTTCCCGTCCTCTGACTTTTTTTTTTGCCATGCATGAATTACATAACTCCGGGAATTCAGAGATGTAAAATCAATCACTTTTCCTCCATTCTTCTCTACAGTACAGACACAATAACTTGTGCCTCCCGTCAATGTTCCCATTAGATTAGATTATTAGACCGTCAGTGTGGAGGTTGGCTTAGGTGGGGTCAAAGTTTAATTAAGTTGAACTTGCGCTGCAAAACATGTTGTAGTTTTTACGTTTCTGTTTGTGTACGGATTAAACAAATGTGTTCATTTGTGAGCTTTAGAGGCGTGACTTTGAAGAAAGGGCAGTCGAGCTGTTTCCCCCTGCCTCCAGTCTTTATGCTAAGCTAGGCTAATCACCGCCTAGCTCTCAAATTCATACTAAACCTACATACATAAGAGCGATATTGATCCTCTTATCTAACTCTCGGAAAGAAATCGAATAAGCGCATTTCCCAAAACGGTGAACTATTCCTTTAAAAGGCTGTGCTTCCTTTAAATGATTTAAACAATGACTTTAGTTGCACTGTAGCAGGCGGGGTGGGGTGGGGGTGGGGTGGATGCATCAGACCACTCCCACATCCTCAGACTCAGTTTGTTAAACTGTTAAAAAAAATCTTGCTATTTCAGTCTTCTTATGCATTAAATCACTGTTAAATTATTACATTTTAGAATGTAGTTTGCAATATAAGGTGTTATCAATGATAACATAAGATTTGAGTACATTTGGAGCCTATATACTGTACAGTATGTGAGTATATACAGTACTGTATTTACACATATCTTTTAAGTATATAAAAATCTGATACTCTGGGCGGGTGGTTTTATCAGCAATATATTCATCTTATGCAAGTTGCAGTTGATTCCTTAGGATATGGGTTGGATGATTTAATTCTGCAGGAAATCTGTGGCATTTATGATTAATCACATGTTCACCAGTGGGAGAAATGAGACATTGCATTATAAGCGTGTTACAAGGCTGCGTTTGCGGCCGACGAGATTCTCTTGATTGAATCCAGATCTTTTCAGAGAGAAATGTTTACCAAAGCACTGTCTGATTAACACTGATTTCCTTCCGTTATTGAAAAAGCTCCAGGGCCCAGGTCCAAACGATCGCCTCCTTCCTATTCTGACGTCCTCTCTTTGTTCTGAAGAAAACGAGGAGAGTTTGGGAGTGGGCTGCAGACTGGAGTGCTAACATTTGAATCTGTGGCCTGTGTAATGTGTGTCACTGTGTTCTGTTCACTTCCTTCAGTTGGAAAACAACGAAGAGGATGCTATATTTTATTTGTCCAGTTTGTTCCGTTTATGTTTTCCTCATAGGAGTGCATTTTAGCGTGTTTTCCCCTATCTGAAGTGAATGAAGGGTGCTGGGTGGATGATTTTTGGGACCAGCTATATTGTACTGTATACATCTGTAACTGAACCACACACATTACTGCTTTACAGGCTTTTCTGTATTCAACCTTCACTGTCCAACTTACATACTGAACAAGATGAAGCAAAGCATGCAGACATCTGGGCAGAGTTCAGACTAAAGCAACCTGACCAAAAATCAACACAAACAGCAGACGGTCAAATGATTTAAATTCTTTTTAAAGCTGTTTTATATGGAGTCTGGGGTGTGTCACAAAAATAATTAAACACTTTTATAGATAAATTAATTAGTCAAGTAATCAAAGCATCAAAAAACTAAGATGTGATTTAAAAAGTTTGTTTTGATGCTATTTCAAAAACTGAAATGTAGAAACTTTACAAAGTTATAAAATTATCATCTATCATTTATTTTTGTGTCTTAAATGAATTAATTCATTTTAAAAGACTAAAAGAAAAATCTGCTTTTATTCTTTAGTTTCCATTTGATGATCACTTACATTTAAATGTAATTTAAATTAAATTGAATCAGAGAAAGGTTGGAGTTTTTGACGGATAAATTACTCAAAACAATTAATCGATTATTAAAATAGTTGCTGATTAAGTTTTCGATTAATTGACAATTTTAGTTCTAGTTGGAAGACACGCTAACAGAATAACAAAAGTAAAATTTTAAGTATTTTTCAAATCCATTTAAAAAGTCATTTATTCTTAATACAATAATGAAGTTGAACTATTAATTGGCACATTTCATAACTTTTTCATGAACACCATCAGTCATTACATATACATTTAATTACTTTGCACACTTCAATGCATCGATTCATTATTATAATTAAGAAGTGTATTATTACATTGGCACACTCAAGCCTCCACAGTTTTACAGTTATAGTTCAAATTAGATCTAAGCTGTTGGACTAATGTATATTTTTATTCAAGTTATGAAGGTGAAACGCACAGACGTAAAGGTAGGGAAGAAAAAGGTAATTTTAGCTGCCCAAATGTCAGGTAATGATGCACTGCAGATGTTTGGTTGCTTTCTTTTTAATTTATCATTTTGTGTATATTTTGTGTGATTTGCTTTGAGCAGAAATGTTTTCTAATGAAAATCTATAGCTTTTGGAGTGGATAAGATTAAAAAGTACACAGAGGAAGTATGTTGTTAATATAGGGGTAATACAAAGAAATGTATAAACCACATATTGATATCTTGTTAGGGATATTGTGAAGCTGTTTACTGTATGGAGGTGAATAAAGTTTTTTTTTTTCTTTAAAATGTCTTCATTATGTTTCATGTCCTTGTGATAATGACAAGACGGAGAATTCACTTTCACATTGAAGGAACAACTTCAGATTTATTCACAAAGCTCGACAGTTTGTGATTAGACATTTAAAAAAAAAAAAAAAAAAGGATTTTGCACAGTGTGAAAGAGCAAATGCAACGTTTGCACCCATGTAGCTATTACAGACAGACAACAGCCAAGCATTGAGAACAGGAATCTGTCAAAGGGAATATTTGGAGAGACTCCTCTGGCCTCGACAAACACGCCACCATGTTGGAGGAGTGACAACAGGAGAAGGGTCATTTTAAAAATGCCTGATTTCTGAGTGGTACTTTGGTGTCATTGGAAATGAGGAAGAGTAAAGATCACGCTGCTGATAGCTAGTGTTGGGACTCAACAAAGAAACTAAATGTCTCTGACTCGTTTATATTAGGTGACAATGTCTGACAAAAGTTTGCGTTCATTATTTAGGATCCAAAGAGTGTCATGATGAACAGCAAACAAATACAGGCATTTATTCCTCCATAAAATCATAGAAATTACAATCCTAATCAACCAACGCTGGTTACAGATCATTAGATACAAATACCCATAAAACAAGCTGCTGTTAATCATCCTTAACAGACTAAAAACAAGACAACCAAAACAAACAAAAACAGCCTAGAATACGAAATGACAAGTGTCCAACCAATCACAAACAAGCTTTTCACATGGTCACATTCTTAAAAAGCGATAATTCGACAGCATTTTTGTTGTCACTCTTTCAACTCTCTGTGTTGTTTTGTCCCTTGTCAATATATCTTGATTCTTCTCCATCACCTGACAGGTTTCCATTAAAGTGCGTCTCAGATTTGTGTCCCTTTTAATGTCAGTAACAAACACACATAATTGTACATCATAGCAGAGCACATCATCATTACAGTGATGAAAATGGCTTCAGTATCTCAGGACCATTTAACAGAAACAACAGTGACCCCTTCTGGAGAAATGTACTACACTTGAACAAACCAGAACAGAACAATAATTCAAAATAACATTACTTTCTAACAGAAGCTTCTAGAAAACCTGAAATCATTATCACTAAAACTAAAGTCAACAACAGCCATGCATAATCTGGCCTTACTTACTTACTTTTAAATATACAGTTTAAGGCTAAATGACTTAAGGGCACTGTCTTCCTATTGAAAGACAACAGAAGAGATAATACAGCATTGTGACATGTTTGAAGATGTGATATTACATTCCTGTGGGCCTTGCACACAAATATCTGAATCAAAGTATTTGAAAATAGTGCAATTTTAAATGTTATGGCCGTATCCGTTCAGTACAATGTTTAAAGTGCCAAAAACGACAGACATAAACTCATGCTTGTTTGCTAACAGATCAACTCCAACATTTATATCGGGGCAGAAAGTCTGAAAGGAGAAAACAGTGGAGAAAACAAAACGCAAAGTATTTAGAAATACTTGTTCTCTGGGTAAATAGATCTTAAAACGAAATAAAGGCGGAATTAAAACAATAGCAGTTGGACAGACTGTTCATCACGCCTGTACTTGGCACAGAAACTAAACTATAATTATCAAAATCTGTTTTTCTCTGTTCTGCTGCACCTTTTCAGGGTGAAGTGTGTAATCAGCTAACTCATGAGTCATAGCCATTCTCATTTTTGACCTTTTGCTACTTCATGTGAGCGATAAAATCAAATGGGGAAACCTTGTTGTGGGTCATTTAAAAGATAGCTTTTGAGTGCTTGAAGATGATCGTTGACTAGCATTAGTATATTTTTCAAGTTGTCGTTTTGAAAAATGAAATGAATGGATAGGCTTTGGCTGTCAGTATCCTTCACTACTCTGGTCCATTTCCATTATACTTCCCCTTCAACATGGTCACATCTAATCCCTTTTACACTTCATTCCTTCTCAAGAACCAGTTTAAATGTTGAAAAGAGAACAAGCTTCTTTTCCACCTGGTTCCCACTTCAAACCTTTACAGTAACTCTTCCAGAGACCAAGCATTTTAGCGATAATGCCTCACTCATCTGTCAGTTAGCTTCATTTTCTGTGGCCACTTCCCTTCAAGCTAGCTAGGTAACTAAAGCGTTGAATGGCACTCTTGTCTCGTCATCTTCCTCTTCTACAACAGACCTCGGGTCGGGCCTATCGGGACAGAAAATTAGCCGTAGCAAAGCTAGCCCGACGCGCACCAACAGCCTCAACACAAGAAAAGCAAAAGGCACTGTAATCTCCATCAGGTGGAAAATTGGGGCGCTAAATTTACTCAAAATACATGTTAGGAAAAACGTCCCCAGAGCTACGCAGGGGTACAGAGCTAGCTTAGCTAGCATAAACACGTGCTCACGTCCGCCATATCGTACATAAGGGTGCAGAGTTTCCTGTTCATTGTAAAGCGCGACCACCCAAATAGCGAGCTGGAATATTCCAGCAAAGAAAATGATCACACAGCTAATCTGAATGGCTTCCAGTTCGTTGCGAGAGTTGTGTGGGAATTCGTGTGTTAGCTGGTAGGCTAATGGCAAACCTCCGACGAACGCCAGTGAGAAGGTGTTCAGCAGGCCCATGAAGCGCGTTGCCTTGGTGACATGGAGGAAGAGCGAGTGGTGCACAAACCAGAGAAGGCCGACAGTGGCGAAGGAACCAAAGTAGGCGAGGTACTCTGGGCCGTAGACCTGCAGAGCTGCTATCAGGCTGCCGCCAAACTGCTTCTGGACGACGGTCGGGTCGGGAACGTTGTCCTCGCTAAAAGGAAGGAACCAGAGAAGAGAGGCTAAACACTTTTCTCACACTATTAATTACACTCCATGAGCAGAATCTACAAACATCCTGCACTCAGACGTATTTGTACAAAACTATTCAGGTACTTTTAGTGTGTTGGATCGGACCATTTCAAAGCAGCTTTGAAGATAAGCTAAAGAAGAATTATGGCACTAGCCAAAAAGTTGGGCAGCTTTACATCATGCAGTTATAACTGGTGCATAAATACCTGTGCATATATTCCTTTGCCCTATGTCTACCCGTTCAAGGAAATAAAGTGAAACAAACCATATGTCCAGGATGAGAAGCGTTGCTACGATGGCATAAACTCCATCACTGAAAGCCTCCACCCGCTCCTTACTGAGGGGCTCGTTAGGCAAGTAGGTGTAAAACAACATGGAGTCCGGAGTCTCCTCCACCTGACCTGGAATGGACAAGATTTGTTTTTTTAAAAGGAGTTCAGCACGTGTTTGATACGCTTCTCCTACCTGTCACGAGGAAATCTAGTGCTTACCGATGGCTTTGCTGCGACACCACTTCAAACACTGGGAGATGTACGGCAGGAAGATGACAATCGCCAACAGCACGTAAGACTGAGACAAAATGAAAATGTCACCGCACAGAAGAGATTTAGAGCAGCAGCAGTTCAGAGGCAGACGTAAACTCTGAAGGTTGAAGTGACTGAAAGACCTGCTGTCTCAAAAGAACCAAACTATTGCTGAAACAATTACTCAATCGACAGAAAATTAATACATTTTGCCAATCTATTGTCATTAATCAAGCAAATATCCAAAACATTTGCCTGTTCCAGCTTCTCAAATGTGAGGATTTTCTGCTTTCCTCTGTTTTATATCTTTATAAATTGATCTTTGTGTTTTCGACTGTTTGACGGTACAACAAAACAAGACGTGTAAGGATGCCACCTTGGGCTCCAGGGAGTAGTGATGGGCATTTTTCTAATCTTTTTTTAGATATATAGATTTCGTGATTAATCAAAGAACTAATCAGTTTATTAATAAATAGAGTATAATATAGTATAATAAAATAATCATTAGTTGCAGCCCTGAAACATTTTACAAGTTGAATCTCTGAACCTCTAATCGTCCACTGATGCTCAGATGTTAAATGTAGCGTCCTCAAACAGTTGAAGAAAAGAGTAAATGCCGCCCACCAGCTGGAAGAAGATGAAGGAGAAGATGCTGGCGAAGAAGCACATGATGGGAACCCGCATGATGACTTTGAGGATGTGGTGTTTGTAGAAGGTTTGGTTCTCTGAGATCTGGATCTGCTCGTTCAGCAAGAAGGGACGGCTGAAGGCGTACAACACAATCACCGACTAGGGAAACAAAGGCATGTCGGATTATGGCGGATGTGATTACACCGAATAGAACAGAAACAAGAGGTAAAGCAGTTAACAGAATTTTAATAGTTCCACTAGAAAGAAAAAAGAGCAACAATAATAATTGTTTTTGAGGACAGAATTATTTGATGTACTGATTCATTTAAAAGGCCTTACCTGAATGACGCCCATCACCATCACACAACCACAGAAGAGTAAAATCCCGAGGACGTTCTCAGGGAAGGTCGCCATCAGAGAGAACTGCAAAGATAAGGCACGCTCGAATGACATCAGTCAACTTAACGTTTATTTGTGCAAACGGTGCGCTTAGCCACTGCAGCGACTCATACTCACTGTGTACGGCAGAAAGGTTATCAGCATCATGCAGGCCTGAAATAGAACCGAAAGCAGAACTTCATGTTAGAAAGGAGGAAACGTGCTCACCAGAGAAAACAACTTTCATTCACAAGTAAATTACTTTAAAGTTTAACAGCACTGAAAACGTGACTCTCTTTCTCTTAGCAGTCGTCCATTCAGAGGGAAATCGGCTCCATTATTACTATTTTATTGAGTGTTAATTATGATATATTTGTCTAGGAAATCAGTTACCAACGTGCACTGATTTATGTGACACATATTGTATGTAGAAACCTTTGGAGTCTCACTTAATGTGCTGGTTAAGTCTTTCTTTAAGCCTTTTTTATGCTAGCTGAAATTAGATTTTATAGTCAAAGTTAAAAAAAGAACAAGCTGACCAGCTAATCAAACTATAAATTGTAAATCAGAGAGGCGATAAAAGGACAAGAAATTAAATTTACAGGGACACAGTGTCCAGCTGTGTTTATTAACGTCTTCAACCCCTTTCTCTGCTCTGTACAGAACGTAGACATGTAGGAAGAATGAAATATAACCAACTAGCAATACATGTAATATAATCCAAAACGTTCAGTGATCTCAATGGTAGTGTACTCACGAGGTTCAGCAGTGCAAGGCAGTCATCAATGCGTACAATTACTTGGAATAACCTGTGAAATTCAACACAAAGAATGAGGAAGTGATAAATAATAAGCCTTAAAACTGCTGGTATACATCTAATACTACTACTACTACTATTACTACTAATAATAATAATAATAGTAATAACTCACTTGATATGAGCAGCCCAGGCAACAGTCACAATCAGGAATGTCATTAAGTAAACAGCTATCTTTGTTGTCAGCAGCAGCTGAACACTCTCCCTCAACTCCTGCCAGACAGACAAACAGATTTAGAACATGATCCAGAGTATTACTGCAAAGATTTGTATTATATCTGGTGCATTCAATACTGAAGTTACAGTGACCTAAACCCCAAACCTGAACAGTAGTTTGAGGAAGAACATAATGACATTGCGATTGTCAAAAATTACCTCATTATCTTCCACCTTTGTGTGGGCCACAGGTAATATCTGTGAATAAAGGACACTGCATTAAGAGAAATATCACATGTTCAGAGAAAGACACAAAAGACTAAGAATCTGTAGAGACAATCTGATTTCTAACTGACTCGTTATGTCAAGGACCCTATTACAAATATTTTCATGGCTAAAAACCTTTAGAATTTCTGGTCAAAAGTATATTATTAAGTGGTGGCTAATAAATGCCAACTACAGTAAATTCACTGTGAGTTATATGAAAATAACGGTTGTCAGCGTACCTGTGTTTTCAGCTAAGTTGCTGAGATATTTAACGTCCTTAGTTGAGCTCAAAGTGAAACAGGTTAGCTTTAAAAGTTCCTCATACCAACTCTGAACTGGGGGTAGACCAGTCCTCCCCAGTTCAAAGTCTGTACTATCCACCTTCCTACTGGAATAAACTGCAAAACAAACTCAAGTTAGCGACACTAATTCCTCTGGGGGACTTTAATGTTCTTTTTCCTGATATGATTTCTTGAAACGTTTGATTGGTTTGTCTGTGTGATGATGATGATATTTTGTCGGACTCACTCATCTCGTTTTGATCTGAAAATGAAAAGAGAGGTCTTGATCTCAGCTTAATTAACTCTGTGTGGCACTCCACGCCACAGTCCCTCGTCTGCGTAGCTGGAAATGTGAGCAAGTATTTGCCCTTTGATGCCATAAAATGTCTCTTCTCCAATACAAAACCTTTACAGATCTGGAACTTGCCAAATTCATTTTTCATATTGTATAACCCCGTTTGTCTGATCACAACATGTGCTCAGTGGTGGAAGAAGCATTCAGAAACACCACACTGCATATATACTGCATTACAAGTAAAAGTCCTGCATTCTACAAAATAATGAAAGTATTATCAGGAGAATGTATTTAAAGACTCAAAAGTAAAAGTACTCATTATGCAGACAGAATGGCCCCTTTTGGAGTGCTGTAATATTATACAGTATATGGTATTATTGGATTAGTATCACTGATGCATGACAGTTTTATGTTGTAGTTTGTTAAGGTGGAGCCTACTCTTGGTAGTTTTATCTATTACAATCAATGTGTTGTATTGATAAGTTCATCATATGTTTTGTAACTACTACATTATGCAATACTAACTGCAGCTGTCAGATAAATGTAGTGAGGTATTGAGTAGTAAAATGAAAATACTCAAAGTAAAAGCCAGTGCACTAAGGGATGTTTCCCCAGTGCTTGTGAGATATTTACTAAACGGAGGGAATAATAATAAAGTGATTTTGATGCCTCCATCCTGCCTCGGCGTCTTACCATGACGGTGGCGATGATGGAGATGAGGGCATCGCTGTAGGCCAGCAGTCTGTGGGAGGACTGGGTGCTGCTGTGGCCCTCTCTGTCGGACGGAGTGACGCTCTCCAGGAACGAGGAGGAGGAGGCTGCGTGGCTCCTCGCGCCTTTCTTCTCCATCTCCTCCTCGACGTGGTGCTCTATGATCTCGCTGTCGTCGTTTTCCCCCATGGTGGAGGTGCTAGAGGACCGCAGAGGACGCAGCAGGGACCATGGACACGCCGGACTGAGCTGTTTGCAAACAGCCAAGAGACAACTGACTGAGGGCGGGGAAACAGGAAGCAGATGCCCGGTTGTTGTCCCGTTGTCAGCAAAGATCGTAGACTGAGGGAAGAGTAGCCACTCGGTGGTTAAAAACGGATCCAGGTCTAAGATAGATACGGCAGCTTGCTTACTAATATTAATACCATAATGATTTCTTTTTACTTTCTTTCTTGTTTGTTTTACGTTATTTATGTTTTGGTATAGTTTGGGCTGGTGTAATCTTTGTTTATAATTTAATTGTGTACTTTGTGTCAAAAATGTACTGCAGAGTTTTGCCTTATGTTCACAGGTGCTCGACAAAACGCATTGTGTGCGCATTTTGAGGCATAATTAAAGCATTAATACAATTTTATTTTTATCTTTTAAGACCATTATTTTTTATATGAGCGGCAGCACTACCATATACTGTATGCAGGTGCATCCTTTATTTCGCCATTGTCGTATCAAAAAATCCGAGTAATGAGTCTGCAGTTTACAGCAAATAATAACCTAGCAAGGTTAGCGGTATTTTTAGTACTCAGTGAGCCAGGTCATCTGGGCATCACCATATAAATAACAACACTATAACATAAAACAGTTTTACATATAAAATATAGTTTATTGACTGATACCGCTATGTTACATTTATAAATTAAGTTAAAATAAGGCGATTTGATGTTCCAAAATGTTCCCGCGGAATTCTGGGTTATGATAATTATGGACATGCGCACTGATGCGTGACAACATCCACACAGAAGAGTTAGCTAGCTAGCGAAGTTTCAAGACGCCAAGTAAGTGGGAGAGAAGAGCAATGGACTACAAACACAAACGCGGGTTTCGGAAGCGAAAATTGAAAAGAAGCAGCCGAGAAGAAGAAAAAGCAAAGCTTCCAAAAATAGGAAGTTTCTTTAAAAAGAAAGATGAGATAGCTAGCACTAGGCTAGTTCTTTACGCATGCTAATGCTAGCACCAGCGCGCCACCCAACACCACAGGATGTAACCGATGTAAGTAGAATTATGTATTTATTATGTATTTGACTAATAATCAGCCAACACGTTTGTGTTTTGTGTTTATAAGGCCTAACATGACGATGTTGTCAATGTGCGGCGCGCTGTCACCAACATTGTTTTTATCTGTGTCATTGTGGCTATCACCAATAGGCTAATGTTTTCCTAATTGTCAAGGTGCGCCATCACAAATGTTTTCATCTGTTATGGTGCTCCAACAACCGGATATTGTCAAGTAGTCTTATCATCTTGGCCTTACTATTAGCATTATTCCTCAGCCATTTGCTGCTTTGAAGATATTTCCTACATTTTTAGTTTAGTTTAGTTTTTTTACTGTTTCATCTTGCATCACTGAATGGGGAAAGTTATTAGGTTAGGTATATTAATGTCCTATCATAAATCACCTGAATGAGCAGGCAGACATGACACTTGCAGCTGCAATAATTGTTTGGACTATTCATGGTGATTAGGCTATGCCAAAGTGTAATTTCTCAAGAGCACAGTTTTGATCGTGGCAATTTAGTTCTTGGATGAAGGGACAGAGTGAGACCTCTGTAGCATTTATCTACTCTCTGATGACTCTACTTGGAGCTGGGTAAATAAGTTATAAAAATGTTAAAGCAGATTTAACAGCTTACTAGGAAGCCCAGAGTTTCCAAGAAGCCTTGTTTGCAGGTAAAACATATATGAATATATACAAATACAAAAGACGTTTGGTGCACAGCAGGGATGTTGCAAGTAACAATTAAATGAGATAGTATTTTAATAGTAATAGTATCTCATGAGAAGAATTGGCGGTAGCATTGCACTGTAACTCACTAACTACACAGAAATATGAAGGGATGTGGAGCAACAAAGGAGAAACTGGGATTATTGCTGAGTGAGGTGATACCTCCACCCTGCCACTGGGAGGCAGTGGTGGTGCATGTGTTCTGAATGAATGCCATGGTTATATCAGAGCCTTTTTTTAATTTTTTTTTTTAGTAAAGAATACTTGTGTGGTCACTGCACTTATATTCAGACAAATGCCACAGCGTGTCTGTAATTCCACACCTGACAGGAAGTAATTTCATTTTATTCAGCTCTCCTCTGTTAGCAATTGTGTGCCACCTGTCCTGCAGTCTGTGGTGGTATCAGCTGGTGTTTCGATGCAGTGAAAACCGAGCAATCATAGTGCACTCAGCGAATAATATAAACTCAAATACATGATTGTAAGAAGGATCAGAGTAAATGACATCTACTTACAATTACAGTATATACTACAAAAGAAAAGAAGGTAACTGAATTCATAACAATGTACTCATTCCTGCTTATTATTAAGTTGCTGTCATTCTACAGCTCTTAGGATACACTTGTGGCCTTACTTGTGTTGTGTAAATCTGTAGGAAAGGCCTGACAGAGTGGCACATTCATATTAGCTTCCACAATGAGGGAGTGTAATGAGAGTCCCTGATTTAGATTACAGTACATGCCTCAGTGATGCAGACGAGCTGGTAAAATAGACTGGCGGAGGTCTGTTGTAGTCTGTTATTGTAGCATGTTTTTTACAAAGTGCAGATTAGACATGTGAAGCACTTTTCTGCCTCTAGAGGGCGACATTATACTGTATCTGGCAATGAAGAAGTTGGGAGATTCAGCTCTTTTTTTCTTGTTTGAGAACTCAACCTGTTGACCTCTAACTCCATCACTTTATTTCTTTTTCAGCTCTCTATTAGCAGGGTACTGCATAACATTTATTAAAAACAAAGGTAGAACACCTGTGTTATGAGTAAGGGTAAAAATTAATAAATGAAGAGAACTAAATAAGTATATTGTTCATATAAATTAGTAATTTGTCCCTTTACGTCTACCACTCTCTCTTGCAATATATTGTACTGTTTTCAAGTTAGGACAACCTTGGAAATATGAATGTTTCCCACTAAAAAGAAAGTAAGATCTTCTTCTGACACTGACAGGTTTACTGGCAGGCAGTGAGGGATAAGGATTTTGAATATACCTTTTTCAGTACCTATGATCTTCCTCCTCCCCGCATCGCTTTCTCGCTTCATCCCCTCTTGTGTTGACACTCTGCTGCTGGCCCTGTCAGCCTCAGGAGCCCCGCACGGTAGAGCTGTGAGTCTGGAGTCTTGAGTCTGGCTTCGGTCCCAGCGTTTCTACACCAGTCTTATTTAACCCAGGTTTGAGCAGTGCAGCCAGTGCCTTAAGGCGGCACCTTGGGCTGTCTCTCCTAATGATGTCTCTGCAACCTGAGGTCCTCCTCCATGAACCCTGCTCATGCAAATTAGTGCAGAGTCTCTCCACTGATCCACTGGGTAATCAGGCAGCCATTTTAAAGGGCAAGAAGTCAGATTTTAGCAGCAAAAAATGAGCGTAGTACAGCTGCAGGGGGTTGATCCCTGCTAATGCTCGATCAATGACACTGAGACTTTCAATACTCACCGTCTTGCCTGTACTCTGCTTTTGAAACACAAAACTCCCTGTGTGTGGACTATGAGGACAATTTCCACTGCAAAATGATTTAAATACAAAAACACTGCAGAATTCATTCTCTCCACTGAACAACTTTTGTACTTTTGGTTGTGTCCCCAAAATAAATTCTCATAAATTAGTATTCTGTCTTTTCTGCTGTTGTTTTGTGTTGAAATACACCCATTTGTCTCTTCTGTGTGATACTCAAATATTAATTGTCTACAGTACTGATCGAGAATAGATGCAAGATAACATTGGGCATGGGCGTTGCTGCATAACATTGGGACTTCATCATACTACCACTGTATCCACAAGCATGAACTCCTCCTCAGTGTTAAAACGAGGAGGGGGATCAGTGGACAACTGAGGATATAAAACCAAAAGTCTGCCTGCTTTAATCCGAGTTAAATACGTTTTGTGGGGCAGTTGGGGGCAGCGGAACAAAAAAACACATTACTGACTTTATCATTTTATAAAGCTAACATGTTGGCAAACGGAAGCATATTTGCACACTAGCAGACACGCAATAACATTAGCATTCATTTGGAGACATGCTTCTGGCCACCTGATGAATCTCCAATATTCACTCTCCTTTTAGCTCTAAAAATGCTCCACCACGTTCACCAGCTAGTGGCTGACTTTTTTTCTGTTTGCCTTATGTTGCTGCCCAGGTGTTTATCAGAGCTTTTTCACTGATAACAGGTTCCTGCTGCAGCTGGAAATAAAGTTGTGGAGTTTGCGGGCAGAAAAACCAAAACAATGATCTGAAAGACCCCAAAACACTCAGAAGAGTTGAAGGGAACTGCAGAGGTGGGTAATAATTCTCTATAGGTTTGTCACTACGAGCGACTTCTTTCACATTACACATTGTCACGTTACACATTGTTAATATAAAATATAATGATGAAGTGCAGCTTTAAGTTTAAAAAATGCAAGGCATGTAGGATGAAATGTTACAAAAACTCTTTCATAAACCCTTTAACTGGAAGTAAGTAACTCAAATTCTCACCTCATAAAGTCTATGACGCTCCAGTGCTGCCTTGTAGCATTTGTATTTTACACAGTTTTGTACCAAGGAGATAATTTGTCCTTGCAGGCTTTTCATCTTGTCCCTTGTTAGTTACATTACAATCAAGCAAACCAATCAAGACAACACAAAGGGAAGTGATCGTTGAAGCGAACGGCTGACATAAAAGCCCCCTTTTACTGTCTCCAAAAGACATATTTAATGAGTGAGAAGGCATTCACTGCATGCAAATGTAGCCTAGCAACTAAGAGCTACCAGCGCAACCCCATACTGAGGTGTTTGTGAGCAAATCATAAGACAGGCAAGTCAATCATCACCACTTACGCAGGAAACCTTACATTAACGCTTGCCAAAAGGTGCCATTTTCAGGATCCTCAAAGTAAATGAGTGAAAGTGAAGTGTTTCACTCTAAAATATTTTAGATTTGTTCTTGAAAGAAATACCAGAAATATTCACAACTAAGAAGTACAAAAGGCAGCTTCATTACATCCTCAAAATGTCAGAACAGCTGCCTGCTGTGGCTAAAAAAGACTCTATGAGAGCGGTGAGAGTGAACCAAAACAGTAAAGTTGCAGCTAGAGAGCTAAACAATGAGCTGAAACTCACTATAAAGCTCCATAAAGTTGCTGCAGATTCAAGTGATAATTCTCTGTAGGTTCATCACTACGATCAACAACTTCCTGTATGGTAGATTCATATGGAATATGTAAATAGCAAAAAACAACTGACCTCCTCCAGTGAGCAGACAATTATGTAACACAGTGCAGATTGTGGATTTCATGGCTTAACTCCTTCCTCCAGACGGCAGATTAATTCAAGCTCATTTTCCCAACATGTGGTGGAACATTTGTGATGCCACACATCTGGATGAAACACAAGGGATGTGTCCCTTCTCATATGAGCAAACATGACAAGAGTGAAATTTTAACTTCCCTAAAAAGCACTTGAAAAGCACACTGTTCTCCCGACTGTCACCTAATCTACGACATGTTGAATGAGTTGGGGATTATTTTGCACGGAGACAGCTGCCATGGAAAACTGGAGGTAAACATGCAGCACAGCCTCTCAACACTGCTAAGCTTCTTTTGCCATGAAAGAGTATTTTCAGGACAAGCTGCTGCTCAGAATGGAGGAGTGTTTTTGTGAAATCATTTAATCAGTGATGGGAGCAATGTGGAGAGAGAGAATCAATGCATCATGTAGTCTGCATGATGAAATATTGCTGATGAAGGCTGCTGTTTTCCCTTCAGGTCCTTACAATATTGACTTATAAGATGTTTCGCTCATTGATCATCTTACCTAACATCTTATAGTATGTGATGAAAGGATCAGCACATAATTACAGTCTGTATCTCTGGTAGGTAGCTCAGCCCACCAGTTAGCTATGCATGTTCATGCTTTACATCACATTTTAGAACATAAACTGTACTAATTAATGCCAGTTTACTCGACACACATTCACATTTTGAAGCTGTCCTGTACAAATTCTTCTACTGCTGGCAGCTAGGTCACTGAAATATTAATAGTTTGAATGCCTTGCTCAATGGTGACTTGCCTGCAGTTGCTAAAGGACAGGAAAGTATTTGTCACATTCACATTTCCTGCAAGAACATGAAACCAAACCATAGCATTAAAAACACTTCACCTCAACACAAATCATCTGAAATCACCAACTGAACAATCAAGACAGAAAACCACCCTAGCAAAATAGCACAAACCACCAAACTAACCAAGCAAGGACAGAAAGATGTGACCAAAAAGTGACCCCCAGTTGCACCCAATCCACACCACCAAAAACATCAGAAAGCACCAAAAACACCCATCCTAAAAACATCAGACTGCCAAACTAAAATCAAGTCCCAATATCAAAAACCATTAAACTATACCACAAAAATATCATGTAAAAACCCAATTCATACCACCAAAACACCAGAAACCATCACAATACCCTTTCCACAAACATCAGACCATCAAACTAGTCCCAATATATCCAAAATTAAACAACCCAACAAAAATAACATAAAGCACCACAAATCATCAGTAACCACCAGAAACGTCAGAAACTACCCAGATATCCTTCCTAAAAACTGCTATTCCCAACACATCAGAAACCACCACAAAACACACACACACAAAAACAAATACAGTAATTGGTCACCAATAAGTGACCCCCCCAATCCACACCACCAAAAACATCAAAATCTCCACAATAGACCCTCACAAAAACACTGAAGACCATTGAATTTAGAGTCTGAGAATACCAAAATCAAATGAAAGCCCAACATCACAGACCACAAAACCACATCACCAAAGCAAAACAGGCAACCAAAGACCTCTAATTCCCTGGATGGAAAATATATATATATATATATATATATGTGTATATATATATATATATATATATATATATATATATATATATATATATATATATATATATATGTACCATGTACCATGAAAACATCAGAAACCACCAAACTACCCCGGGGAAAGTAGTAGAAGGGATCTCTTGGCCTACTGCCCTTTCCCCAGTTTTTGACATCACATCAAAAACTATTTCCCTGGAGAGACACCCAGGTGGAAGCCCATCTGTTGAGGAGCCATCTCTGTGATAGCACATCACTCTTCTCACGTTTCCTATTTCCCCCTCCTCGTCCCATCCTCCTGACCCCTTTCCCTCCTTTTCTCTCCTCCTCTTGTCAACCCCATCTGAGTGTTCACATCCCATGATTGAGACATTACTGAGTCTGGGACATTGTAGTCAGACTGTTGACTGCCCCCCTCCCTCTCACAACCCAGCCTTCCCGTCCCTAGATATGAGCCCTGATACCTTAATCAGTTTTGACAGGTGAAGTGGCTGCCATCACAACCCCTGCTGTCTGGATTTGCAGCTCATCACCTCGACTTAATAAACTCTGTCAGATGTAACAGGCCTGCTGCCAGTGGCACCTTCCTTCAGAAACCCTGTTATGACCACAGTTCATTACACACACTAAAATACACAGGGTTAATGCAGGACATGTCCAGTTTTGAGACACATGTTTTTTATCCACACTACAGAGATTGTGGCCCATGTGGAAATTCTGAAACAATATCCATCCATCCATCCATCATCGGTACTCACTGATCCTGTTTCGGGTCACGAGAGGCAGTAGCCTGTCCCAGCATGCATTGGGTGATAGACGGAATACACACTTGACAGGTCGCCAGTCTATTACAGGGCAAACACATTTTAACAGACTCATGTTGTGACCCAGTTCAAGTGCTGTCCCCAAATCAGACGGTCTAGAGACCAAAACTATGTAACAGACTGAAATGTAAATGCCTGTGTTAAACTGGGTGCTTGACACCACTGTTTACATTGAAAGTTTGATGTAACAAACACATGATGTGCCAATGGTAAATATCTCCACATAACTTTGTAACAGCCTGTGATGAACAACATGTCCAAGCTGCTACACTAACAAGATTTTATCAACAAGAGTTTCATTATTTACATCTCACAGTTGCTTTTTCATTGTTCGAGTTCATGTGATATATGTACTAATGACTGATGAGCTCCTGAATGCATATCTCATAAATTAGATGTGGTCACGTCTAATTTACCAGACTTAACAAGTTGACAAGGAGTACCCGAATTCTCCATTGACCAACTGACCAGAACACAATGGATGCTGAGGACTACAAAGGATGCACCAGTTGTAGCTTCCAAATTGGAGAAAAAAAGGATGAATTACTCACCAGCATTTGGAGGAGCCTTTGCAATGGCGCTAGAAATGCAGACTTGAAGACCAGGTCACCAAACGAGCAGGACTTTGGACTGAGGGAGGCCAAAAGAGTGTCACTCAAAAGCAGTACAAAATGTTTAAAATTTCTTGTTGGGCATTGAGTCAGTAGCTTTACATCAGATCACGTCTTAGTCATTCATCAGACATTGAACACCCATTTCAAAAGAATCAATTTCAGTGTTCAAAAGGCCCGTATAGTAGTCTGACTCACAGGAAGTAGGCTTTGGGTATAAGCCTGGAATTGGCTGACTATTTCAGTCGGAATATCTATGTAATACCGCTATCTGCATGCTACCGTTTTGCAAGGGCGGTGCATCGTGGGCTTAGTGCCGCCCAAGATGATTGTGATTGGTTTAAAGAAATACAAACAAGCCAGAGCGTTTTTTTTCCCCCAATACCTGAATGATAATGGGTTCAGCCAGACCTTTCTCCAGCGTTGGCACAGCATTAAAACGAAGTGTGGAGATAGGCCTGGCTATGCAAGACTACCCATATAGTGACATCAATCTGTTATGTGCATATGGTCATAGAGACAGCATCAAATACTGATTGATACTTTGACTATAAGAATCCATTGTACCCACCATGAATTCAAGCTGCCTCCATTCTTTGTGAAGAAGCACACAATCAAACTAAAAGGGGATGAATACTTGATATCTAAAAGATATGTCGGGGTACTGTTGTGGACACAAACCAGAAACCCCATCTCAACTTTCAAAGGTCACTTGAGTGTAAATGCTTCAGGTGATGTTCAGTGGCAACAGTTCTGCTGTAAGGTGACGAGATGAGAGGTGACACGTACTAATACAGATATATTACTCAGGGTCCTGTCATCATTAGCATCATTAGTGACTGAAGTGGTGATGAACTGAGGTGTTACTCTGGAAATTAAAGCAACATTTCACTTTGGTGCCACAGTTTTACTTTCTATTTGAAATAAATGAGAGAATGCAACTGCTGCTGAAGTGCCTTTATGTAAGTGATTTTACCCTCAGTTCCTTTAGGAACGCTGCAGTCAGTGTGAAAGAAAGCACTGCTAAAAAGTACCTTTTATGCTCACTAGGGCATAACCTGGGCAAAGAAAGTGTAAAAATACATTGTATTATGCAGATATGACGAATATTAATGTATCGTTTTCTCCTAAATGACACCTTTGACTCATTTCTGTCTAAATCGCTGCTCAGTTGTTAATCTCCTTTATGTTCTGGTCATGTGTTGGTGCCCAGCCGTGGTCTGACTGGGCAAACCTTTCAATCCACGTCATGTCACTTTCTAATATGAAATGTCAGAGCTGTCGAGGTGTGATTACAAATCCCTGCCATTAATCAGAGAGTCTGGAAGTGAGAACCAGAGTGGAAGACTTCATCACAGAGCGAATAATAACCAGTTATTACACCATCAGAAGAGTTTTCTTCCAAAGGCCTTATTATCCATTTTGGGAGAAAATGCTGCTCCATATTTCAAAACCTGGGTATTACATCATAAAAGTTTTATAGGATATTGTATCTGATTGAATCAGCCAAGGTGAAGGCCAATCACAATGCGGATACTAAATATCTTTGTTTGATCATTTTTATTTCCGCAAACATGTAGCGGATTAAAGAACACTACAGATCGCATGTACTGTAAATTGCTGCTGATCATTTACTCATACTATAACGTGTTTTATATTGAACATGTCTGTTCGTTAACTGTGAAGCCAGAACCAGGAGACAGTTAGCTTAGCATAAAGACTGGAAGCAGGGGGAAACAACTAGGAAGTCACTGCTCCCCACCAAGAAGTCACAGCATTTAACTCTCAGTAAAACAGCAACTTGTTAATGTTAATTAGTGAGGTTTAGATGAGCTGGACATATTTTTTTAACTTTGGACAGACCTAGGCTTGCTGTTTCCCCCTGCTTCCAGTCTTTATGCTAAGCTAAGCTTATAGCCTGCTGGCGTTGCTTCACATTTAACGGATAGACATGAGTGGTATTGATCTTCTCATCTAAATCTCAGCAAGAAAGCGAATACACATATCTCCCAAAATGACGAACTATTCCTCTAAGACCATTGGGAAACAATCAATTTTGTTACGGTTCAACAGCTTTTTAAAGTCACTCAACTCACCTGCTCAATGAAGATGGAGATAAAGTTTGGGAATGTTACTGCCTTCACATAAAGAAGTAATGTAGCATATAAATTAGGATGTAACTACAAAAATATATTGTATTGGATGTAAAAGTCCACAGTTTTTCTGCTCATCCTGCAGCTAAGAGGACATCTTGAAAGAGAGGGAGGCTCGTCCCTGCTGCTGCAGCCGTCCGACCTTTATTTACAATCTGCTGAGTTTACAGTTCGTGCAGCACTGGCCCAGCACAGCGGATATTATTGATGTGTCTATTCGCGAAATGGGAGCAGATTGACGGTGGAGGTCAATTCCATTACACCTGGCTTGTGTAGTGTCAACATGCCTCAGCCTGAGGCAGGCGCTCTGAGAGATTGTTTGGAGTTGAGATGAGATAGGCTTGCTCTTTTGATCAGAGCTCGTTGGGCTGCAGAGATTGAGCTCGTCGCTTTGACCTGCATCCAGCTTCACGGAAGAATGGGCACGGCTCAGATATTAGGTTGGACTTCAGTGACACTTGAGCTTGTAAAGCATGCTCGTTGTCATCACCATCCTACTTTACATTCACACAGTTGCATTCAGTCACACCTGGGAGCTGCCAATACAGCCACAGTCTTCTTTTTGGCTATGTTTACACTGCAGGTCTTCAATTCACCCAAATGACAAAAAACACATTTTCTCACTTATCCTGAGTTGTATCTACACATGTTGATAGACTTGGCTTTATTTGTCCCAGTTGTACAATGTCTGTCTTTATGCATCCACCTTAAAAGAATGGAGCTGAATAGAACTCTGTTTAGCATTGAAAAATGACATTTAAAAATATCATGTCAACATGTCTTTCTGGAAACAGTTCCAGACCAAATGCTGCCTGTTGTGAGTGGCCGACCCAGTGCGCTGCTTCAGGTTGAACTTTTTTCAGGCAACCCTACACTCTTTTGGGACCACCTTTGTGTCAGTGCAGTGGTCACCTTGATGAGTAATTACTCTGGATAATCCTCAGAACTGTGAGCGGTTTTCACAGGGACTACTTTCCACTGAAGAAATAATTTCCTAGAGGAGCAGTCTTACATATATATTTTCTTGGTGGCCTCAATTATTTGTCTTGAATTAATCAACACAGATTTCACCTTTGTTTCTTTTGATAAGTGTCACAGTAATAATGCCCTCTTGTGTCCTGATTACAGGAAAACAACAGATTTGAAGAAAGAAACACTCATTTGCATCATGGATATCTTTCACTCATTTTCCTGTATCAGAACACCTAGTTGTGTTTTAGCTTATAACCAGCAAATTGTCTGTGCATAAACCATAGACTATGGCTAAATGGTCAATGTACGGTCAGTATTGACTGGTTTTAGCAAAATCAGATTCTTCCACCAGAGAAACAGGAATGCATTGCCATTGAATCTGACTAGCAGGCTATGAAAGTAGTGCTTTAGCTCTAAATGAATTCACAAAAAAAACTCTATTTTGAGCTTTGAGAATTTAAATTGAATAGTCTGATAACCAGAGAGTTCAATTTTTGGTTAAAATATCTTAAACCATTTATGCATTTCATGTCTGACAGAGAGAAGCTTTTGTTTAAAATGTTCATTTGATTTAGGCTAATATACTAATCTCTCTCTCTGTAGAAGAAAAGCTGACTTCAGCTCATCTCAGCCCACACACATCTGGACCCAGTCTGTGTTTCAGAATTACCCAGAAGGCCTGTGGTGTGCTTTAGCCGGTCAGAAGGAAATTGAGGAGGTAATGAGCCTTTACTTCAAACCCTATTACCCAGGAGTCTTTGCTGCGACCCGGCCCAACCCTGCTTGGCTGCCGTACAGTTCGGTCAAATGGAGAATGAGATGGATCCCTCTTTCCTCCCTTCCTCTTCTTTGGCTGGCTAAAACAACTCCTCTGAGAAGATGGAAGCGACTCATTTGGCAAGAAAATGAACTTAATGAGATACAATTTTCAGAAGAGACTATTTTATGATCTGTGTAGGGCAGATTTTGGTCTGTGACGTGTGAGCAAAAGAGAGAGGGACGGGGAACAAAATAATAGCATATACTGTAGAGTATCTGTGTTCGCATTTAGAGAAATATTATTTTCTGTTTTAGGTGTTTTTTGGTCTCTTGCCTGAAGATCCAGTAAAAGTTTTGCTGTTGTTTGTTTTGCTGTCATTTCCCATATTATGATGGACACATGCTCGATGTTAGCGCTGCTGTTCCAGTGCACCGGCTTGGCTGTTTATGTGATTGGAGCTAAAGCTTTGTGTACCCTAGATAGTCTATGTTTATCCAGAGGTAGTCAATGCAGAAGTCCCTCTTCATGCATTTATTCTGAATTAATGCTGCAGACACTTGAGTATTATACAGTCAGACCATCCTTTGGTTGAGAAAAGTGCAAAATTAAAATTTCCTTGGGGAGCAAAGAGCTCATGTTATGAGCTCATTTTAGCTTTTATGATTTTGTTATACTTCTACTTTTAAATTCCTCCATTAATGGGGATAATTCTACAAAATTGTACATCTTTGGGCTCATGAAAACTTTCCCAAACACCATTATCTAATGACAAAAAAAGCAAAATAAGACTGTTTTCTTACTTCACAAAAACATTTCTTTTGAATATGACACGATATGGTAGGGTATGGTGTATTGATGCCATACAATGTTGTATTTTTAGTATTGTACAGCATGATATGCAGGGTTTCCTGCAGCAGTTTATACCTGAGGTGGGCTGCCTCACCTGAAACAAGGCCCGCCTTCTGTAGCCTTGATGAATGAATTATTACAGTGTATTTAACAAGTTAGGCAGTTGTTTAAGCCATCATATAGTAGCTCACCATCTCTGCTAACAAATGTCTCGAAGGAGAGCCTTGTATGACACAGTAAATGTACAGTATGATTGAATATGAATTGACATTAAACAGTATTATACACAATATGGAACAATATGATATAATACAGCATGATACGATACAAAAATTGAATAGTATAGTATTACACCAGTAGCAAACTAACTGACTTGTGGTCAGTTCCTGAGCTGAGCCAGACAGGAGTTTGATTTAAATCAAGTTTATTTATATATTCCAAGTAAAATCACAAGTCTGTCTCAGAGTGGTTTACAATCGGTGAAACATAAAACATACCTCTACCCATAGACTCTTTAATCAGGTACAAAAAAACTCCATAAAAAAAGAAAAAAGACAGAGAAACAAATGCAGCAGAAACCCAGGAAAGTGCAAAGTAGCAGAGTTACAATATAGAATTGAAAAATAATGCTATATCTCCTGCCAGCTCATCCTGGACCAGACAGCAGTGACCCTGACTTTCCTGCCCACCTGTATACAACAGATACCAACAGATACCACTCCACAGCATCATTACTGTCATTACAGTATAACAGGATTCCACCCAACAATGACAAGAAGTGCCAACCAGTGGCAAAAGTAGGACTTCCACTGCAGAGATATATATATATATATATATATATAAAATCTATAGGCTCTATAGATATAGCCTTGCAAGTTAAAGGCAGCTTGACCTACAATCCACATGCAAGGTCACATCAGTTCCATCTTTAGCAACACGACCATAAAGCCATTAGCGGTGCTCCAGTGACAGCCATCGCTTCTCTCACCAGCACGGACTGAGCTTTATTACTCATCAAGGGGATGAAATGATTGTGCCCATAGGCTGTGAAAGCTTATCGGTAGAATTGTGTGTGTGTGTGTGTGTGTGTGTGTGTGTGTGTGTGTGTGTTCCACATTTACCGTGATCATCAGCTCACCTCAATCATGATTTGTTGACTAAATACAGTTGTGACGTACAGAGATTAAACCTGATTTGTGACACTGTGTGACATTAAGTGAAGTGCCCATAATCCCAGTAATAAACATGGGTTTCATACAGAAGTCAGTCATCAAGTCACGTTTACTCCTTGATGTAGTGTTTAAAGTTGCACTTATACACTCAGTAAAGCAAGTTAAAAAACAGGATTTGGTCAAATCAAGTTACAGGTCGTAGAGCAAGTATATTCTAGATTCAATTAGCTTTGAATAGTGAAAACACAGAAATGCAGTGTATTTCCAGTGTGGTCTTCAAGGACCTTTAAAAGCTGCCCTGTGAAGTTGAGACAAAAAAAGAGTTATGTCTACAGTCCATGTTGCTCACCAAAACGTATTGTGTATCCTTTAGGTCTAACAAATTTGTTTTTTTCACATCCAGCATTGTTTACATCTAGGTTTACTTATTGCCGGTCTTCTTCTTCCCTGCATTATTTGCCGCATTACAGCATATCTTGGCGTGTTACTGCCACCTGTAGATCAGTATATGCGTGCATGTGCACCTTTGTGTGCCTGCACAAAATAAACAAAATGGGGACCCACTCGTTATAGCTCGTTAGTGCTACCAGAGGTCAAAAGCTCCACAGGGAACCTTAAATTGTGCCATCATGAGATGTAAAACATACATGACTGGTTTGTATTATCAAGTTCTGTAGTTTTTCTTTTCCTACTGAAGTCAAATCCTACCGAAGTATGCTAATAACTTTTTGCGTATCCCGGGGCTTTATGAATGGGCTTCATAAAACATATAGAGACAAGAGGAAAGTAACAGAACTTGAGTTTCTGGTGAGTTCCAGTCTGTACAGTTGGTCCATTGGCTGTTTTGAGACGAAAATTTGCTATGCCTTTAGTCTGAACACCTACCTTACTCATTATTGTCATCACATCTCAAATTTTATTTCAATGATTACAGAAAACAAGGTCTGCAAAACACAAGATGATCAGTTTAAAAAATGACACGCAAATAATGAAAAGAATAAAACAAATGTTACTCAATATTTTAACAACTTTCTCATCTTCTCTCTGTTCTCTCCTTGTCATCTTTTTTGTAACGCTATGTGTATATTTCTGCTACATGTATGTTTTTATTCAATGTGAGACACTTCAAAAGACATTTTTCTGATTATGATTCTCGTTTCCTCATTTCCTCTCCTCTCCATCTTCCCTTCTCTCCTCTTCTCCCCTGGTTTCCTCTTCTCTCCCAGAAGTGGGTCACATCACATTGACTCCACTTCCAATCTATCATCTGTGGAGTAGCTTATAATTGCTCTTTAATCTTGACACCACTGGAGTAGCTAGTTGAGAAGTAGCTGTGGACGAGCGAGTTTGTGTGTGTGTGTGTATGTGTGTTGTATGTAAAGGCCAAGCCCTTTGAGACAGCCACCATTAATGGAAGGTAAATCCCCCCTCCAACATCCAGGACTTTCGCTCTCCTCCGATAGATAAGATGCGATCATCCGGAGGGCGAGGGCCAGCCGGTGAACAGGCTGTGGAAAGGGCAGCAACAGTAGGGTAAGACAGGATCAGCACAGAGGATGTTATCATTAAAGAGCATCAGGGGAAGGGTTTTAGCATTGCGCAGAGTGACTGCTGGGTTTAAGATGTGATTACTGCTTTGAATGTGTCTCGCTGTATGTGGAGAGAGGCGGGAAAAACGTTACTTTTTACCGTTTTATGAATGCCAGTCGCATATACAAGTCAGATCACACTTTTTAACAAACATGCACTACTTTACAGGGAACAGGAATGTATCTTTAAAAACATATAGAAGATAAAGTGTTTTTATATATGTACATTTGTGTGTATGAGTGTTGATGTGACATAACCAGTCACCACCAGGACAAATTTACTGTAGGCGGTTAAAGGCAAAAGTCCAGATATTAAAAGTTAAATGTGCAACATTTTTTATGTTAAACTGCTCCTGTCTTACAAGTAGGAACGAAATTAATGTTCCATTCACACTAACAGCATAACTTCATATAGACAAAGTCGAAGTTGTCTAGTTTGGTCCAAATTCAACAAATGATTCCGCAAAAAAAGGCTTTAAAGGCTATTTGTGCTGTAAATAACTTACAGGCTGCACTGGCTTTTTACTCATCAATTTAATTAGCAACCACAATAACATACATAGCAAATGAGCTTCACTTTCCCTTTAGTTTTGTTCTTATGCTCGCTGATTCTTGCATATTTGTGTGTTGGGAGCATAAAGAGAGAGAGCGCATGCCTGAACCAAAACTGAAACCATTAACCCAGAGAAAGACTACTGGGAGAGCCCCTGTCCACTTCATCATTCATTACACTTGTCTATGTCATCATCTACCTAAAAAAACTAGAAGTGCAGGTGTTTCTTGATGAGACACAAATAAGCAGGGCTGCCTGGCAGTCTGAACAGCTGACTGTCGCCAAATTACAGAGGTGGCTGTGTTATGAAAAGGCCCAGTTTGTACCAAACAAATGTGCAAAGTACAAGTTAGCAACTTATCACTCACTAGCTTTATTACTGCTAACATTCACATTCTTTTGGCTACTCGCGTTACCAAAAAGAAATGCATAAAAAACAATTTCAGAGTGGCTTATCTGTGTGTCAAGTGTGTTATGTTTAAAATTGGCATTAAAGTGAACGGCAGCTGATGCTCTGACTTGAGGTCTGCAATGTCTTTCAGCCCTCAGTACCTGCCTGTACAGTATGGTAGGAGTTTAGGAAGAGAAAGCCAGTGAGAGTCAGCAAACATCTTTTCGATTTGATGATCTTAAATTGTCTTGAGACACAGCAGATTCAAGTGTCTCCATCACCTCTACTTTCCCAGACATGAGGGAGACATAAGATTGGACCACCATGTCAGTTTATGTCACATACAGTCTGGGTCTTGACATCTTCTTCATTACAGTACTCAGCTCTTCCATTTGGGGCTCATAAAACTGCCTGTGTAGCTTTTAGGTAGATTGTAAGCACTGACGCTTGTTTCAAAGCGAGGGCCCCGGTAGGAAATAAAAAACACTTCCACGGAGTTCATGAGTGAAGCTGCCGGCTGATTTATCATCAACAGGAATACTGAGATAACAGTGAGAGTGAGGTAGTAGAGCGTTTAATAACAGAGTTAATTGGCTGGCTGTTTTCAAAGTAGACCTGACAGAATGAATGGCATAGAGATGAGAGAGTGGACAGATAGTGCCAGGTGAATGTAACCGGTGATGTTGTGCAGAGTGCAGAATTCTGTGCAAAACCAAAGAATTGGTGAGAAAAAACTGCTTTTAGAGAACATAAACAGCCTCATAAGGCTTCATCCGCCCATCATAGTTTGTTGCCATAGCTGATGGCTATGCCATCGGCATCACATGACCAAAGGAGCGTAACTTGATTGGCTGGATGTTCGATTTGAGACAGAATCGATTGCTCATTTTTGGTATCCTGGATGTTTAATCTGAATTTTTGATTCTGAATTTGTGAACATTAAAAAATAAAAGTGAAAATTAGTTATTAAACAATTTCAAGAGTTGACTTTGGATACATCATTTCAATGTAAAAAAATTCAGTGCTAGAAATTCAATGGCTTTTAAATTTCAAAATCTGGTGAGACAGATTTTCTTTTCTTCCTTAACACTGGTCCGTTGTTCGCCTTGCATGCATTCTCATTACAAGAAATTGTGCATTTATTACAATGATTATTATTACATTTTATATCAGAAATAAATGCTTTCTTTGAGAGTCAATGCCCAAAGCTGACTTGTGCCGACAGGGTTTCATCTCTTGTGTGAAAAATCGCAGAGGTGTCACGCCTCATCTCGCTGCACGGCCAAACGCCATTGACCCTCTTGTCATTTAAAAACTCCCTCCAGGGGGAAAGAGGAGGAAGGAACAAGATGAAGCCATGATGGGAAGTAATTATGCTAGAAAAGACAGCTCACTACATCTTTGTTTACCCTTTTTAATTTGATTCTGTCTCTTTCTCTCGCTCTCTCATTCGTTCACCTTTTTGTGTGTGTGTGTGTGTGTGTGTGTGTGTGTGTCAGTGATTGATAGTGGATGGGAAGTTGAAGGTAATGAGGCTTAGAAAGAGATGAAGTGTAACAAATTGGTATGGATGGAAAAGAAAAAGAAAGAAAGATTTTTCTGTACTTGATTGTTAGATAACTTAAATAAGGAATAATCTGCCATGCCCACTAATTGCTTCTCTTTACCTTCTTATTTATAACGTATAAAAGAATGAAAGAGAAAAAAGAGAGAAAGACTAAAACAAAGAAACCAGCTAAATGAAACTGAATGCAAATCGTGTATTTATGAAACATGAAGATATAAAATAGTGCTGAAGTCTAAATACCTCAGCGATACTGGGAAAGATGCAAACCAAGACCAAGCAAACAAAACATTTACCAAATAACAATGATCACAAATAAGACAATGCATTAACAAGAGAAATATTCTTACTTTCATGTATTTATTCCCTTATTTATTTAGTTTTTCTCATTATCTCTCCAAGTGTATTGGATTGAATTGCCTTGTTTGGCTTATTGGAAGATTTATTGAGTTTTAATTATGTACTGGACGGATTTACTCACACTTATTCAATTCTGTTTTATTCTTTTCATTATTTAACACATTTACAAATGTATTGATATACTCAGAGGCGTAAATATAGACAGTGCAGGCAGTATGATTGCACATAGTCGGAAATACGCCTGCATTCAAAGAAGAACTCACGTTAAATTAAAAATGTTTTTTGGTAAAATGGTCACTAACAATCTATAACAAAATTATATGATTATTCTACATAAACTATTAAAAAAACTTTAATTAAATGAATAATTTCTTATTTTCTTTCTTTCTGGTATAAGTCTCTAGTTGATCATGTGACGAGACGATACAATATATGGTAGCTAGTTTAGGCGCAAAATCTGTCAAGACTGACAAATGTGTGTGTGTGTGTGTGTGTGTGTGTGTGCGCTTCATAACTAGTAACTAGCGTGCACTGGGCCCGTCAAAACCACCTTACGGCCCTGGATATATTTGTTTATTTGCACGTTTATCCTGTTTATCTCTACATGACCGATTTTGTCCTGCAGATTCTTCAGCCATCAGGAGACACAAATGACTTATCAGCCGACAGACGCTCGAGGTTTGTGTTACAGTTCATTCATTTGTGTTGACTGAAGACTCGAGAGATGATACGTGAAGAAAAAACAAAACGGGAGGAATTCAGAGGCTACCTCTGTATCTGACATTTTCATTTCCCTTGAGATTTCCCTTTTGACACGAGATAGCTGGAAGCATAAATCTCACATCAGATGTGTGTGTTGGTAGATAAACCTTGTGTGTGTGTAGACTAATAATAGTCCTCTTGCATCCAGAAAAACTTGATAACATTTGGTGTGACATATTTTGGTGTGTGTGTGTGTGTGTGTGGCTGTCACTCAGCAGGCCGGTGGGGAATAGGATGGAGTGGAGGATCCATCTGGTTTCAGTCGATGCATGGAATGAATCAAAATTCACATCATTACCCGAAAAATTGCCTGTATCTCACTTACAGGGGGACACCAGCCCAGGATCGTAATTTTTAATCAAGACTCGGGCTCCCCTCGATGAAAATTTCATGGAAAGGGAAATCGTGTGTGTGTGTGTGTGTGTGTGTGCTGTAGTGTTTGTCAGCTCAGCTGTCTGTTTGATGTTGGGAATGATTTCACCGCCCACAACACAACATCTGAGCTCTTGATCAGCCTCCCTCTTTTTTTCTCCACTCTTTTGTCACACACAGATATCAAAAGATGTCACGTTGTACATGACAAACAATCAGAATCAAATAAGACAACATCACCAGCGTGGCTTTGACAATTTCATACATTTTTAAGCAGAATTAATGCTCTTTTTGAATCTTGTGCCTCACCCTTCAGTGTGCGTTTTTTCCTCCAGCCATTAGTGAACAATTACCTTTGTTTGCACCTACATTTTAAGCAGTTTAGTGATGTTATTATTTTAAAAATGAACGAAAATTTTGTTTTATGGAAGAAACTTGCAACCTTTCAGTTATTGCAGGTGTTTCTGGCCCTTGAGTCTAACCAGCCATGAGGGGCGCTCCTGCCAGACTCTCTGTCTGTCTGCCACTGCGGAGAAATAAATCTCATTCACGTACCACGTCGCTTTTCCACCAGCTAGCCAATGCTAATGTTACTGCTCACACTGGAGCTTCGGTTAGCCAGTGCTCTGCTTTTTATATACTTAATAATTGGCACAGCTGCTGCTACCAGAGTTGGTGGGGGTCAACATACGTAATAGACCTCAGAGTCTTGCCTATTTTGTCACAGTTAGGGAGGAGTGAGAGAAGTTGGCTGAACCAAACTTTCAAATCCAAGCAGACCAATACGAGAGCAGAAAAAGGCGTGTTTACTGTATTATGTATTTTGCCAACAATAAACTATAATGTGGTGTACTGAAAGGTACACAAACTAGCATAAAAGCCATTTAATATGGCCAAGAATGTTAATGATTTTCCTCCAAATACAATCAAAATCACCTGAAGAAAGTAAAGTAACCTGGTAAGACCTCAACAACAATATCTGTTCTTTATAATCTGATGTGCGTCTCAGAGAGAGATTTGAGGGAAACTCCTCTTACCTGCCTTCTGTCTTGACTACATTAATAATAGTGCGGAGCTTCCAGCACTCTGCCACAAATCCTTCCTTATAAATGATTTACCAAAGAGAAGCATATTGCTGCAGGTGCAGGGGGGAAAACACAGCAGCAGTTTAGTGGTTGTGTTTTTCTTGGTTGAATTTAAAGTTAAATCGTTAAAGCACTGAATGTGTTTTGTGAACTCTGGGCTTGCAGCGCCTGTTATAAACCCCAATTTCAAAAACACATCAGCGACCTTTTATAGTTGCTTGGTTTTCAGCTGTTACGTGCAGATAGGTGCGTGTGTTCTCATGAATATTGATGCTGTGTTCCTACTCCTGCAGGGCTCTTACACAGCGCTCAGGTGACTGTTGATGTTCCTGAATACGCTGCACACATACTGCCAGGTTAGCGTTAGCTGTGCTGTAGGTTTCATTAAGTCACATCTGATAAAGCACCTTAGGGTCAGAGTTCAGGGCGTCCTTAAAAAAAACATTTTGCAGATGCGCTATTTGACAAACACTCAAATAGTAAATGAACTGTTGGGGTTATTGACCCCAGCATGAAGGAGCTTTTTATGAGGAATCATCTGGGGCTTCCTATGTTTGCAGTCAAGAATTTTGGACTCGACTGTATGTATGGCAACATTATGTTGAGCCCGGCAGGTATTAATGGGAAACGTTTTAATAATCTGGTCCCTCAAAATAGTAATTAGTGGGCTCAGAGACTAGGGCTGCAACTATATTGTGAAAAATGCTCATCACAACTTCCCATAGTCCAAAGTGACGTCTTCAAATTGCTCCTTTTGTCCAACCAACAGTCCAAAACCCAAAGACTCTTCATTTACTGTCACAGATGACAAAGAAAAGCAGCAAATCCTCACATTTAAGAAGCTGGAAGCAGCAAATGTTTGACATTTTTGCTCGAAAAATGACTAAAACGATGAATCGATTATCAAAATAGTTGGTAATGTTTTGTGTTAAAAATGTTTTTACAGAAAGCCTGTATTACAGATTGGGGGTGTGGAGTTTAAAACTTACTAGGCAAGGAGGTGCTAACGAAAAGATGCTATTGAGTTGCTTTATGGGAAGTGTAGGATGTCTCTCAATCTAATAGATTAGCAGCAGGAACTGAAGTTATTTGTTGTTGTGGCTATTCTGGTCAGTTTGGGAAGAGCTTCCAGAGTTTCAGCTAATGGCAAATAGTTTCGTTACTCTGTCTATTAAAGTACAGTTCGAAATATGGAGAACACATCCAACAAGATGTTGGACTTTGTCTTTACTCATAGTGAGTCTAAACAAATCAGCCCCTGTAATAAGTCGTCTCTTTTACACTCGATGCAAGACAGTTTTAAAACCGCTAACTGATAAATGATAACGGATAATGCACTTGTACGAACTAATGTGTAAAAGTAAGAAAACAACCAGATAGATAGATAGATAGATACTTTATTCTCATGTCACAGCAGCAGTACACAAACGAACCAAACAAGAAAAGTGCAAAAGAACAATATCGAAAAGTACTAAACATATGAGTTAAAGTAAAAAGTAAAAAAGTGTAAAATTATGCCCTTTAAACATGTGCATGCATACAGTGTGCAAACTGGATGTAATCATAAGTTATAAGTTTAAAAGATGGTTTGCACTTCTAAAGAGAAGGTAAACGTAGGTCCAGTCTGTCATATTGGCAGATTAACTGTAACTTTTTTGACTAATGATGATTCTTATTTCTTATTATTAGGTTTGTTACCATCAGGTAATATGAGTGAAAGCTATAGTAAACAGAGAAAGGCTAAAATGCAACAACTGGTCATTTTCTGCTCAGGTCTTCACTGAGGGAGTTGAACTACAGGTGTGGACTCGGCCTCTGAGCAGCGTTGGCACTTGGCCTTGGGCTGTGAGTCAAGAACTAACAGACTAGAGGAAGTGAGTTCTCTGCTGTCTGGGTGAATTAGGGCTCATTTGCTAATGGTGAAACCCGGTTCCCCCCCGGCGAACTCATGGATAAATCACACCCTCTGTTGTGCTGCAGTGCAGAGAGAGTGCAGCCGGTCGTGGTGTTTCTGGTGTTTCTCCGTCTCATATTCTGTTCCCCTCACACTCTCTCAGGAGCAGCGTAATAGTTTAAGGGGTTTGGTGATGGAGGGGCAGCTCGCCACGTGGCATTAACGCTGTGAAGATCCATCAGAGACTCAGAGAGGGTGATAAAAAGAAAAAAAAAACTCTCCATCACAGGCTTCGCTGTGAGCGGCTGGGTCTTTGATGCAACATTAGGCAGCTGCTGCAGTGAACAGAGGGAGAGTTGTGTGAGAGAGCAGAGGCAGTGTCAGTGTGTCACGGTGTGTGGATGTGAGAGCATGTGTGTTCTGGTTATGTGTTTGTTAGACCTGTAGTGGACTTTTATTAAAGTAAAAGATGAATTGTTTTACAACCTCGATGTTATTTTCATGGCGGCAGCCGCATTCCCTTTCAGTTATATGATTCTGTTTCAGCTGCTTTGTCGAAACAGGGACATGGAGACACCATTAGTCTATAATATCTGCAATCAAATTGTTTATTTCTACACGTTTTGTTAAAGCTTCATGAATTTAATATTTTCATGATACTCATAGGGATGAACCCCCTAGTGGTGTTTAGTACACGTACGAATGAATCTTTTAACACCAAATCTTCCAACTGAACTGACTAAACTGAATGAGCAGCTTTTACAGTGGAGCTCAGCTGTAATACACAGTACGTTACTTTCTTAAAAGACAGGAAAAACAACAGAAACAATGATTTGATAACTCTGCTGAGCTACTGTCCTTATAAACAGCTGTATAGGCCAAAGTTTGGACCAGGAACAGACTGAATGTACTAATGAACTGAAGTCAGAATCAGGGCAGAACGTTGCAGTGTTAAAAACAGTGATGCGTTCACTTACTGATGTACTGAAGTGCAGTTCAACAGTGATGCAGTTGCTTAGCTTAGGAAAAAAGTGAACAAACTACACAATCAGTGATTACAACTCTTTAAACTGAATGAAACGATTCAGCAAAGTGATTTGTAATTTCCACCTCTCGAAGTGGCTCTGCAGCTCCACTGAGCTCTACGGAGCATGTTAGCATCTTTCAGCTCAACGTTTCGATGTTACGGCCTCGCAACTTTGCTGTTTTTGGTTCACTTTCAGTCTTCAGGGGCAGCAGGCTCTGATGAATCCACTTCATGCTAACTGCCCAACACCAAACGGCAGACAGACAAAGTTAGCAGCTAGCTGGTGAACATAGTGGAGCATTTAGCAGCTAAAGAGCCAGATGCCTTACTCAGGAGTCGATGGCGACCAAAATGGTGCTAAAATATAAAAATAAATATTGGATTTACATTTGTCGGCTGGCAAAAAACATGACCCCGAATGAATGCTAATGTCGCAACCGCATTCGCCATAATTTGTGATAATATGTTGTGTTTACAGCTTGCTCTGCTGCCCCTAAGTGGCCAAAAAAATCAATTATTGCTTTTTTATGATTTCATTCAGGAGCTCAGAGTAGAGCCACTGTTCCTTTGCATCAAAAGGAGCCAGTTGAGGTGGTCCAGGCACATCCAGCTTGTAGGAGACGCCGAGGTAGACCCAGAGCACACTGGAGGGATTATATATCTCATCGGGCCTGGGAACACCTTGGGATCTGCCAGGAGGAGCTGGAAAGCATTGCTGGAGAGGGACGTCTGGACAACCCTGCTTAGCCGCGACCCGACTCCGGATAAGCGGAAGAAAATGGATGGATGGATGGGTGATGGGTCAGACTCATTTTGCACATTCTACTTTATGTGTTTATCTGTACAGTCACATCAGGTTATTGTGAAGATGATGTCTTTGTTCTTATTTGCGGAGTGTGGACACTGCAGGGCTATAAAACCACAGGCACTGCCATATCAACACATTTCACAGAGTATAATTAACACACGTGCATATTAAAACAAATCTCATACACATACAACCAGTCAGCTCAGCAGGCTACTCACCAGTGAAAAATACAGCTCCTCAGTCTGGCATTAAAGGGGCTTCATGTAAGAAAATTACCTCATCATTTGTGCTAACAGACCAAATCTGATTCTGAAATAGCCGGGTTATTTCCCCCCGAGGAGTGTTAACAAAGCTAGATTCAAATCCACGTTTTATCTCATTGTATTTAAACAGGAATACGAGTCTAAATCAATGCTAGTGGCCCTGCAAGGCTGTAATGAGCACGATAATGCACAAATCAAAATTTCAGACCAAAATCAGTTCATTTCAACAGAAGTGCTGCAACCAGTGGATTCGCTCGTGGAGGCAAAATAAATTTGTATGAAGCTTTTCCGTAAAGTTTAACTTTGGTAAGCTTTGGACACACATATTTACGCTGCCGACCAACTTCATATAGACTGTAGTGACCTTTGAGGGGGTGGAGAAGCGTCCGTCAAAGTCTGACAACATTATGGAAAGGATTCCTACAGAGACTGACCTTTTTCTTTAAACTCTTCTCTCCAACTCACGTTTCCACCGTCGTCTTCCTGCAACAACTCAACCTCTCATGAGATTTCAGAGCGAGACTTTTCCTTGAGTGAGACTTTCTGTTTCTGGTTAAACAAAATGCAGAAATTAATTTTACTGTAACACCATGCACCAAGCCTGATGTTCACTAACCTGTCGACATCAGGTTTAGTTCCTTAGCTGTACTTTTACTCAATTCTGCTTTTATTGTGGCTGAATGCTTAAATAAGCATGCTAACATGCTCAGAGAATGTTATCATGGTAACATTTAGTATGCAACATTAAGCATGTTAGCTAATGTACGTATGGGTCTTTTACATATCAAAATAGTCTTTTATGTTGATTAATAAACTGAAATATGATTTTCATCAATCACACAGGTATTCTTGCAGGTTTTTTAATCAAATTTGCTACATTAAGGTTTAGAAATTGCTGCAGCCTGGTCTATATATGTTCTCCTCTGACTCTAAACATGGATTGAACATCTGATCTGAGTGTGAGAGCACCAAAGATGGATAAAAGAAAAGAAAGACTCTTTACTACTTGAAGTTTTGTACAAAGAAAATCAACCCTAGAATGATCTCACTGTATGTGCTGGAGAAACACTTGCTTTGAAGTGAACTCAAAACATGTCTTAAGCACATTTACAGTTTTTTTTTTTTTTTTTTTACTTCAGCACAGAAGCATACATGAGCAAGTAAAAGGAGGAAAAAAACGTCGAGAGAACTCTCAAGTCAAGTGTATTTCCATCCAACAACACATACACACACACTTAAATCCCTCTATCCCAGCAGGGGGCCATGCTCTGAAGCTGTGTAGATCATGTAGATTCCCTGCTCCCCACAGCTGTAACAACATATGGAGCTGCGTTTGCCAGCCAACATGGAGCATGTCATTAAACAGCATTATTAAAATCTCGTGCAGCAGCGGGGTGTCAATGAGAGGCTCGGCTGGTGCAGGCTGATTGCTTCATTAATTATGTTTTGTTTTGTTTTTTGTTTCATGGGAAGTGCACGCTGTCAGTTTGGTGTTTTTGTGTTAGAGGTGAGATGATTAATACAGTTTATTCATCTCAAAATTGACTAATTAGGTTTTGGGGGTGTGGGAGGTTTGTACGTGTGTGTGTGTGTGTGTGTTTGTGTTCTGTAATGTGGTTCAATCAGGGCAGCAGGTGGACCAGCAGGCAGTCACATCAATGTCATTTGTGTGTCACACTAATGCAAACATGCCAAACCTACGTGGTGCTCTAATGGTTTGAGAGACTTGTGTTGAACTGAGAAGTTGCAGGTTTGATCCCCACAACAGCTACATACCCATCCATGCTGATGTTTCATGAGCAAGACAAAGAGCTTGTAGCTGTACACCTGTTACAAGGATGAAAACTTGAGTCAAATCAATTTGACAATAACCAAGGTGATGTGATCAAACTAACTTCACTGTTTCTTCAGTCTGTCCATGTGCGACAGTGTGAGGGAAAATAATGCAAGTTAGACACCAAAAATACGGCCGTATAGGTCGTCTGTGCAGCAGCTTATTACGACCCATATTTATGTTTATTGTAGGCGGTGACGTATAAAGAGCGCCAAAGTCTGCTTAGGGACGAGGTCGGGGTGAGCAGGAGGGGTCAAGTCAACAAATATTTTAGGGTTTGGGTAAGAGCTGCAATGATTAGTCGACTGAAAGAAACTTAATCCGAAACTATTCTGAGAGTCGATTAATCGTTTAAGTAATTAAACTCCAAACATTTGATGGTTTTAGGTTCTCAAATGTGAGAATTTGCCGCTTTTCTTGGCCTTACATTATAGTAAATAGTCACATGATGGCATTACCTCGTGCTCTGGGTCAAACAACTTAGGACTTTCACCCAGGAGGCTGCTGTTCGTGTCCCGTGTGAAACCAAAAGTCAATGTTGACTTACTTTAACTTACGTAGTTATTTGAACCCAAACCAGGATCTTTTCCTAAACCAAACTGCAACTGTTTCACAATGTTAACCAGGTGTTACCATGACAACGAAGGTCCAGTACACCTATATATGTCGTTTTGGGAGTCATTGACAAACGATCTATTCTGTCGTTTAGGTCGGAGGACTTGTTGGTAAGTTGCCTTGCACAAAAGCGTCCGCTAAATTAATGTGAAAACGAAGTTAACACCTGAATAGTTTAATTCTTTTAAAGGGACTGCTTCTGACGGTATTCTCTATTGTGAAGTTGACTTAACTGCTGGTATTTCTTAATGCAGGACTACTGTAGTTTTATTTTAAATCATGGCATGGCACCTTTGTTTTAGTACTTGATATAAAGTTCTTTTTCACTACTGGGTGAACAAACAGCTGATTCTTATTACAATTAAAGATGTAGACAGGTCCCAACCTGTTGACTCTATGTCAGCATTGGCCTCGCAGGTTCAGGGCTGATTTAAAACAGTAGATGGTGTGTTGAGCCATTTTAAACCCATGAAATGCTGATTTTTATACATTTAGTAAGAAATGTCAATATTAACACCAGCACTGATGTGTTTCATCACAGTACAGTCATATCATTTAGTTTACAGCTCAAAAAACATGTTTGTGTGCAGTACCTCTTTAAATATTGCTGTGTTCCAGTTGTTTAGATATTCACCATCTTCACCATTTTCTGCCCTATACAAGGATGGTTTCCTGCTTTTTTAAAAATGTTTTGAGACTGATGATCTCTTGATTTTCCTCAATTGATGAACTGAAATGACCTGAACACTTCGGGTTTGTCTGTTCTCTTTGTAGAAAGATCCTGACTCTTCAGCCCTCAGTAAAAGTCGTCTGTTCCTTCTCCAGGACTGAAAAGATTTATATGTTGCACGAATGAAAGTAGGATAGAGTGAACCTGCCTCCCTGCATGTATACAGTATGTATGTGCTGAGTGGGTAGTAATCAGCTGTGTCCACAGTCCTTTAAATTAGTGGAGGAGATTCCCTTTAGATAGACGTGATAGATGGAGGCCATTACAGGTCCACCAATTACTGCAGAGCGTGTAGAGAAAGCGTGCATGAAGTGAGACAAAAATCTTAATCACAGTCAATTTAATTGGGAAAAACTGGTTGGACTAATTGTCCTGCAATTTGTCTCGGGGACATGGGTGCAGTGATTTTGACAAGTGAGACTGTGACAGACATACAAGGAAGGTACAAGGAGAACAGGACATCATTACACCTAAAAAGGATCATTACAAGAAATACAAGTGGACTGTAGACACATTGTGCACCACTCTAGTACACATCGAGTACCCTGCAGCTGTGTGTACTGAAGAAATGTTTCATAATACGGAAAGTGTGGTCCAAGACCAGTTGTACATAAGAGTTATAGTGTATGATGCCTTTAGGATAAAAGCAGATACATGCAATAAATGAGGACTGGAGGACACTTACTGTATTTCAGGAAACAGTCTGTGCGTTTGAGAGAGTCTGAAAATTCAGATGCTTTACAGATAATGATGTTTTTGAATATTAGTAGGGACTCTCTCAGGGCACGAAAAGCACACTTTCAGGATAAAATCCCTCACCCACACACCCCTTGAATCGGGTTGTGGGTTGCGGCGACAGATGGTTTAAAATTGTATGTAGTGTGTGTGGATTGTGTTTCAGAGATGATCTGGCAACCTTGGTGACATCAGACAAACATACAAAACGTATGGATCTGTGTATGACGATTATTCTTAATAAAGTTTGAGGGTCATGCCAAATTACGGGAGTTTCCCGGGAGAAACAACAAAAGGAGGGAGGGTGCCGGGAGACGGCCTTTAAATACGGGAGAAACACGGGAAAATCAGGAGTGTTGGCAGGTCTGCAGAAGCAGAAGACACAAAACTTTGCCTGTCAAGAAGCTCTTTCTGCCAATTCTGCTCCGGTTGCATTAGCTTCACCCTCACTAAAGGAGGTCATTTGAAAATAACATCTATATTTATTCTAAAAAAAAATAAAGTTTGAGTTGAAATGAATCGACACTGACAGGCTCCATCCTCACTTGGTACAGTATATACCCTGGGTCACCTTTGCATTATGATGTAACATTGTAATCCAGTTAAACAATCCTGTTACAAATACTACCTTCATTTGTTAAACTTGATTTACAATGAAATGCTAATGCTTTTGCTCCTAAATAAGGTGGACAGAATAAATAAAACAGTGAATAACATAACTTGTTGTGGTTTAATTGACCAGGGACCCTGTTTGCATGTCACCCTGTTCTCTCCACACATGCCTTCCTGTCAATTAAGTGTAAATAGTCCAATAACAGAAAGATGGCAAGAGATAAAATAAAATAAAAAATCTTGAAATGCAATGATATTATACATACAATACATTTTAAAGTTAGTGTGACCCTGAGAAAGAGCAACAAGTAATGAGCGTAACAAATCATCAGCAGGTGCTTTTTGTTGCAGCTTCCAGTCTCGTCCCTGAATATATTGTACAGCACTAAAGGTCTCATCAGGAATCACAACTTGAGTACCGCAGTGCTCCCAACCTGCTGCTGAATGCCTAAATATAAAAATGTGTCTTTTCATGAACCCCAACCAAAATCATCCATCCCCCGGAGGCGTCCTGACCCCGGGACAAAAACAAAAGCTGTAAATGAATCATGAGTTTTTGATGAATATTAGGAAAACAACCATAATTTAACAACAGGAGACAAATATATGCATCACTGCCTCACATGATAATAGTCAGCTTGTGAAAAATAACAATCTAATAAGATGCAAACGTGGAAAGAGAATATTAAAAACCCACTAGTGCTCACAGCAACACCTCCTGATCCTCCTGTTGCCTTCTGAATCCAGCCAGGTGTCCTGTGAGCCCATGAATATTCAACAAATACAACTCAGCCCCCAAACCTCTGGTGACACTTTAATTTGCTCATTGTGCATGCTGGACAGACTTTATTCAGATTTTATTTTACATTAATCTCAATGAGAAACTGCAGCGAAGTGAGGCTGTGATGTTATTTTACATAATAAGATGTTTATTGATAAAATACATAAAAAAACAATACAGGAGGCCAACGGAGAACAAAAACAAGCTTGGAAAACTATTGACAGTGACTGATGCTGTGTCTCAATTCAGATACTTCTGCTAGTACACTTACATGCAGTACACTGTGTACACTATGTACTGACTTGTGTAGTGCGTTCATTTTGACAGGGTAGTGTTGTCTCAAATCGAATACTGCTGTTGCGCGCTTACCGGAAATGACGATTGCAACCTTTGACCGCTTCTTCTTCTTCTTCTTTTTAATGACAGATTGCAGCCGGGCGGAGCATTATTGCCAACAATTACCGCGATTGCCGCACGCCGAAATATCTACCAGCACGTTTGCTCACTTGACTTCAATTCAATTATATTAAAAATGAATGAAAAATGAACGTGCTTTTACTTTTAGCCGTAACAATCGCAAACGCGGCCACCATTTTCATACGTTGGTGGTCCCTCCCCTTCCCCTACGTGGCCAAGATGGCGACCGTTGAAGGTAAGAAGTGTGCAGCGTTCCACACTCAACTTTTGACCGTTATGAGTACATCATCCGGGTACTCATAGTACACTGCATTTTGCCATACTTGTCAGTGTGAACGCACTTATGCACTCAAAATATTAAGTGTAAGTACGGAAGTACGGAAATTGAGACACAGCATGAGAAGCACTAGCATGTTTCCAGCTGGCCAGTGTATTAGCCGTTAGCTCGCCAGCTACAGTAGTTCACCAGCTACCAGTGTTGCGGCATTTAGCACAGGGTTGTGCTGTGGTGTGGGAGCGTCACTATACGACCATGCTGATGGTAGCACAAGTAGAAAAACTAACCAGAAATCCCAACTAGGCCTGTCATGATAACTACTTTAGCTGGACGATATATTGTCCCAGAAATAATTGCGATAAACGATATTATTGTCATGTTAAGACCATTTTATGCCACTGATAAAATGATAATATAATAATGCAAGTATGCCCTTTCAAAGAGCTTCAAAGCACTTTTAATTTTTAAGAATATTCACATATTGGAACTGAAATATTAAAATATCCTGAATAAATAAAACCACATAAACCAAAACAAAACTGGCTCGTTCACGTTAATGGGCTCTCTTCTCTCATTCGGCTTAATCATGTCATATATCGTACGATAAGTCGATGACATAATTATGGTGACAGGCCTAATCCCAAGCGACTGCAGGGTGATTAATGTCTTTGTACCTGTGGCAGGGTTGAACAGCTCTGGAAAGGTCATCATGGTGGCGATCGGTAAACAGTTGCTCGGTAAACAGCAGAATGCTACATGCTAAACAATGTTCTTCTTTGTGGGTTTCTTCCGGTCTGATTGCCGGCTTACGTGATTGGTCGCCGCAGCGTGACGTCGGGGTTGCGTTTCTCCAAACGTCGTTTCTGTTTCAACTTTTCACGGCAGGGCCGTTATGTTATTTTTTTTTTCTGCCATCCCCTGTGGTCCCCACCGTCGCAGCCTGAACGCATTTCCCACATTCAAATGAATGGGAGGACTGGCGATTTTGTGCAACGCCTGATTTGGTGTGAATTCAGCCTAAGTCCCTACATCACCAAGCACCGCCTAATTCTGTAAATTGTATTAATCCTTTGAAGGCAGTAGAGTTTTCCTACTAGTGGTCTTAATATAACGTTAGTGTCAAAGCTGTCCTCAAACAGCCAGGAAATAAAATTATTATTCATTTTAAATATGAAATATTAAAATATATTTATACTGGGATATGTTGTGGTCAAACTTTAAGATGTTTAGTCTAAAAATACACGGCTCAGTCTCTCAAAAGGTTTAATGAATTTGAGGTTTAATCAAGCTAAAGTGATTCCAGGTGCAGGTTTACCTTCCATTTCATCTATGAAAGCGGGGGGGGGGCGGTCGATGAAAACCACCTGACAGCTCGTTGGCCCGCCCACGCCCCCTCTGCCTGGCCCCACCTGCATGTGTCCACACCGCTGCTGATGGTGAGACCATTCACCGAGAGGGGATTTCAGAGGCGAGAGCTAAAAGGCTGTAAGCTCCACATCCAGCGGCCGCCCTGCGCTCGTTTGACCGGTGTTTTGCACCTCTCACCCTGCGGCACATCTCTGCCTCCTCTCCGGGGTTTGTTCGGCCAGCTGGAGGAGAAGAAAAGGAGGGATGCGCGCAGGGTCCTTGAACGCCACAAAGAAGTTGACGAGGCTGACAGAAAGAGGACTCTCCTGTTGATCCCAGCTCTTCTTTTCTCCCCGCACATTTCAGGAGTATTTCAGGAGCACACTTCTCACCTCTATATGGCAAAGTTCCTGGCTGAATTACTGGGATGCACACTTCCAGACAAGGGCACTCCACCTTTGTTCGAGGTAAGGATGCTTTAAAATGCACTTAATAGACCTCCAACGTTAGATTGCATGAATTAATGATCTGATACTCAAATCTAATACCAACACAGAGTCTTTATTCAGGGATAAAAAGGTACAGGCTGCCTGTTCACGCTGTGAATTCTCTATGGCAACAGGAGGCTGAGGCTTTGTTCATCAAAATGATTGACAGTTGCTATGCTGTAAAGCATCTCATTAATAGTGATCCCTGCGGGTTCAGGTTTTAAAATGCTGCTGCTCCAGCTCTCTGCACACTCACCGTTTCATGCGGTGACAAGATGTTGATCTAGCGCGCGGCAGGCTGCGGATTAATGCGCATAATTTGCGTCTTTACGCTCACGGAAAATCACTGCAATATTCCTAAAATATCAGCTTATGGTTTATCTCTGGAGCTCATAATGAGTTTGTAATGCCCTTGTCTTACTTTGTGGTGTTTATCTATCTCCCGTCCTGTCGCTGTGTTGTTGTCATGGCGGGAATTTCCCCGTGATATTTGCAGAGCGTGCAGCCAAAAAGTATTTTAGGATGATTATGGGCAGCGTGGTGATTTTCGCAGTAAGTCGAGCTGCATGTGGTGCCAGCGAGCGGTGCCTCGTAAGACATGGCTGAGATTCAAATGCTGCTCCTATTTGGGTCAGTGTGCCACACACTGTGACACACACACACACACACACACACACACTGCACCTGTTCTGTACTTCTGTGTCCTGAGGACTTTTTCAACTCTACATGGATTCATGAATAAATCTGCTGTGAAATAACAGAAAAATGTGTTTTAGGACTTTTTTGTAGCCTTTCAGATGGTTCTCTGTAGGACTTTTGTGTCATATAGTTGTACACTGAGCAGTGCTGGAAGGGGCTTGTTACTTAATAGATTAGTGACTTGACAGAATATTAATTGATACTTTTGACAGTGAATGAATCATTCATTAATAAAGTAAAAAATACCAATAATTTGCTGGGCACCTGTCTAATTTGCTTTCCTAATTAGAGGTGTACTCTGAATACATTCACCTACTGAAGTGCCATTGAATGATGATGCGTTCACTTACTAATGTATGCTCTGAAGTGCATTTGAATCTCATGAATCTTTGAGATGAACTGAACAGAGTGATTCGAATGGTTCCCACGTCTATTCTTAACTCTTAAACTGGATTCCTCATGAAATAGTGAAACAGTTGAGTTGACAGAGAAGTAATCCTCAGTTGCAGCCCTGCTTAAAACCTTGACGGTGCAGCAGTAACCTTTTTATGAATGTATGAAATGTCCCACCCCACAAGGTGTTGTACATGCGTCAATAGAGGTTTTACTCGTTAGTAAAGAACAAAGGCCTCTCAGTAGCTGCTGCTGTAAAGCTGAGGTTTTCACCTCGGGGTCAGGAGTCGCAAGGCAAATCTGAGACGGGGAGAATTTCTGCTCAAAATTGTGATTATTTTGTCTGACTTTCTTGTGAATTACTGGATAGTTGGATGGATGCAGCTGAAGGAAGTTCAGCCTTATTTGTTGCCAAGATTAGTGACTGAGTTCTTTGTATACAACAAGATATGGAGCATTTTTTGTTTTGTTTTTTTATCAGCAAACTGTTTTTTATTATTTGCAAAGGAAGGGTTGGTCTGCAGTTTGGGTAAACCTGAGGCCTCCAACTGCACCGTTGTACCAAAAACCACATCAGCCAGGCTCTGATCAGAGTTACTCACAGTACAGCACGGCATGGGAATCCCATACGTAGGGAAATTGATCGTAAGTCAATCAAAACATCACTATAGACGGTAGACGCAGCACTGGATCTGTGCTGTGGGTTAACAGCTGCACTGTAAAACGATGTACTACCCATTTTTAAAGTACTACAAACATTGATGAATTGAGGAGAGGCATCAATGAGTTTGTCTGACTTTGGGTAAGAAGGTAACGCAGGAAGATGCCTCCAAAACAAACCATTATGATGTGTTAGGCCACTGACATGAATTTACAGATTACAGTCACAGATTGTTGTTACCAAAGAGGGAAGTAACGATGAGACACAGAAAATAAACAGATCAGGTGTGTTGCATGTTGTGTAATGATGACAATGACATTTCATTGATGAAAATATTCCAAGAAGGAAATATAATTCATCTTTGTATTTGTGATTTTGTCTTTGTTCAAAATGGGAGCTGACAGGCGTTGCATAACACACAGAGCTCTAAATGAAAACCAGTTTTAGATTTATTTTCATCACACACACACACACACACACACACACAACACACACCAGCTGTAATGCACAACCACTGCAGGATTGTTAATCCATCAGGCATCATCTCAATCTGCCTAACACACACTGTGTGATAGTCGTGTATTAAAATCATCTCAGAAATGTGTCGGAGAGGATCAGCATAGTAACTTCTGGGAAAATGAAACGATGACCTGCTCTGTTCGGCTTCGGACAAAGATTAGATTCACAGACCGTTATGTAAAGCCTTGTTTCCAATTCCACCTTAAACCATGAATCTATTGAATAGATGCACTGCTGACTGCACACGGCAGGCAGCACCTTTTTCCTGCTTTAAGAAGAAACGAGTAAAGGTGACGGATCTGAGTTTCATACAAACATTTCTGCTGTTTTTGGAGACAGAGGTCTTTGACTGTTTCAATGCAGCAAAACTGAGTAATATAAATTCACTTTTTATTTATTTAATTTGCACATGAAGAACAGTTTACAAAAGTTCTTAAATATCAAACAAAAATGAGAATTTGAGAGAGAATAAAACTCACTGAAGCAAAAAAAAAAAGTCATCTCAAAAGTAAAACTTGCAAACAAATTATTTGTGTAATCATGTAAACTATTGGTCTTTGTTTTTGAGTGACAGCTCAGCGCCCCGTATGAAGTTTGAGTTTTGGCGGACACAGACATCCACCAACAGTGGCACTGGGCATTCACTACCCACTAGATAACTTAACTGGATTCCTGCAAGATTAATAAAGTATAATATTAAATTGAGCAATGTCCAGGGCACTGAGCTGTCACTCAAAAACGTATTATCCAATGGGGACGCACCCCTGAAAAAAACCCGCCCACGCGAGAGATTTGTGTCAGAACTGCAAACAAAAAGTCAGGCAGCGCAAACGACCGCAAAACTGACAATGAGGTCAAAAGCAAAAGTGAGATGACGTTTTTTTGGCTTCAGTGAGTTTTATTCTCTCTCAAATATTTTTTTTTTGTTTGATATTTAAGAAGTTTTGTTTGATTATATTGACACAAATCTGATTCCATACATGGTGGGTCCCACTCAATCTGTGAAAACAAGACTAAATCCTGGGGTTACCCCTTTTAACTTCATGAATGAAGCATAATCATCTTATGTTTCTGGATCATCAACATTAGACCTAACTACTGTTTGGGGATTACAAAGGTGCAGAATTCTGAGAGCCAATGTCACAAATAATGCAGATATTTTCAAAATAAGGGTTATAATTAGACTGTCATGTTCATCATGTAGACACAAGATGTGATGTTCTTCTATGTGGTATCCAGTGATGGTGTTCCTGTTCTGGGAAGTTTCTGATTTGTTGTCAAGTCTAAGAACCACACTGTTTATCCAAAAGCAGTACACCACTCACTTGTTTTTTTAATATAATATATAACATTTTCTTTCCTTAGCTTGAAGGAAATGCTACATCCATAGCTGAAATGTGCATTTATGATAGTGAATCCTTGTGAGCTGATGTTTATTTATTCACAAATTAGGGTTCACTTCTGTTTTATTAACTAGAGAATGAAGCTGCAGCTCATAAACACATGTTGTTTAATATGGCTGACTGTGCTGCTAGAATGCAACTGAACTGTTGTAACTGTGCATCAGCAAATGTGTCCTCTGGCTGGGAGGCACTTTTTTTTAAGTCTCCAAAAGAGAAATCAGAGGCTTTTAAGAGATAAAAAAAAAAACATCAGTACGAGGTTTATTTCACTTTTTATCATTTCTGAATCAAAACCGTCACACCGAGGTTGATAAATATTTGTTCTTGTAACACTCAGGTTGGAAGCTTTTCCTTTTTAAATGCACGTAGCATCTTGTGGTTTAAAATGGAAGCTTTTGTTTCATCAAAGTCGTTCTTCTTTAATTCATTTTCCAGCATCTCTCCTCCTCTGTGTTTCTTTGTCTTGTGCTTACTTACTTTCTTTCTTGCACTTTGCCACATTTCTTCTTTCAGCTGCAAACTCGTCATTCACTCACATACTGTCTCTTACTGCTGCCAGGCCTCCCCTCTCTCTCTTTATTCTCTGCAGCCTTTAAGCAAAGCTTTATTCATGCTAGGGAGCTTGTTTTTCAAGCGTTATGCGGTTTTCAAAGGGCAAAGGAAAACATTAACATCACTGTACTCTCAAGGCCTGTCTGTGCAGATTCAGAGAAATCCAAGAGATTTTCAGGGCAGGAACGTTTGAGAAAAATACATAAGTTATGTTGCAGGAATACTAAAGTATATGACACACAAGCAGGTAATATATATATGCTCAGTGTGTTGCCATGGAAACAAACATATACAGTTCAGTTCCTCGTGTTTATTCATTCAGTAGGAATCACAAAAAGTAACTTGCGCAAATACCTGTTTTTGTACTACATACACACGTACTAATACAGCAAGGACACACTCTATTACACACTATCAAATACACAGGCGCACACACTATACACACTATCGCACACACACACTTAAACACACACAAAAAAACCACATTCCTCTTCTCAGCACATCAGACATCACTAAACTGTCAAATATAATCATATGGGGGATGATGTGTTGCATAACTGTCTGTCTGGGTCCAGAGAGGACATTTTATTTTATGTGTGTGTGTGTGTGTGTGTCTTTTAATGTATTCAAAAGACAAGGACGTTCAGTGCAACAGGGCGTCGTGTTCCCTGTAATTAATGCTTCATCTGTTGGGATTAATTTGTGCGGATTTGTTTATGATGTTTATGCCAATAAATGTGTTTTTGTAATTATTTGTGATAAATCAAAGCTACAAAAGTGTTGTTGTTGTTGTTGAATATGAATCAAGTGGTTATTGGGTAGAATAATGGGAGGGACAGTTGCTAGAATATCAATTGGACTTAAAAGAAAAAGTCTTGTTGGTTGATTTCTGTTCTTCGTACTATATGACGCATGATCTTTCACACTGCCATACAGATACAGATATATAGTTAATGATGGAATTTAAAAATGAAAGTGAAAATTGGATTGGATTCAAAATATCATGTACAGATTGCAAACACTGTAATTTAACCATTCTTTTTTTCACTTCATGACGCATATTCAGAGCTGACCTCCACACAAGAGGACCTTGTTTACTGTGATCTGCAATGAACACTGTTCTTCCCGCAGAAAACACTCATTTCAATTGATCTGTCATTTAAAACCAAAGAAAGAAGAAGCCTTATACAATCACAGACTGAGAGAACACACTGATTGTTGGTTTAGAGCCAACACTCGTGTCTGTCAGGCCAGAAATATCTCACTGCAGCAAAGGTTTGTACGTCAAGGCTAAAGAGTGATTCATGTTAGAGTAAAAAAGACGTGTTTCTCTCTGGTTGCTTGTAATGTTGGTGATCTGTTGGTATTTTAAACCTACATTTGGGCAGTGAGAGGTAGCTGCATCAAAACTGTTGTAGTGTTGTTGGATTACATTATATTAAAGTGCTCCTAATATTTTGTCCAACGTGTTTACACACAGTATGTATGGAAGAGCAAAACACACCCCAATACAGCAACTCCACAAACTGCAGGCTGAATGTTGAATCGGCAATTAAAGTACATAAATTTCACAAAGATAATTATTTCAGGACTATTGCATTGGATTGCTGTGTACAGGGATGTCTATATTTCTGGTCACTCAGTGTAGCTTCTTAAAGGAAACTCTTTAGAGTTTCCACATAAAAGTCTGTGTAGGTCTTGAGGAGTACTACTGTATCTGTGAAAAAAAGTTGTATAAAGCCTTTAGTGGCTCCAGAGGGAGCTGTGTGAAGTCTGATAAATTGCCTCAAGTGATGTCACTTGAGTCAGCCTCAGTTGTAGCTGAAGACTGCAAGTTTAAAAATGAAAAAGATCTGGAGGTGTGGAGTTAGAAAGAAGTGAGCTTACCGGACCTCTGTAGTCTGCTCCTCATCTCGGCTCGAGGCTACATTAGCCGCTACTAGCATAACGCACCTGAATCTCCCACCGAACTGTTGGTGGTCAAGTTGCATTGTGGGTAGGAGCCTGGTTTTGACAAAGAAGAAGAATAAATACGATATCTCTGGTTCTGCTACATTGATTTTGATGCCTTCTTTTTACAGCTGTTCATTGTGAGTCCAACAGTGTTATAGGAGCACAATGGTGGAGAACTCTTGTAAGTACAGAAGAAGCCAAAAGGGTTTTATCTTCTGCATGCCCGCTGAACACTGCATTCACTGTCAAGTTTGGCTTTCTCTTTCACCCTGAATGGTCCGCTAACTTGAGAGACACTACACTGTCGCTTCACAAAATATTAGTTTACTTCTGCTCTACCAATACAGTCAAAGCCTATCGGTGCCGAGTGGGATGCAACACTGTACACGTTACATGTTACAGCGTGGGACGATACAGTAACAGAACAGCTACTGCGCAGTGTATTCTGTTTGTGAGGAGGTGCGGCGCTTTTCTACCTTCTTTCTTTAAGCAAAATTATACTGTATTGATCTTAGTGTCACTCAGCTTGAGAATAATGAAAAGTCTTGTGAGCAACTGAAATTCTAATTGTAGAGTTTAGCTGTAAATATGTTTATATATTTTCTGTAGTTTTCAGTTAATTTTGCAGCTGCATGAGAATTGCTTGCGTCATTTCATGTTGTATTTTTATAGCTAAAGTGAAAATTCCCAACCCAGTCATTACTGATCACAAACAAATTACAAAAAGGGGCGAAACCAGAATTTCCCGCTGTGTTTGTAGTGTGTAGAAACATACACATACATACAAAGTGGGAATGGGTATGTTTCATCCCTGCTGTCTGTGCGCACAGTATGTATTGTCAAGGTGTGTGTGTGTGTGTGCTCTGTGTAGAACCTGCATTCAGATGAGCGTCAACCGCCCTTTATATCAAGTGTATTTGAGGAAAAAAGAAGGCCGTCAGGTGCAAATGTTTGCAGGCTTTCAAGTTTTTTTGTCTGTTTCATTGCAAGTCATTTTTTTTGTGTCTGAGTGAGAGAGAGGAGGAGGAGGAGGAGGAGGAGGAGGAGGAGGAGGAGGAACGAGTGAGAGGGGGAAAGTGTAGCAAGCAGCAAGCAGAAAGGAAAGCCAAAGAATAAAGAGAGCCAAGGTAATCTTAAAAATACAAATTTCAAAAGCTTCCGTCGCTATGACGACCATTGAAATCACTGAATGAAGCGAAGATGCAGCACGGCTTCCTCTCGGATAACAGTTGATGTTTCCTCATCAGTAGACCAGTTTTGAATTTAAACTTTTCACATTTTAACCATTCAGCTAGAAGACTTCTCTTTACCTTCAACTCCATCAAATTCCCAGCTGACAACAACAAGTTCAGGAGAGAAATTCTCGGACCAAAACCTTTTAACCTGACCCTAATTTAGCTACGTGAATGTCAGATGTCAGCTACAGTAACCTCTTAATGTGACAAAGATTTAGAAATGATTCAATTTGTGATCAGTTCACACAACATGCTTTTCGTTTGCTAATTTCATGTTCAGACCACCGACTGTATATAAAGATGGACGACGCGTCTCCACTTCCTCCCACTGTACAAAAAAGAAGCCAAAATATCTCGGATACAGGAGCTGCCATCTTGTCTATGGTTCAAACTATGTTGACTTTTGAAGCAAACTTTAGTAGAGAAGATTTAACAGTTAAGTTGAAATGGTAGTCCAACTGTATGAGGTGACAACTGCCAAAAGAGAAAGGAAGTGTAATCTCCAACGATAACACCAAGTGGTCCAGACGGAGAATTTGAATTAAAAGGAGCAGAAGCTAAATATCTTTCTGACATCAGTTCAGAACATTTTCCAGTTGTGTTTTATTAGGACCCTTTACTGTGTCATAATACCACATTTGTGGAAATGCATCTGGGTTGAGCTTGAACTTTGCCTCCTCCTGAATGTCGCGGTCTATGAAAGACGCTGACAGACGCTGGGAAAGTTAAGAGTGGTCTGCATGTTCAAAAGAAAGATGGCGGAAACTAAACCTGTGAATACCTGTCAGGTTTTATAGTTTGGAATCAGATCGTCTTACGTCGGGTGTTTCTCGGTCCGATTAAAAACCCTCAATATTCCCCCTGTAAATGTCTTCTCAAGGACATAGATAGTCTTTACATCAGTGCATGTTCAGCACACAGCTTTGGACTGACGCACTAGTGATTGTGAGATGGTTATTTAGTGTGATAAAGCTTTAGATATCATTGACAATGCACATTAATGATCATTCTGTACATCAACAGATCTTACAGTACAAAGTCACCTTAATATAGCATGTAAGAATAAAAGAGCTATTTAATGTGAGCATGCAGAGCAGTTAAAATGTTAATAAAGACAGTATGTAATAAACAGGATAGCACTGTGCAACATTATCAGTCAAGTCTAGTTTATTTAAGTTTATTTAGTTTGTGTCCCAGGGCCTTAAAATATGTACCACATATGATACCCTCTATCCTTGGACGCTAAATAAAAAAAAAAAAAAAGAATAATCTCCAGTAAAAGAAGTAGTACAATGTTAAGAAACAGAATTATAATGTACAATTAAGAACTACAAGTTTCAACAAAAAACAACAGACAAACCAAAAACAGACAAAAAAAAATCATCTAAAATGAAGACATTCTGTAAAATAACAGACCATTTTCTATTGACATTGGTGAAATTTATCATTCAACTTCACTTCAGGGGTCTCAAGTTGAATTAGTTTTATTTTCAGGTGTTGCAGAGTAAAAGCTTCTCTGCTGTAAATCAACATAGACAGACAGCGGCAGAGATCATGTTTTACTGTAGTTCCTCCGTGTTACTGAGAGGGGAGATCATCCAGGAAGTCCATCCATCACACTGACAGCTCTGTATGTGTAAAGCTGATGCAGGGATGAAGAAGAACAGACCAGTTGTTGTTGTTGTTGTTGTTGTTGTCAGTCTGTCATGTGGTAGAAGACAAGACAGGAAGTCATTCTGTCAACAAAGAGGAGAGGAGAGAAACAACAAAATATATAAATCACAAGTAAGAGAAATAATTAAGATACTTAGAAGAGTCTAACTTTACTATTTTGAAATAGTGGCCTTTTTTCCCGCCTGTAGCAGTGGCGCAAATAATGGGTGCCTAGAGCAGAGACTCCAGGAAGTTACTGGGGCTGACCAGGAAATAGTCCGGCAAATAACACCGGGGATTTTTTTTTATTTTACACTTCAGTTTTTGCACGGATTAAACACACGAGATAAAACGTGTTCATTAGTGAGTTTTAGAGGTGCTGGCAGGGGGATTTGGTTACTGTTGGACAGAATCATGCTAGCAGTTCCCCCCCTGCTTCCAGTCTTTGTGCTAAGCTAAGCTAATAGTCTAAAAAGCAAATAAGTGCATTTCCCAAATTGTCAAACTATTCCTTTTAAAGTAGCAGGTGCAGAAAATGTTTGGAAAACTTGTATTGGTCATTGCCAGCAAGAATTAACTGGTTGTAGCGACTTTGGGAGGCGGGGCTGCAGCATCAGGTGTGGTTGTGTATGGAGAAGAGGAGAAGAGGTGTGTGTGTGTGTGTGTGTGTGTGTGTGCGATGTCTCCTGTCTACACTGTATTTTATAGCCGCAGCTGTCTCACCCGTCATGAAATGTGTCAAAAGAAAATAGGTTTGTGTTGGTTTGTGACCAAGAGATCTGAGAAAGAAAGAGAATCCAAAAGCCACCATGTAATGATATATACAGGCATCCACATGCACACAACACAATTACACACTGAAACACACACACCTTCACACACATGAACACACAGTCAGATATAGTCAAAAAGATTTGACTTATCCAACAAAACATGTTGGATGGATTAATAATTATTATTTTTTTGCTTGTTAAGGAGCACATGTTGAAGACTGTTAACTTCTGACGCTGTCTTAGTAATTATTTCCTGTGTTGAAATCAAATAGAATAATAATAGAATATAAAATAAACTATATCAAGAAACTGGTTTTGCAGTCATTAGGATGGTGATTTGTGCAGGTGTCTGTTAGCTGTGGAACTGTGTTGTTAATTAAATCAATCTAAAGTTGTATATGATGTTGCTGAAATCGATATGTTGAGGTCGGGAAGCTAACCGCTAACTAACTGCATTCTTCAATGAGGCTAAACGGCACTGAAACGATTGTGTGTTAGCTCAAACAAATGAGAACAAAACCAGTTTAAAACGCAAAGCTGAGTCATATCTGGGCAGGAAAATCAGTAATAAATTGCCTGTCCTCACTGAAAACTGGCCGTTGATGTGTCCATGAGCAACACAGTTAGACTACACAGGGCCTAACAGCAGAACCTGGATGTGAGAGGTTTTCTGCAGATGTGTGTGTGTGTAGGTGTACTTGTGGTTTCCCTGTTTGTGAGTCTGGTTAATCAGGACCAAAGCGTCTGGTCTGAGCCACTCCAGTTGCAGAGGCGAGTTATTCAGCGGACGGTCCCTTTAGAGCGAGGTGTCAGTCAAACCTAACTGCTAATCAGGGAGGTTTTTTCCTTCCTGGCAGCGGACTGACTGTGTTGATGAAGACTGTTATCAGAGCCTCCTTTCCCCTTCATAACAAACAGCTGTGCTTCCTCTAAATGTGCCAAACACAAGAGCGACCAGCTTTCCCATTATCCACAGCTATTCGTGATCAATTATCCACCACCATGGCTGAATGATGAAGCCCATCCGGAAGTCCCTGAAGATGCAGTTTCGCTAAAAGCTGCTAGACACCAGCTCCAAGAAAACTGTACAGAAATCAATAACACCCCAACTTTCCTAGAAGAACTAACTCATCTAGAAAAACTAGGCTTTCAAAGGCTAATTTGACTTCTTTTACTGTGAGTCTTGGAAGCAATTTTGAAAATTATTGTTCCATTAAGGGGATATTAAAGGCTTAAAGAGAAGCACCCTTTGGGAGATGATTGGCAGGTCTCTCGGCTTAAGACACGATTCACCATCTTACCCAGATGTTGGATTTTCTAGCTGGGGAAAATGACGAAGAAGGTAGCAAAGGGTAAACTTCCCTTCAGACACCTACAGGTAACATATATGGAAGCTCATTTCTGCCACATGTAAAACAAACAACAACTGAACAAAAACAAAAAGATAACTTTCACAATTGAGTTTTTTCATTGTTCAAAACATTATTGTTTTTGTAATGACTTATTATGCAAATTATAAAACACAACTAGGTGTTATATATGAAAAGAACGGAGTGTATTATCACACTTACACCACACTAAACAAACACTTACCAAGCAAATACAAGGTCGTGCTCATACAGTTTAGACACCTGACAGTAGCACCTAATCAGAAATAAGCATTGTTTTGTGGTAGGCTTGTGCCAATTGGCGATTCAATTCAATTCAGTTTTATTTATATAGCGCCATATCATAACAAAGTTATCTAAGGGCACTTTAAGGTATGATCGTTTGATTTTTCCTACGCCAATTTGAAGGCATAGGAAACTTACTGTTTGAACTAAGATGTTATAAAAATGATTTTTGGTCTGAACTGGCCGGCATTTCAGATTGCCTATCGGCGATCTTGAGTAACCACGATTGGACGATATGAAAGCAGAAACAATCGCCTAATCCTATTTTGTGTGATACGAGAGAATCATAAATACTGTATGTATATATCTCGTCATGAGAAACAAGATACTGAGTCAAAACAAGTCATTTATGAGATACTTTCTCATAGCTGAACCTTCATGAAATACTCTTTCATAGAGTTGTTGTAATTGTGAGAAAAATACTTACTGACGTGGTGGATTTCGTTTGGTGGCAGTGGGTTTCCACAGCAGTCACATAGTTCTGTGTTTGTGTGTGTGTATATGTGATGATGAATGTACTCTACATTTTAGATGATTGTGGTGTTGACTGAGAGGCTGCTGGTGCTTATTTCAATATGTAATGTAACTTTGGCTTCATATGCATGTTTACCCTCTGATACTTTAACCACAAGGGGGCGGTGTCCAACATATAACCAAGTGCAGCCTGTTATACTGGTTAACTGATGTCAGCATGCGGTCCAGAGAGAGAGGGGTGATGGACTGTGATTTCTCCAGTGACTCACAGAGGATACGGACACTAAAACTCCTATGGCATTACCTTATTGATCCTGCAAAGAAAATGGGAAAAGATCAACCATTCATATGATGACAGGCAGTGAATTATTGTGGTATTGATGGTAAAAATTTCTCCTGAGTTTAAGGTGCAACATCAGCAGCAGGGACGATTGAAAACACTGTATACTGTATACTTTTACTGTAAGTTCAATATTTGTTCTTATCTGTACGTGATATACTGTATGTGAGGCTAGTTATTTAATGTGTGTATATACCTGGTAGTCATCTACCATGTATTTATATATATATAGGACAAATCAGTGCAACAAGGTCAGGGACTCTTCTGGAGGGGGTTAAAAATGTTTATTATTAACATTATAATCTTTACTGCACTTGCAAACAAAAGAAACTTTGAACTAGGCTTCCATTGAGGGCAGCGTATTGTACAGCATATGTTGCATGTTTTACTTTGTCAAAAATCTGATCATTTCCATGTATTATGATTGACAAAATGAGGATTTAGGATGAAATTAAGAACATCATACCAATCTAAAGCTGTAGTAAAATCATGCAGCTGTGTTGCGAAAATAACAACGTGTAAAGGATTGATGAAAATAACATAATAGATATATAATGTGTTTCAAAGGAGGTATTCTGTCTCTTTGGTTCAGGGCTGTTGCTTTCATTAAAACAAATCACTTTCTGAGCAAAAAGGTGTAAAAACAATAAATAATAATCGGCTATTGCATTGCTGGCTCAAAACACAACCAATAAATAATTAGTAAGAGTATATAATAATAATAATAATAATAATAATAATAATAATAATAATATGTATGTAATAGTAATATGATGCTGTCAGAACTCTAGTCCTTAGTCAGCCTGCCTTGTTAAACACAGCACAAACAGCCCCTTTATCATATCCGTGTGAGGAGGAGACGAGGAAAGGAAGGAAGGGAAGGAAACCAACACCGGGAGTCATCGCGGGGTGCTGCAGGGAACGGAGTGACGGGGAGTTTCACACGGCAGTTTGGGGCGTCGCCAGCTGTCAGTCACTGTGTGAGCAGCCTGTTACTGCTGCTGGTCACTGGGCAGCTGAGGGTTCAGTGCCTCGCTCAGCAGCATGTTTGTTTCATTTATTTGACCCTCCTGCAAGGGAAGGTCAAATAAATTTCATCTTCACTGTGTAATCGATCAGGGACTCTCCAGTCACTGTGTGTGTGTGTGTGTGTGTGTGTGTGTGTGTGTGTGTGTGTGTGTGTGTGTGCTCTTGTACGTCTATCTTTGTGAGGACTTTGGGTTGTAGACATTGAGTGAGGACATCTTTGGAAAGTGAGGACATTTTGTCTGGTCTCTCTTCTTCATAGGACTGAGACTTGGTTTAAGGGTTTAGGTTAGAATTTGATTTAGGTCGGGCACCCTGGTGGTTATGACACACACGTCCCCAGTTTGACTCTGGCCGGGGACCTTTGTTAATGTCATACCAGTCTCCCAATGTTTCATGTTTGCATCTTGTGTCAAGTGAAACTTGACACCAAATGGTCATTTTTATTTTTCTATTTATTCCATCTCTATTAATAATCTCTGATTTATATGACACAATAGTACTTTTGTATACCCAGGTCACAAAAGCTTTTACATTGGCTGTTTTAAACATGCCTACATTACATGTCTGGTGGGTTTCTCCTGGGACAAATGCCACAGAATACAGAAAAGGATGTGTTTCAGATGTTCTGCTTTGCTGAGAATAAACAGAAAACAGATACTGGCTGGTTAGCATTGGCAGCCATAGCTGAGACACAACAAAAACAAAACAAAACAACACAAAGACATGCACCAAAACTCCAACTTCATGTAATCCATCCAAAATTCAACATCTAATCTGCAAAGAGCACTAAACATTTCTCCAAAATTAAAGAAATGTATGTCAATTCATGAATATATCCACCTGTTAGGCAGTTTTTTACCCCATTAGCTAAACTATCTGTCAGAAGAAACTTTCATATTTTCATAAAAACCTTGATTTCCTTTTCTTAAAATTATTCTATTCCAAAAGAGTTGACTCCAACTCATAAGTGGAGGTTTTGCAGAGTCAATATATCAACTTACAGTAAAAGCAACTTGACAGCAACTTTGAGGAATTCTGTTCACAGTTGGTGGAGATTTGTGCTTTGAGTTTTCTTTGATGTTGTTAATCAGTTCTGTAGCTCAAGTTCAAAAGAGAAAAGTAAAGTTGGTGGAATGAAAAAGCCAGACAGACAAAGTGCTATATGCTAAAAGAAATACTAATGTAAGGATGGTGGGAACATCTCTCTACATTGTTCAATAGTTACACTGTAAACATTAGGTTGACTTGATGGAGTGAGGCAGATTTCATTTCGGAGCAAACTCTGGTAGATTTCCGTTCCAGTACAGCACGCATTATAACTGTGCAAATATGCTTGTGGCTGCTGTTTGATTTCAAGGAGTCTCATTCACATGAATAGCAATGAGATACTCTGGATGCACTCTGCATTCAGGAAGAGGATACCCCCTGCCATTCATATGCACACAACAGTGCCTCATACACACAGGCTCATTTGCCGACACAACTACTGCATACATATGCACACATACATTTCTGCATGCACACAATAACAGTGGGAGGGGGAGGGGGTCCCTTGTCAATATGTGCATGTTAATAGCAGCTGTGTTTTGCAGACAGTGAATGTTTTGCGGAGTGAGATTCAAGGCTGAGAGGAGTGTTGTGCACTCTGCAAACAGCTATAACGGATCATAACGCTCATACCTGTGGACATTCAGGAGATTACGCTACAGATGATTTTCTGACGTTTATTTGCCCTAACAAGCGTTGGCCAAACAGCACAACCTTGTTACTGGACAGCTCCCAGGTGTGGATGTGAAAGCAGGATGCTACTGGAAAAAGACCATGGAGCTCCATCAACTTTTTCTGGAATAGGAAAAGCCTAAAAAATGTAATGCAACGAGAAAGTGCTTTAGAAATCAGTGCAAGGAACTCCCGGAGGAAGCAGGTCAGAATAACTGTACTACAGTAGGTATGAAAGATATTCAAGCACGTTATGCAAGAGTTGAGGCTCGCAGAATCAGTGACTTCTTTTAAATCACTTCTTAAAACCCGTTTTTATAGACGTGCTTTCATGTGAAGTCGTCTTTTTATTGTTTTTATTTGTATTTATCTGTAATTCATTTTTATCCTGCTTTTGTTTGGCTTTCTGTTCTTATATTGCTTTCTGAGTATCCTGCTTTTGCTTTGTCTGTCAAAGCACTTTGTAAACTCTGTTTTTAAAGGTATAAATAAAGTTATTAAGAGTTACAAAAAAAAAGTCAGTCAAGAACACATCTCTTTTTTTTGACTCCAGACTGTCTGTAAATTCAGAGAAAACAATTTCTTCCATATAAGAGAAAACTTTCGGGTCAGTCTGTATTAAGAAAACTCATTAAGGGTTCATACAGCTTTTTAAGAGTAAAATTCAAGCACTTCTCAAGCACTTTCAAGTATCTAAACCAACAATTTCCAGACTCTTAAAGTCTTTATCATCACATCTAAATTGTTACTATAAACTCCAGGAGACAACAAACAAATATGACGACGGGATTGTTTCATTTCAAATATTGAAAGATGTTTCAAGGAGTATATTAGAATTCAAGCATATTCCTAACCTTGAAAACATAACAGTTAAAATTAAGCTTTTTCCAAACTTTCAAGACTTCGTACGAACCCTGCCCATTAGTCTTGTTCCAAACGATTCCTTTTGGAGACGTCAAGTATTACAGCAGTTTTTTCCCACTAAACAGTTTGACCTTGACAGTGGCTTCATCTGTATCAATTCTCTCACACACACACACACACACACACACACACACACACACACACACACACACACAACAACACTGACTTTTTATCCACTTTGTCTAATTGTCAGTAACCCCATGTGACTGAACCGCATCAGCGCTGACGTTAATGCTGTTAGTCAACACTGTTAAGAGGTCACTGAGTTGACCGTGACCCCCCCACAGGAGCGCTGTGACCCCGCTGACGCCTCATACCTCATTACTACAGGACGACTGATGCACTGAGGTCCCATGTGACCTCTACACACACACTCTCACTCTCACTCTCACACACACACACACACACACACACACACACACACACACTTCTGCCTCTGACCTTCCACAGCGGGTGAGCACATTTCCTGATGAGTGTGTGTGACCCACTGAACTGGTTCACCTGCAGGGGTGAGGAGGGGGTTCAGCAGGGAGGGGTCACTGGGGTCGCAGCCCACTGGGACAAAGTTTAGCAGAGCGGATTGGTTGATTCAAGATGACAGACATTAACTTCATCTTATCTGCTGTAGGTTCCCAGACAAACTGCTGAAGTGCATTAAATGTGTTTGTTTTCTGTTAGGGTGTTTTTCACCTAACCTGTTTGGTTCGATTAAAACAAACCCTGGCGCGTTTGTCCGGTTAGTGCGCTTCGTTTGGGCAGGTGCACAGTAATCAGACTCGGGTGCGGACCAAAACAACTGCACTGAGACCCTTTAGAGGAGGTGGTCTCGGTCCGGTTCCAAACGAACTCTGGAGCGGTTCGTTTGTGGTGGGAATGTGATCCCACCTCGATCCGACCCAACTGCCAGGTGCCAGGTGTGCTTTGCATTCCACAATGCAGAAGGTTCAAGGTTAAATTCATTCATCTAAAAAATCCTGGATATTACACTGCATCCATTCTAATCAACCACTGCTCATTACCAAGATATAAATACCCACAAGATAAAATAAAATAACATCATGAATGCAGACATCATACAAATAGATTTCACAAAGTGATAAAAGATCTGGTAAAAAGGGAAAAATAACAATATAAAAAATAAGGTTACAAATTTGTTGTTGTGTCTAACAAAGAGAGAGTACAAGAGGAACGGAAAGCTACAGTATGTTTTCACCTGTCAGTTGTTTGTTTGTCTGTGACCAATATCAAAAAAACTAAGGACACATTCACGCTCCCACGAGAAAGAAACCAATTGATTTCAGTGATGCTGTGACCTTCCCTCCACTTTTCACTTTTGTAATGAGCGTGTCCCCTGACCCGACGGTCATAGAGACCAAAACAATTGGTGCACACGTTCACACCCCCAACAGGAAGAAATGCATTGGTTTTGGACTATGTGACCTTTCCTATAGGGCCACTGTCAGGCCAAAGTTTGGCTACCCTGTTCTCTCATCCATCCACTTATTGAGTGTTTTCTTGGGTCTGCACGTTGCTTTGACATTAAATAGTCTCACAGGAACAACACCAACCTTGTGCAGGCATTTCACAAAGAAATGTTCCTTTTTTACTTTTTCTACATCACATACCCCGGGGCACAGTAAGATTTAAGGGTTTTATTTACACAAATTGTAATGTCCATGAGAAACAAACCACTTTAAATTGATGTGAACTCATTTAACAGTTAACATTTACACCTGCCTGGTCAGACAAGTGACTTACCTGAAAGCTGAACTGAAAAGCAGTGTTTTGCTGCCCTCTCTGGTGGAAGGTTTGAAGCCTGTTTCACCTCTGACCCCTCCTGGCCTTTCAGATTTGGTTGTGTGGATTTACAACTCTACTAATCACTGCATTTCCTTCGGTATGAATTGATTTCACCTCATAATGTAGTCGTTTTAAATGCTGGTGTGACTGAGCCTTTATCCCGTCTGTAGTATACACATAAATTTTCCCCTTTCCTGGAGGAACTCCACATCAGGACACACGTAACAAACGAGACAGAAACTGAAGCAGCGTTTCCACCAAACACTTTCAGTATAGTACCCTTGAAACCCGTACCTACATGTACCTAAACCCTAGATCTGTTTTGCGTTTCCACTGTAGACAGTACTCTATACGCCATTAACTTTCGGTAAGTAGTGTTACATCGAATCTTTCGTGTTCTTTCTTCTCGGTATGTGGCTGAGTTTGTGCATTGAGTCCTTTGTCGCGCAAGAAGTGACGATTCTTTTGACCACTCGACGGACTGCAGGGTTTCCAGCTCCTCCTTTAAGTCCCGGGTCGGTGTACTGGGTACCTCAACAGAGGGGTAACGAAAAAACGGGACAGAATAGAGCAGTTCCATTGGTACCAACCACAACTTTTGCCAAAGGAAACACGACAATAACCTGTGTAATGTGTAACGAACTGAACTGAACTGGACTAAACTGGACTGCTTGGTGGAAATGCAGCTTAAGGCAGCCAGGAGCATCTGAACTCACCTAATGATAAATAAAGTCAGAATATGAAACAATATGCCTGTTTAACTTGTATTTTAAACAACACCTAAAGGCAAAATGGAGGTAAAATGAAACATCTGTTGTGACCTGGCTGTTTGAGATAATACGCAACTTTTGAACCTGGATATTTTAACACCATCTGCCATTCGGAGTAACCAAGCAACAAAATGTCTTTTGATCCTCTTTTATCTGTCTCTTGTTCCGCCTGTGATTCATTTCCCACTTGATAAACGGTATCTTGCAGCTTCTGTTTTTTTTGTCCATGCACACAGTGATCAGACATCGCAAACTATTTTCCTTCTCATTTGATGTGAATCTCCCAAAAATGAACTGCCCGCCGACGGGGGACAAAACCCCAAAAGATGGATGAGATTGCTGAAACTAAAATGTCAGAACCAAAATGTCCCGCTGTGCTTGTGATCAGATGGAAAATACACGAGGCAATTCTCTCTCCGTCTCCCCTCCCCCCACTTCTTATTTTCCTCGCCCTACCGTCTCGTCACCTCGTCCCTCTCTTCCTATCAAAGATACGTTCACTCATAGCGGCCGGGATTCTCTCCTCTCCGCAGTGTAATGTTCCTCTAAAGGTCACAGCAATTGTCTGCTGGAGTAAAACAAAAAGAAAAAAGTGTCAGGCGGTGAAAACCCCAAGGATAAAACACTTTTCTTTTGTTTCAACCGCAGAACAATCTCATCTTCTCTGTCTGACTTGGAAACATCAGCTTTCTGTTTCATATCTGCAACTGCAGACATCACATTTCTGTCCGAGTGACGGACTGATCTGCTCGCTGACATAAAGTGATGTGAGGGAAATTAAGGTGTGGGAATAGAAAAACAGGGAGTGAATCTGTCGTGTTTGAGAGGATGCTGAGGACGCAGTGTGAGTGAATTTGAACAGTGAGGTTATGTACAGTAGGTGTGTGCCTGCATGAATAAGAACATACATAAGCACTGCGTGTGTGTGTGTGTGTGTGTGTGTGTGTGTGTGTGTGTGTCTCTGACTTAAGCTACCTTCTAGGACACATTTCAGACTGAAGACCAGTCCATTAGGGACGGCTTGTCCAACTGGGGACAAAAGCCGTGACCCCAATTGGGGAAAAAGCAGATTTTTGGGTCAGTGGTTAAGGTTAGGATAAGTCTCCAGAAAATGAATGTAAGTCTATGTAATGTCCCCAACAGTGACCTAAGTCTGTGTGTGTGTGTGTGTGTGTGTGTGTGTGTGTGTGTGTGTGTGTGTGTGTGTGTGTTTGCATGTATTGATCAAGCTGATGTCATGGAGTGTGTCTTATTTGGCTCAACACACACACTTTCTGTCTCAGCAGATTAACTGTTATAGTGAGGGGTGACACAGGACACCTCAGTATTTTCAGTATTCAGTGTCAGTATTTCATTCATTACACAAAACATTACATCCTTCATTGAAAGAGCAATCACTACACAGGGAAGCATATCAGTGTAGCCTCTAACAGCACAGTGATGTCTTTTTACACTCAGTTCAAGTTCATTATTTTCAGATTAAGACTTTTTAAAGACAAGAGAAACTCTGAATTCTCACAAGCCTCATGGGAGCTGCAGTTAAATCCTTATAAAAATTTTGTTGTAGAAACCAGTTGATCCTTGAAAACTCCAGGAACATGTTTCAGCTTTTTCATGAAAAAAAACAACTCCAGAGAAAAACCGAGTTATAGAAAGCTGGCAGGAAAGATGTCCGGCTCTTTTGTATCAAAGGCAAATAGATTTTTCCATCAGTCACCTCTGGGATAAATAAATCGCCTCTATCCAGGCATAGACCCGTCAGCTGAAACCTGCTGCATTAGTGCAAAGCAGAAATGTGGGCAGCATATGACCACCTGCTCAACTGTCACCTTTGCCCCCCCCCATACCCTCCCTCACCCCAATCTCACACCTACTCTCCCTCAAACCCCAGAAAGCTCCAGATGGTGCAGCTCGTAAAATAAAAGCCTGCTTCCTCCTGAAGGTTTACTGCGGCTTCCTGCTTTCCTTCTTTTCTGCATCAAATAATATCTTTGTTGGGGTAGACTGTGTGTGTGTGCGTGTGCGTGCAAGAGTGTGTTTTTGTGGTTGTGTATGTGTTGTGGGTTTACATCAAATCATCTAAGGTTTGAGTGTGAGTGTGTTTTTGTGTGTGTTTTTAAGAAAAAGCAAGAATCTTTACATCAAACAGTATCTTTGCTACACTAGAAGACGTGCTGTGTGTGTGTGTGTGTTTGAATGTGTGCATGCATGTGGTGGTTTTGTGTGTGCATCTGTGTGTGTGTGTACGTGGGCAGTAGTGTTCGTGTGTGTGTGCTGCATGTAAAAATCTTGGAATCTCTAGATCAAATGATGTCTTTGCCAGTGTTCAAAGTGTGTGTGTGTGTGTGTGTGTGTGTGTGTGTGTGTGTGTGTGTGTGTCTCCCCGTGTGGGAATTCATTACCATTCTGCCGAGTTTTTTTCTTTGTAAATAACTCCTTTGGGAGCTTCACGTTGAGCCTTTTAAAGACTCATTAGGATTCGTTGTTCTGTTGTCTCTCCTCTAACATGTTCATCTTTAAATAAAACTAATGGCTCCTTTCGTCTTAATGCTCGCAGTTTTTTACGCTTTGCATTTGCAGCATTTAGGTAACGTTAATGCAACAAAGCCACTTGGAGTGAAGGCAACCAGGAGGGAAAGGAGCTCCATTATCTGTTGTTATAAGTCTTTCAACTTCTCTATCCTCAGATGTTATGTTATTTTATTTTCTTGATCATTTCTAACACAAAATCAAAATCGTTCATTTCGTTAGATCTCGTCACGATAACGAGGGTTTCTGACCTCATTATTATTATTACTGGGAGCCTCCAAGCAGCCACCAACGTGGATGAAAGCTGAAACGAGTGTCAAAGTGTTAATTTGCAGTGCCACCAACGTCCACTAATAATAGTAATAGTTTTTTTTTTGTACAGCACTTTTCAAAACCTGTTACAAAGTGCTTTACACAAAACAAGCAATTAAAAGCAAAGCTACAGGTATAAAGTCAATAAGGCAGAAACCAGAACCATTTGTACTGAGCAGCTTTTTATATTCAGACAACATTCTTTAACGCTTAGTTTAACAACAATATTTGGCCAAAAGGAGTATTATAAATATTGTATATCCACTGACATTCAATCAATAAATACAGAACAAAGGAACATGCAACAACTACAAAAACTGGGACGAAAACAGTCTAGACCGTCTGTTATATTTTTATACTGTGAAATGTTGCAAAGGTATAAAACATTTTCTTCTAGTTGCCGAAATTCTACAAATTATGAGGGTTTGTTTGTTTTTTTAAAAACATAATCGTATCTTGTTCAAATGTAACATTAAGTTGTCCAGGCACCACATGCATAGTATTTTATTCCCAAAGTCCAAACTACTTTAAATACTCAATAGTTTTTTTTCGCATAAAAAGTTAAATGCAATACACTCTGTGTGACCTGCACCAGCACAGGTTGAAGCACAGTTTCACATTTGGATTTTACCACATTTGGATGGGATTTTCCGTTGTTGATATGCGTTGATGCAGCAAAAAACAGCAATTTCATCCTGTTTGGTCCCCTCAATGGCACAACCATATTTCCCTTACTCAGGGAATGGTTATTCCCTGGCTCCAGCCCTTCACCCAAAAATGGATTTGCCGGTTTAAGTGAGATTGACATGAGCTGTGAACTAAAACCCACCATACGCGTAGGTGTGAATTATTTAGAATTCAGGTTTTTATGAGTTTTTTTATTTTTGTGATCCCACTTGTTTTACATTTTGCTTTAATCTAAAGCATCCTGGGCAGATTAAAAGCTCCGCGCGTAGTATTTGAAAATGTTTTACTTAGGTTACTCTAGTGGTAGTATCAAAAATGACACTATGGCAGACAACAACGCATGCTAAACTTATGCAATCATAAGTTTAAAATTATGCAATCAGATAAATTCCAGACATAAGGTTTTTATTAAAAGCCTGGTTCTCTGCTTCAGAACGGTCTTTAAGTACAGTCAAATACTGTGTTTCAGTGATATGAAGTAATACATCTTTATAACATCTTTATCCCCTCCCTCTCTGCAGTGTCGGAGCCAACCCCACCTCGGGCTGAGGCCTTCCTCCAAACAGCGGGTAGGTAACCACTTGAGACCTTAAATAACTTCAGCCGACTGTACAAAACATGCCACAGTTGGCTCACTGTACACAAAACGCCGCGTGCTGATAACTTGGCTCAAAACATCACATGATAACTGTGATCCAGCAGACTGGAAGTCTGTGTTGCTGCAACATTAGAGAGGATTTACACACAGTTAATGTTAATGTTGTGTATTCAGATGTGGTGTAAGGCTGCATCACACATCTTTTTTATACATCTTAAAGTTTAAAGGCCCTGCACACCCTCACTTATACTTAAGATTAGACCTCTGCTCAAGTTGAAGTTGGGTGGAGAATTCATTATGAGCAACCTCATATCGTAAAAAATGATGGACAGGAAGATGATATTACGGGAGTTATATAGTTACTGTGTAGTTGCAACGTTTCACTTACTTTTAACTGCTAAATCTGCTGATCTTATACAGTTATACACTATGCATCGCTTATACAGATTGAGAGATTGTTTTCTTGACAGATTACAGCCAGAAGATGGATTAAACTGTAATTAAGCTTTTGAAATTATTCTAAAGTCTCTTATCTACTATCACACAGTCCTGTGGTTGGTCTGTTTGCTTTCACACCACAGACAAACCACACCAGAGTCTGACTAAGCGGACCAAGACCTTTTCAGTCTCGGTCTGGTTGTTTGGTCCGCATCAGAGTTTGATGCACAGCAGCCTAAATGAACCGAACTAAACAGGTTTGTTGTGAAAGCACCTTTAGTGTTTCCAACACATTATTGGCTCTGCTGCTCAGGCTAACAATTTAGCATACTGAGTGATAGCAGGTAGCAAGCTAGCATTTGAGCTTATACTATGTTGAGTGAAGGTAAGTTTTAGCATTTAGACCGCTGTTCGCGTCCCGTGTGAAACCAAAAGTCAACGCTGACTTATTTTACTTACGTCAGATCGTAACATTAAGTTATGTTAGTAAGTCATGTGATGCAACTTAACTTACAACCTAACCAAGTAGTTTTGGTGCCTAAACCTTTTCACAACGTTAACCACATGTTTATTACTGTTACCATGACGATGAAGGTCCGGTACACCTGTCGCTGGTGATGTTACTCTCGGTCATATATGTCGTTTTGGGAGTCGCTGGCAAATGGCCTATTCCGTTATCTAGGTATGAGGACGTGTTGTAGCCTTTCAGCATGCAACACTGGAGCTAAATATCTTCCAGGGACAATAAATGATTTTGTTGTAAGTTGGTGAATGACATAATTTGCTAAAACTTAATAAAAAAAAAGCCCCACTTCTTTAAAAGTCCATATTATAGCTTATATTTGCATTTATTAAAGGTTTGGTTATCAAACTTGTGCACAGCCCAAATCTGACCAAACAGGAGAGTGTTAGCAAAGAGACACCTGATATGTAAGATGGCTCTCTGTCAACCACACTGAGGTGTGAATCAGAAAGTCTCAGGACTGAACACTGGAGGCCACTGCTTTGATCTTCTCTCTCTGTTTGACTCCCGCCCCCCCCACCCCTTCCTCTCTCTTCTTACCCTTTCTTGTCCAATGTCATCCTCTTTATCCATCGTATCACATAACTAAATTCAGAAAAACTTAATTGGCACAAAAAGATCATTCTGATACCTGCAAACCATTTCTAATACATCTGTACATCTGAGCTTGGATCGAATTAACCAGGCAAATTAGTCATGTGACCCGTACAACCCAGTAAATAATAATCCAGCCGCTTGAGCGCATTAATGGGCTAATTCCTCCCTCGTTCTTCTTTCTGTGTCTCGCAGCTGATCACAGGCTGTCTGAGAATGCAGCCAAACACATCTTTCATCTCACACTCTCCCCTAATTCCCTTTGTCAGCGGAGTGAGTATTAAACAAACCGGAATGAGGCTGTAATCTGGTGGTTTGTGTTTCGCCAAGCGGCCCTGTGAGCTCGCTGGGCGTTCGCTTGCAGTTACCTCATCCAGGATCAAAGCAGAGGAGAGACACCCTGCGTTGATCATTTGAGAAGCATGAGGTCAGCGCTGGGCTTGTTTTTTTTGTCCAGGTCTGCTGAGGAGTGCTACCAACACAGAGAGGCAGGAGATGATTCTTTAATGCTGGTTTTCTTGTGCCAAGTAAACATGTTGAAGAGATGCTGATAGTGCAGTCTGAACCTGCTTGTATGTAGAGCCTCCACTGCGTCAGCTGCTTAAAGGATAAGTCTTGTGATATTCTACATTTTTCTTATTATTGTCAACAAACCCATGAAATGACTAAAACCAAATATGAATGTATCCTGCCAACAAGAATTACCTGTGTATCTAAAAGAAACTAATAAAAACACATCAGTGAGCCACACTGTTGCACTGGGTGACATGTTCCTTCATTACCATGAACACACACACTGTAGTTTATTTGACTCAATCTCACACACACCGTCCTGTTGATGTAAATACTCACTAGAGCGCCAAATGTGTATTAATCCACCACTGAAAATAGTCCCCACAAAAATACACTGTATACTCCTGTTTGGATACTGTTTGATTAAAACTACAGTGCCCAGCTGTTTTAGGAAATTATTTAGCCTTTTTTAAAGAAATAAAAGTATATATTTGTGACTACTCTGAGTTGTATAAAACTAAAACACCTGTGTCCTCACGGTAGTGATACATAAAGGCTCATCACTTTCAGGTTTTACTGATTTCACCAATAATTACCTGTATTTTTTTTAAGAGGGTTGGATCAATTCCACACAGATGTTATGTGCCGTGCATCCAAAAGTTGTTTAATGTATGTATTTAGGCTAAATTAGATATCTATCTAGAATCTATGATTTTTTTTGAGCCATGTTAAGAGCAGCTCATAAGTGTGTTTTTAATATTTAAACTGAACATTAATAAATTCGTAGATCTTGCAAGAAATTGGTCAGACTGTGCTGCCACAACAGTTGTCAAAGAAGATAGCTTTGCCCTGTTGTATGCATTAAAATTGACTTTGCATAGCTTTAATGCCTGCATTTGCATATGCAGTATATGTAGGGTATGATGCACTGCAGGCCTTAGGTTTAGTTCTTAAGCCATGCAACTGATAATTGAGCTGAAAGGAAAAGAACTTCAAAAGAGACTGATGATGCAAACAAACCTGTAGAACTTCATTTAAAGGCCTCATGCTTCAGGCCAAGGAAGAGTGAAATAATAAATGTAGATGTCAAACGTTGGTGAAGGTAAAATACAAAACAGAAACCAACTTAAATCAAGACTCAACGTGGAGATTAAACCACATACAAACAACTAAATGGATGAATTAAAAAGTAAAGACATAGAAAATAAAAAAATGGCCCGGTAAAAGTAGATAATTAGAAGTAAAAAATATAGTTTGTCATATAATCTTTGATATCTGCTCAAACCGTTTTAAATTCAATTTTTACATAGCTTTAATTTCTTTTCTAATGTTACATTAGCTGTTGTGTTTGTAGTTTTCCCACATGCTTGTAGCAGACAGCCAGATAAAACTGCCAGAAAAAGAAATGACAAAATCATCGTGTTAGTGGGTCACAAGTGGGAAACACTTAATTTTTGGAGTTTGTGATCTAAAAAATGACACGAGAAGAATAATAATCACCTCCCACCTAAGCTGTCAGCTGGACTCAAAGGGAAGCAGAGTATGTGTTTGTTTTGGAGGAGGAATAAAGTGCAGGTTTGACATTTCAGCTGTTATATAATATTTAGAACTTAACCTTGCCATGATAGATGGAGTTGCTAAAGACTCAGGGGGGGATGTGGATACAGACCTGCTACTGTTCAGCTCTGAAGACTGATGGCTTCATGACTGTTAAGGAAATTCTCCAGGCGGTAAACACAAACCAGCGGAGGAGGACAAACCGCTACAAACCCGCAGACCTCAAGTCAGCAGAGACAGAAAATATTTCATGGGAAAATACAATCTTTCACACCAGTGTCCTGGGTCAAAATCACAAGACACCTCCTCTGGCTCTGGCAATGTTTTTCCAAATGTGCATATTTTAATGTGAATGAATCAGTGCGAGACATCTCTGGATTATAACTAGTGCTCATTATTTTGGCATATGTGGCAAACACTCTAGTTTCTAGATGTATTGTTTTCTTTCATCGCATTAGAAAAGCTGTATGGAAACGGCAAAATTTGATAAAACGTCCTCAGTTGCGCCAAAGAGTTGTTACGCTCGCTTGAGGTGGTTTTTGTCGAAAAAGAGTTGATAAATGGGATATGGGAGACGCCTTTGCTGAATAAGTTCTGATTCGCATTTCTTTTTTGCGACATTCGCTTGACAGTTGAATAGAAAGATGGCTACTGGCTGCCCACCTGTGGTTTACTCACTCATCAGGCCTGATTAGACGTCTTCTCAGGACTGTGTGGATGTGTGCAAATGGCGCTTGACTGGCATCTCCGTCACTCTCCTGTTAGGACTGGATAACAAAAGCTGCAATCATAGTAAAAATGTATTCACCATTTATTTCAGAGTGAGACACATTTGCGCCCTGTCACAAATTGATCTTGTCTGCAGAGGTCATTTTAATTGAACTTTGACCTGCAAAATTGCAAGATTCATCATCCATCACTGTCCAGCAAATGTGTGACAGAGGATGGGATTGACTTGTCAATCAGAAAGTATTTGATTGTTTATAATCCTGTTGATATGATGATGCTGTTTGGCTGCAGTGTGTGCCTGGACTTTGATTGAGGGTAACAACAGCAAAGTGATAAAAATAGATTAAAAAGATTTATACTTCTCAGCTTGTGGAATGCTGCTGTTGGTCTGCTAGCTATGCACGTAATGTGTACAACTGTTCTCGTATTATTTCCTTTCCACCTGTACTTTACTGAACATTACTGTATAAAAACATCTATCTTATCTAATGCTTGTTGCAACAACAGTCACTGTGATAGCTTTCCACTCTTCTAAAATCCTAATGGTAAAACATTCATGACACAGCCAATATTGATGCTGCAGCTGCTGAAAAAAATGTTTTTTTTTGTGACAATTAGCAAAGGATTATTTGAAGAACATCAACCGTTTGAGAAAAAGAGTTTATAGCTTCACCATCCACTTCTCTGTATGCATACTTCCCTGTTACCTTGGTTGTTGTTTCCAGGATATCCCGACTGATCAGTAAGTCCACCGGGTGACCCCCTTTTTCCCTCTCGTTTGTCAAATCTGCTTCCTACAAGGCTTTCTGCAGAGGCCTAATTCCATTTTAATTTCCTCGTGTCCATGCAGACCTACAGCCATCTCTCTGCGTTAAAGCCCTCAAGATTATTTTCCAATTTAAACATTGTGTAGTCAGCTTTGTTTTCGTTTTATAGCACAAGGTAAACACTTTCTGTCGTGATTATGTTTCCTCTGACTGAGCTGATCCTCAGTCTGCTGCGAGTCATTTAGAGCTGAGAGACCGGGGACACTTTTATTAATTAGATTGTGATTTAGCCTGAGAAGTTTGTGTTTTGCACTGATGAGCAACATGCTGTAAGTTAAGCTTATTTATTCCATTCATTGTTGTTTTAAATGATTGCAGTCCATGAATCAGCTTTTGTTTAATCTGATTTAAGCATGTTGTGTGAAAATGAAGTGGATTATCTTTATTCATCTTTAGAGACAGTAACAATGGCAGGAGAAATGGAATTCCTGCTGACATGAAATCAGCATTTCAATAATATGATTTTGAATATATGAAGAAAATCATATGAAGGATTTTGTGTTGTATTTTGATTAAATCGTGTCTATTAAGTCTTTTAAAGGAATAAGAGTTCAGAGAACCAGCCTACATGGCGACTGAAACATACAGTAGTCTCTGACCGATATCAAAATAACACAACTGGCTATAAATACTCAATCAGTCAGCAGCAGCGTGGCCTGATTCGCTCTTGACCTGGTTCATGGTGAATGACAGACCGAGTCACATGCTCCAGGAGTCTTTTCAAACTGGGGCAGGGGCAGCTGTCCAGAAATTACATCAGCTTTGAGTTTTGTAACACCCTCACATGACACCCTCTCGAAGCTCGTGGTTCAACATATTGCACAGATAAGGCCGAGAGTTACTGGACATCTCAGGATTTAAAGCACTGCAAGAAAATGCCAGTCCTAAAGTTTGGAGAAAACTGTGACCTGTAATTGTTTTGGGATAAAATCAAGATTGAAATTCATTCAGCGGCAGCATAAATGGAGCCAAAGAGATAAAGCCTACAGTATTTGGGGGATTTTAAGATGGGGATTGTTTTTTTTGCAGTGTGCACTCTTGACCTAATCTGTGCTGGCAGAGGCTGCCCGTTTCTTTCCGAGATGGTTGTTGTTACGTAAGCTGAAGTTCCTTTTTGTAGTGAAAGGTCCTCCAGATGCTTGTCTAAATCTGTACTGAACATTCTTATACAACACCTGTCTGAACACAGCAGCTTTTTTATGTATCATATATATCATATTTCAAAGTTTAAATCAGAATTAGGAAACCTGATGTCACTGACTTTAGAAAAATATCATATTTCATACAACAGCAACTTAGCTACAATAAGCATTAGCAAGGGAAACAATGGAAAAAAGCAGACTAGCATTTGAGAATTCAGTCAAAACTCAAGGGACTTTGGTTATTTGCAGATTACAGGATTCGTACAGCTTTTTAAAAGTAAAAATCAAGCACTTTTCAAGCACCTTTTAAGGTACCTAAACCAAAAATTTCCAGACTCTTGAAGCCTTTATCATCACATCTTAATTGATACTATAAATGTCAGGAGACATCAAACAATCGTTTCATATTTTTGGTTTACATGAGTGATTGTGTAGACGATGAAACACCAGATTATGTTTTTCAAGGAGTATATTCAAATTCAAGAATATTCCTAACCTTGAAAACGTAACTGTTAAAATTAAACATTTTCCAAACTTTCAAGACTTTGTATGAACCCTGATGTTAGAAGACCTCTTGGCGTCTGTTTTCCACTTCACTTCACGCTTTGTAGGTCACTTCTCACAAATGTACCTGCAGAGACAAACATAAAACCGAGTGTAGGTTTACGGTTTAGAGAGTTTATGCATAAATACTAAGCTAACATTATGTGACGGAGAGACATAATGTTAAATAGCAGTATTTACCTGAAGCAAGCGTCAGAGAAACCTGTAATATTACTGATTTCGGATCCGATTCCCATTCGAACATGTGCGGTGGTGAACTTCTTGGTGTAGAAGCGGTTATTGTGGAGATATTCACGGTAGAAGTGCAGCTAAACTCGATTATAGTGGTTACCTAGCTTCAAAAACACTGGCAGAGCTGATGCGGAAATTGGTGGGCGGTGCCTGCTCAGGCATGTGAGAGCTGACCAATCAGAGCAGACCGGGCTTTTTAGGGAGGGGGGCCTTTAAAGAGACAGGAGCTAAAACAGACGGGTGTAAAGAGGTGCTGCAGCAATGTACAGTATGAGGAAAAATGTGTTTTTTGAACATTAAAGCATGTAAACCTATTCTAGTAGACACCCAAAATAAAAGTATGAACCTGAAAATGAGCATAATATGTCTCCTTTAAAACTAAGCTGAATTATGTTGAAATTAAAGTTTTTGACATCTAGTTTATAACCATAACCTTGGCAAAAGCCATTAAAAAGTGAAAATCTTTATATATTCACTACAGTCCTAGTGGAGAAATCAGAAAAACACAGAATACCAATTAGACAAAGTGTATGTGTACAACAGAATGCGACTTGACTTTGCAGGACTAATCATTTAGGATGAGGAGGAGAGAGGTCAGTGGTGTCGAAGGCTATGGGTCTCCATTTGGTTGTAAACATGGAAATCCAACTTTACCGGTTCACCTCGAGTTCAGGCCGGCCCCTGTCATCAAGATAATAACCCCAGTTTTTGTCAGATGTCATCGATCAGAGGTCTCCAGTGGCCATCCTCTATCAGCAGCTATGTGGTTGTAAGATGTCAAAGGTCACAGGTAGTAGTACTGCTTTGAGGTCCAAGTCCCCAAAGCAATTATTTTATGACTGGAAAGGAAAGTGCTGAGTGGCACAGCGGATGGTCTAAAGGGTTCCTGTTAAAGGTTTGTGCTGTTCACTATGTGTGCTTGTTTATTACTTCCTTCCTCGTGTCATCATTTGACGGTTGTGTTGTTTCCATGCAATGTTTTTTTTTTTTTTTATCACAAATACTCATTTGGTCACCACCTTGCAGTCCTGAAATGCATGTAAAGCACTTTGTTTAAATAAAGTTTGTTATGATTATTATGATTTGTCACAACAGAATTCAGTAAGCAGAGATATGTCTGACTAGTTTTTAATTTGGAAGATATCAAATTAGTCTGATGTCAGTCATGTTATCTTTCAGGCTGTCGGTTAGCTGTCAAATCGTAGTATTTTTACCAAGTCATTTCTGTCTTATAAACACATTTGATCTGCATTTGTTGTGAGCGGCTAGTGCTTCCAAGTTAGCGACGACATTGTTGCTTTCCTGCATCCCTCTTACAAAGCCAGACACCAACAGGTTAAATGATTCTTTCAACACTTGAACTTGTTTTGGAAAAGTGTAGGACAAACTTAAGTATGTCACAGTGGCTTTAAATGGAAACCAGTCTGTATTCAGATGCTGCATCAACAATCAAGTTTTTAAAGAGTGACTTGACATCCCCTGAAAATCTTGTCTTTGCTGACCTCCTGTAGTGAGTACTTCTCACCTTGCTGCAGTGCTGTGCAGGTGTTCTCCAGGATGCCTGTACAGCACTGTTGGGTGTGGTTACAGGTGCAACAAAGCACACTCCTGACCACACCCCAACCACACCCATCAGTGATGCTGGATGTGGTCAGAGGTGAAACAGGCTTGAAAGTTTCAGCCAGAGAGGGAGAGAGAGCAGTCTGGTGTTCAGACTGAAAACTGCCCACAGCCAGGAGAACTGACTAGCCTTGTGATGCAGAGTAGAGTTTAATCAGTCCAAGCATTTTCTTACTACACAAACTTGTGCAAAATACAAAGAAATATTTTCTAACAAGGAAACATTAAACACTTTGCTGATTACTGCAGGCAGTTTGATGTGATGTTCTGAAGACAGACGTTGTAGGTGGCACAGAAACACACTTTTCTCTATAACCGTGTGAATGGATTTAGCTCAAATCGGATTACTTCATATTCAGGATGTTTATGGACACCCTGCCAGTAGCTGCGGTCTGAAAAAAATAACCTTGTGACTTTTCTTGCATCAGCCCTCACTGCTTCCCCCTCATAATTCCTAAAAAGCACGCTGAACAGATGACCTTTACCACAATCTGTTCTTTCTTTTCAATTAGTCTCTGCGCTGCCCCATAAATGATTCATAGAACTCAGCCTGAGCTTGTATTAATAACTAATAAGGATAAGTGATATGAGGGAACTGCTAGTATCCTGGTGCAGCACAGGGTCGAAAAGGTCTGAGATTACACTGTTCACGCCAAGACAAAATGTCCACTCCCAACGCAGGAGGCCGTCTGATCAGGAGCAAAAATGGACCAGTTCTGCAGGTATTATCCAAGCAGCTTGTAAATTATATCGGTCATTACGTGCCTTTTGGTACTGGGAATTATTCCTGCCAGCGTGGTCCTGCTGCAGCTCTGTATAATGGCTCATGTAGGCTACCTCGTACAGTAAAAGGAGGGTGTATTCAGAATTTGTTAAATGAGTTGATCTCTTGATCCTCTGGCTAAATAATGCAAACGGCTCGCAACATCCAGGATTTAATCGGTTAAATCCCTCTTTTCGCTAATGTGGTTTAAGAGGATTTCCTCTATACGTTATTATAGCATCAGACAAGTCATTTCCTGAGAAGAGATTATTTCCTTTTTTTATGTCAGCATCATATGTTTGACCCTGTATTTCTGTGCAAATATCTTCAAGGTTTCTTCCTCTGCAGAAGCGTGATTACACACAAACAAAAGCATGAAAGTATGCACACACCTGCACTAAATGTAATGTTACCTCTACCAAAAGGAGAATAAATACAACATCTAGCGTGGCAGCATCAAAGTGGCCTTTCCCATTGATTTCCTGTTTCTGTGTCACAGAGAAGCAGGTTGGCTAATAGGGCTGAGTTATGCAACAGCATGCAGCTGTAGGCTTTTACCCATAAACCCCTGCCAGTGCTCAACTTGAGGAGATTAATGTTGAACGAATGCCCACCCTGACAGCAGTCGATGGAAGTGGGTGCTGCAGGCTCATTTTCAGTTATTTTTCACTCTGCTGGAAAAGACAGGGGAGATCTGAAACTTTACTTTTGATTTTTTTTTTATTCCTACTCAGGCAGATAAAGTTAGGATTTGGTGTTTTAAGGTGTACAAAAAATGCATAAATACAAAATAACAGGAATGACTTATAGAAGAATGTACCTTTTTTTTATTCTGTGGCCGCCATTTTCTCAGTGATTGTAAAACTCGAGAGTTGTGAATGTTAATCACAAGAGAGCTGAATCAAGAGTGTGTGAAATCACTTCTGTTTGCTCGCTGTAATTCCTCCATGCAAACAGAGGGGAAATATTTGTTTATTGTCTCATCTCCTTGCCGCTGAATGCCGGGACAAACACTGTTAATTATATGCTTGGTTCGGAGAGCCTGCCTGGTTTCTTTTCATCCAGTTACTTCTCTGCGTGCAGAGACTATATAACTGTGTGGAGGAACACCCTGAGATCTGGCTGGTGTACGTCTCTTTGTTCAGTGTCGGGTCATCGTCTGACTTGCAAAGGGAAGCAGTTATTTCTGCTCCGTCGGCTCTTTCTGTATTTAAACTTCAACTTTAATTAGCCTTTACGTGCCGCCCACATTCAGGTCCACATTAAACGCAGATGACTACCATTACTCTCGGCAAAGGCACCTGTCCTGCCGTAATAAATTCAGATTTTTTTATTAGTGTCATTATTTTCCCCCGTGGCGTCAGTTTGCTCTACAGCTACAATGCCCACAGCTCAGCAGGTTTCTGCTCGGTCGCTGCGTCGTGCCAAAAGATTTATTTGTTTTACCTTGTTGGATCCGTTTTGTCCGACAGACTTGGCTGAGACAGGAGCGACTGTTGTTCAGTAGAGGGCCAATAATACGTAGTGTTGAAGAGTTCAGCCACAACAGAGACAGGTCATATAGTGTTCCCATTGTCAATCATAGACTTATGTGTTAAAATTGATTACATATCTTTAATAAATTGACCTACAGCAGAAGGCCAGGTTCAGGAACTGTAGCAGGGACTGTAGAAATAAGAGGTTTCCCCACAACTCCACTCCCCAAAAACATTTTTGACTGGTCAACAAAAGAATGATATTTTGTTAATATTTTATTTTTTCCAACTTATTTATTTAACTGTTAAGTTATTATAAGTAAGTAAATTTGATCTCCTTACATTATGGTCCTTTTCCACGCTGCATGCCAGACAAAAATACTAAATACCTTTATTTGATTTATTTATTGGTCAAATTTAAAGACATTCAGTCTAAAAAATATCAGAATGTGCCTTAAAATCCCAACATGTGTAATTGTAGGATATAAAGTCCTCCTCTGACCACGGTGTCCTGGCCAGCTGTCTGAGTGCACTACAGTAGGTCTTTCAAGAGAAAACAATAACGTTCCCACCGGTGCTCCAAGGCATTCAGCTCCCAGTTGCTCAGCAGGGCTGCTCTGTGGATGGCAACAAGTGGCAAGCCTGGTGGCGTAATGTCTACGTTAACATAGAACTTCCTAGAAGGCAGTTCTTCAGATGGCCGCAAAATGGCGGCTTTGAAAAAACTCTCACTGTATCGGGGCTTCCTGGGAGTTTAAGACGCTTTGAGTCTGGCTGGGGACCTGTGTATGTCATCCCTCATATCTTTCCCCAAACTTCCTGTCAGGCTCTCTACTGTCTCTGTCTAATAAAAAAGGCAAGAACACTAAAACAAAAGTTATAGAAAAATCAACTTATCTGATCTGTCTCTGGATACATTATCTGGATAATGATCCGATCCACTGGCCTTTGCATTTACTCCTGGTATTAATAGGTGTTCTTGTTTTCTTGATTCTGCCTCCATTAGGACCGGATCCCAATATGCAAACTAGTTAGGCAAAGCAATGTGAAAGACGGGCGTCAGAGGAAGGCTTGCTAGCTACTCCTAGCACTTGTAGTTTAAGCTAGCAGGAAGAGGCGGAGTTTGGTGACCTTTCAACTTGCTGGGTGGAGTTTTTTCTTAAGAATGTGATCATACATTACTGTACAGATTGCATTCACACCTGGCTGAGATCTCAGTGTGAGACAGACCACCTCCAGTGTTTTCGGAGGTGGGCACCTGTCAATCAAGGTCTTGGACAACATGACTAACAGGTGTCCAAGGCTATCACAGTCACCTGGGGTGGTTGCGGCTTTCTTGCTCTGCCTTGCCTCCACCTTGTTGCCTAAATTAAGATTTTCTTGCCCCAAAATGTGTGAGGTGAAAGTGTTGCTGATCAATACCAATGATTCATCATTTCTTACCATGTTTTGGTGTGTTCTTGAAACTAACAGAATCTTCTCTTTCCCCTCTTCAGCCAACAATTTTTGGGACGTTAACCAATGAGAGAGCACTGTTTGACAACAGACTGGTGAGTCACCTCGATATGAGCTTTTTTTTTTTTTTTTAACTGAATGTTGACGCTCGCAAAGCAAAGTCAGGACATTTGGGTTTTGAGGGTGTAAGGGTGAAGTTGGTTTTAATTGAAAAACAGCAAGTAGTGGGGAATTTTAATTAACCTAAAATTCCCAAAAGCAGCAACAGATGTCTGTGTTACTGTGTGTGTGTGTGTGTGTGTGTGTGTGTGTGTGTGTGTGTGAGCTTTATGTTTTCAGAGCTGAGTTTACCCTCTAAATATGGTGGAGTTTTTGTTCATAGTAATACATTTTTAAAATAATGTCCTCTTTTAAGCACCATTCAAGCGTTTCCCTGCATGACAGATGGCAAAGATCTTGTCTCTTTGTTGATGATACCATGTTTTGATGGAACACAAAGACTTCCTTGGTCCCTCTGTTGTTGTGTAATGCAAATGGTGATGGCAGACGCCACAGAAAGCCAATTAACCAGAAACAAAGGAAATTATTAAGCTGCCCGGTTGTTTGCCTGGCTGGATCTATCGGAGGAGGGGAGTGTGTGGTGAGTCTGTGCCAACTGGCACATGACTTATTTAATTACTTAGCCCCGCGGCACCAAATGAATCCGGCAGATTTATGGATTCGTCCATTTCCCATTTATCAGAAAACAATAAAAGCATCCCTTTATGCTCTGTCTCCAAAAGCACTCTTGGGCCCCGTGATCATTAAGCAGGATCTCGCTGCTCTGTCTATAGGCCTCTGCCTTTTTTCAATCTGGTCTAAGTAATGGACTGCAGCAGGTGGGTGGGCGGTCCAGTGTTGATTCACAGGTACAATATGCATTGGAGAGCCTGAGCATGAAAGACTGTTTAAACCCTTTGAGAGTGGGAAGAGACAAACCTGGTCCAAAGCCAGACCGGATTATTGATCGTTTGGTGGCATGTGATGGAATGTGTCCAAGCTTTTTTAGCTGCTCTGAGGAACAAAGTCTGGCACTTCAGTCTTGTCTTGTGAACAGAGTTCAACAGATAAAGACTTTTGTTCCTCTGCCTGTCAGTGTTTCCTCACTAACGTCAACAGTTTCTGTACAAAACCTGCAGAGACCTGCCTTGCTCTTGCCCTGTTTTTATTTTTATTTTTTGAGACACATAGCTGAAGAGTTGACATTTCTGTTTATGTATTTAAAGACCTGTCAATCAAATCTGTTCCAGTCTTGTTTCACATGGAGATAGATTCTCTAACTGCCATTTAACTGGGCCTTTAAAGGACATTTTTGTATTTGTTTGTTTTGTATTTCTGCCACGGAAATTTGACATATATATATATATATATATATATATATATATACATATATACATAATGTAATAGTTTGAGGTATATATGGAATCTCAGCAAATCGGAGCTATGTTTGCATTTTTTTGATAAAGTTGAGAGACACACACATTGCTGTGTTTAGGGGCATCACTGATATTAACAAGCCTTAAACAGCCACACAAAACATTAATAACTTATCTCCAGTTGTTATGTTTGTCAATCTGTGTAATTTAAGACTTGTCAATCAATTTTTGAGGGAAACAAATTTCACTCCTGTGTTGTTTGGAGAATTTTGGCCCGCAAATTGTGCATTTAAGAAGCTGTTATTGTGCTCTACGTGCTGTTTCAGAGGCTTTTCTAACATGCAGAAAAAAATTCAGGGGGAATCACTAAACTTTTTGTATTTTGAGAACCAAATCCATTTTAAATGTATGCATTACTGGCACAAAATACTGACTTTAATGCCACTACAATAATAATTTCTGAATCCATATTTCCTATTTGTATGTTGTTGATTCCTATTTTAACCAAAAACCAAATCTGAACCCTAAAATAAATAATATACCTTGTGGGGACTAGTTTGAGTCCCCACAATGTAGCTGTGTGAACAGATTTTTGTCCCTGCAACATAATTGATACAAGTACAAGGAATTGTGGGATGATTTTACAAGAGTGCCATTTTTGTGGTAAAAGCAAATCCTGGACTCAAATTTATTAAGTGAAATGGCTTAAAAAAAGGCTAAAATATCCCTGTCACTCATCACCCCACTCTGCATATATGCACCCATTGGGGGGTCACAAATCAGAGTTTTTAGGGTTCATGGGCTAAAACTCTTGAGAACCACCACATTAGATAATACCAGGCTTTAGCTGGTTTAAGTCTTGCAGATAATCCACTCAGGGTTCATTTCCCTTTTTCTGAAGAACCGTGAGGTAAGGGGAGGTTTTCTCTTCCTCTCGGGCTGAAATCTCCGCTGGATTTTGCGTTGGCCTCAAAAGTGTGAAGGCACAGGTGGAACGGGGGCAGGCACTGGCCGAGGATTATGCTAACGTTATGCATACCGAAGAATAGCACTCTCAGTGGGACAGGCAGCCAGAGAAGACAGCCGCCATGATATCACCACAGACGGCTTAACGCTCATGCATCAGGAGGCTTTGTGGGATTAATCTAATAATAAAGCCAGAATTGTGCATAAATCCTAATTGATTTTTTTTTACCCTTTTGGACATTGTACTCATCATTGTATAGTGGATAAATCCAACATGCAGCTGCGTCTGTCTCTGATCATGAACACTATCATTTTCTACATTTTGTAAAGTAGAACAGGAAGAAAAAGCCTTAATTTCACTGTTTTATTTATAGGTTTTCTGCACGTTGTGTTCAGATGCACATAAAACACAAAGTAAATCACAACAACATCTAATATGGAGCCTGATACGAATAAGTCTTTGATGCTTCTGCCATTAACTTGATGACTGCTGTAATTTAATGACAGATAATTTACTGCAGTCATTTGTTGACAGTCGTGTAGCTCTTTGATTTTAATTAAAGATGAATTAACAGATAAATAAAACAGCACCAAAAGGCTGATAATGGATCGGCAGCCTTTGACCGTTAATAGGGATGGGTTTCCCATGACAACGAAAGCAGGAAGCAAATACTGTGAATTTTAATGAAGGTGGGGTTTTGGTAGCCTATTGAGTGTCTCCTATTAAACCAGTTAGGAGCTGTGTTTACAGTCCTCTGCCATTAAGACCACTGTAGTTCTGACATATTTAATGTCAAATGCACAAGTTCACAGATCCCAAGCTGACGTTTTCAAATAGCTTGTTTTGGTTGACTAATAGTCCAAAATCCAAAGATATTTAGTTTGCAGTGACATAAAACAGGGACAAACATCAAATCCTCACATTAAAGAAGATTTTTTGGCATTTTGGGAAATACACTTATTAGCTTTCTTTCTGAGAGTTAGATGAGAAGATCAGTACCACTCTCATGTCTGTGCATAAAGTATGAAGCCAGAACCGGGAGGCGATTAGCCTAGCTTAGCATAAAGACTGGAAGCAGGTTGAAACAGCTAGCCTGGCTCTGTCCAAAGTTCAAAACACGCCCACCAACACCTCTAAAACTCACTAATTAACGTGATGTATCTTAATCAGTACACGAATAGAAATGTAAAAATGCCAATATGTGGTTTCAGATGGAGTTACATGCTAAAACTATTTCTTGGCAAACAACAGCCGGACGCAGTGAGTTTCCAGAATCTCATTGTCAATGTGAGGTTCTGTCTGTTTGTCAAGAAAATCACAAATTGCCATTTTAACATTTCTGTTTGTGTACGGATTCAACACATCAGGTACAATGTGTTCACTTGTGACCTTTAGAGATACTAGTAGGTGGATTTTTTTACCTTTGAACAGAGATGGGCTAGCTGTTTGCCCCTGCTTCCATTCTTTATGCTAAGCTAAGCTAATCGCCTCTTAGCTCTAGTCCCATACTAAACGTGCAGACATTAAAGTGGTGTAGGTTTTCTCATCTAACTCTCAAAAATAAAGTGAATAAGCGTATTAGCCAAAATGGTGACCTATTCCTTCAAACGATTAATTGATTATCCGAATTGTTGTCTGGTAATTTTCTGTTGACCGATCAACTCATTGTTACTATTTATTGTGATTGTTTTCTGACTGACATTCCCTGCAGTGGTTTACATTTGCCAGGTAGGATTCAGCATCTTGCTCAAGGGCACTTTGACGAATGCCTGTTGATAGACAAATTTAATTTAACTTGGGACCTTTCAATTACAGGGTCGTCGGTCTAATTGTGAGATCAAAATACATGTTCCCACTCAGTTAATTTTACCATGTGGTCTTTTCACCCTTTGCTAATGTCACAGACCCAGAACATCCATCACATAACTCTGCTGAGAAAGGTATGAGTAGTAAGTACATGGCACATGAACGATGTGTATTTAACTCTAAAATCCAGGCTGGTTGCATAAGCCTGATACAAGGGCGCTGGTTATGTAAACGTGTTTCTCAAAAAAGAATAAGAAGCCAAAGTGTGTTCCTTCAGAGGCCTGATCGTCCTCCAACATCAGCAACCCACTGCTGGGAACGTGGATATGGGCCAAAACCAGAGTGCTGCATTTTTCCTCCTCGTCCATTTGCGTCTGTGTAACAAAGTTGGCAGCAGGAATCAGCCAAGATGCTCACTGAGTGTATTAAAGTGCAGTCAGCTAAAGCAGTGATTCCCATCCCGGGGTACTTGTACCCCGAGGGGTACTTCTGCAGTTACCAGGGGCTACGTGGAAAACTGTGAATCTCAGCTAATTTGACCAAATAGAAATTATGATTTGATAATATATTTCCACATATTTGTATTTAGAAGAAAAATCAACACACAAGTAAGATTACAAATGTGTGATGCTGATCTTTATAGTTATTGTCACAATAACTTACCAACAGACAAGACATGCCTCAGTCATTTTCATTTTCATTTTTACTGAAATAACACATACATACGTGGAAAATTATAATGCTATTGTGGAATTACATTTTCATTTTCATGTTTTGCATTATCATTTTAATATAGTCCCCTACAGGCTTCCATATAATCTTGTTAGATCCCACATGGGATGAGTGCCATTTGGAGGACGGATTATTCCAAAGCACCATACAGAACCATGAGTACTGACATTTTAACACTAGTGGTCCCAGTGAGAATTAAACTCCTGACCCAGGCTGTGTTAGTGACAGGGCTCCACATGGCTTCATTGAATTAATTATATTAATGGCAGATGTCCACAAAATACAGCGTGATGTCATCTGGTTTGCCTGAAATCCCCAGAGTAGCTCCACAGTGTAGCGTGATGACACGTTACCACCTACTCTTGTCAATTAATTATTAATTATTAAAAAGAATGGCAGTACCTATACTGGTGTTTCCTGATTAGCCACAGACACACCAGCCATTTTTTCATGTCATGTCATTTATTGCATCGCTTTAGTGCTTCAAGTGTATTACAGATCTTTGCAGCAATTTAAAACATTCAGCTGAAATTTAATTTTTCTCGAATTTCATAAACACCAACCCACTACAACCCTCGTTTCGGGGGTCGGCCATGATTGGCGAGCTGCATCGCCACAACGCAACGCAGATGAATAAAAGGACATGGTTCTACTTTCCAGCCTCAAGAAGCAATTCAAGTCCAAGTAGCTGAGCTTCACCGGACGCTGAACATGTTGCAAATGTGAGTCAGTTATGGTTGGCGGTTTTACTTGCAGCATCCAGAGCATTTCAGCTGCATGTAGCACCTTACGTTATGTATGAAATACTATACAAATAAAAGTTGCCTTGCCTACATACATAAACTAGCCTCTTGTTAACAATTATTAAGTCCTCCAAATTAAGCGACAAAATGCGACACTATGAGCAGGACAACGCCATTCGTCTGTGCCTCCCAAAACCGTTACAAAACAATGATGTGGCAACACTATGATAAAGCTTTGGTTAGGGTTAGGCACAAAAACAACTTGGTTAGGTTTAGGAAAACATTGTGGTTTTGGTTAAAATGACTACTTCGTTAAGGTTACGGGACCTTCCCTCGTCATCACGGTTACAATAATAACCAGGTGGTTAAAGTGGTCCGTGGTCATGGTTAAAGGAAATCAACCTTGGCTGTCAGTTGGAAACAGGAAACAAACAGCATGTCTCCCGTGTAAGTCCGATGTTGAGCTCCTCCCTATGCAGACTTTGTAGCTCCTCCCTATGCGGACTTTGTAGGACAATGTCACCTCACTCTCTCCTTTGCTCCCGATGGACGAGAGTCATAAATATTACAGGCTCTAGGGGGCTTTGTCGCATGAAGGTAAATATGTGGTTTTGGGGCATTTGCTGAACTGGACCGTCTGTGAAAATGAGTTGTCCTGCCTCGTGCTTTAATATGATATGTGCGCTTGTTAAATGTTATCTTAAAAAACATTTTTCCTCTTGGTCTTCAAGTCAGAGCACTGGCTGTATGAAAGCTTCGACTCTGTGTCTTGTTTCTGCTTTCTGACAATCTGCCATCAATTAAATGAAGACCAACCACAGAACGGTTGCACAACCACCTGCTGCTGCCTCTAAGCTGTGTGTGTGTGTGTGCGTGTGTGTGTGTGTGATCTCTGGTAACCTTCTGTTGGCATCAGACTGGACAGTTTCACACACACACATGCCTTCAGATGTTACGTAACCTTGTCATGGCAGGATGCTCGTGTCTTCACACGGACACACACACACACTGATGAACACTGAGCCACAGGGATGAAATTAGCTGGCTGGCTAGCAGTGGGAATATCGGGTGCATGTGTTTGGATGTGTTTATGTTGAACGGTTAGCTACTTGCAAGCACGTCTCAGGCCCTGCTGGTCTTGTGATTATTAGTCATAGGCTGAACATTGGCCTCGAGCCCGGCTTGTACTCTTTTTTTAATGTGAGTGTGTGTGAGAGAGTGTGTGTTCCTGCTGTGCTCACTTAATACCTGGTATTCAGTGACATGTTGTATTATGCTCCACATGCCTGTGCTTTGAACCAAGGGAAGGACACACATGCATGCGCACACACACACACACACACACACACACACACACACACACACACACACACACACACACACACACACACACACACACATTCGTCTCTGCTTTAAGTGCTGACTGTTCCCTCTGTAAAGGGAATGATGACCTGCTGATGCCAAAATAGTGTTGGCTCTTCCTTGGAATATCAGTTTGTCCAGCTGAATGCGATGATGTCTCATTCAAAAGACAGATTTATTAGCGATCAGTTAATGAGGAAATATCTAAATGTGTGCCAAAATGTGTCAGTGTACTTAATAAACAGCAAACATGAACATCATTTCTGAGTTGTTTAGAGAACGTCCAATCCATCAAGAAAAAACAACTTTTTCAACAAATGTATTTGCGCTATTTGTACCTCAAATTAGTCCATATTCCTTCTTGGCTGTCTATCTCACTACAGGTTTCTGGTAATAAACCAGGAACACTATCTGTTCAACACCAAAGATCTTAACTTCAAAAATGCATCTGAATATTCCCTATAATTTTGTGCATGTTTGGGCATTTCACATCTAAAATGAAAAAAAGCCAGGAAAACCTCAATCCTCCACAAACATTTGCCACAAACCTGCTGCCCAGTAAAGATGAGCAGAGTGATCTTCCTCTGGGAATATTTGTCTTGCGACTTGACGACTTGGTTTGCTTTGATGCAAAGCTTGAGGTGGATGTTTTGGCCGTGACACTTCTGCAACGGTTCCTTCCACTTAACTTCCTGGTCTGAAGACAAAGACCAAGTTGCCTTCTGACTCACGACCTTTAGACTCTTATCATCTTATCTTATCTCTGTGATACCAATGAAGGCCGACCCAAATACATACATTTTAAGTTAAGAAAATGTTGTTGAAATAGGTTGGTTGGCAGATTGATTAAAAATGCAATGACATCTGATCTATATCTGTATATGCATCCAGCTTACTGAAACCTCCAATTACACGTCACATATGCGTTGTTGTTGGCTCTAAATTCTGCCTGCAATATGATTAAAGATTAGTAGATTTCGAGAGGGCAACAACAGGGCCACTAGAGTCGATACTACTGTATAACCTGTACTTAGTTTTACTTTAGTACTTTATTTACTGTTCTCTCTTTTATTGAAGTGTCTACGAGCGTGATGAAGGCCACAGGCCGAGAGTGTGTTGGTTACATAATAAAGTCGTTCTCAATAATCCAAGTGTTGCTGGAGCTTTGGTCCTTCCTTGCAAGTAGATGAAGCAGTGCCAGAACTCCTACTTGACTTTTGCAACATTTTTGGTCAATTATTCTGATCAATAGCGTGGTAATAATGATTCTATTTTTAACACTCTGATACCTTATCCTGTACGATGGGGATTCAACCATAGTCTGATTATTGTTAGTCAGTTTTAGCTACTTTAAATTATGGAACGAGTACAAACAACTGAGCACACTGAGGTTTCCTCTCCAGTTTGAGGAGCAGTGATCAGAGAGGAGCTGCCCTCTGTGTGCCACAGGATTTACCATGAAGGCCAAACAACACACCTCACACACTTGACCAGTAGTAATTCACCTCCCCTGCTGTTGACTTCCTGTGTGACAGAGGGTCCAAATTACTGCGTTGGATAATATTCAAATTTGCACTCCTCTGCCTCCCCTCCCCCTCTCCAAATCCAGTAATCCAAGAGGAAATGAAATTGGCTTAGTGACTTCCCGAGCTGACTGGGGAGGGGACTGCCACACAGGACTGCAGTGAACAGTTTAAGCTGATTAACCCCAATAAGGAGGGTTATCTTATTAAAGCTCAACTTTAGAGGCTATACGCAGCTTGGCTCTGTGAATATGAGTGAATACAGGGAGTTCATTAATAAATGTTCATGTAACAAAAGCTCATGTAACTTTCAGCTCAGGCCAGATTCTAGAAATATCTGATTTTATGGTTACAACCTTGTAGACAGATTGTTAACTTTCTACTTTTATTATTTGTCATTTATGCTGGACAGTCGACCAAATAGACATTTATTTACACATTTGTAAAAATACAAGTGTTTTGCAAAGTTGAGTGGTTAAAATTTCATTAAGCAAAGATTTTATGTAAAATTGCAACAGACTGCCAACTGAGATGCCATAGATTTGTCTTGTTTTGCACAAATTTTGGTGTTCGCCCCCACATGAAGTCATTAAAGTGAGCCCTTACAATCAGACAATCTGTCTCATGAAGCAGGATCAGTGTTGCCAGATGCCAAAAAATTAATAATCGTACAAAGACTCCAGAAACTATCGTACATTCAGACTGCAGAGCACCCAAAATTGAGTTTTTAATGTATATGAATCACAGCGAGGGGGTAACAAGTCAACTGCAATGGGCTCAGACTACGGGCCAGCATTTATAATGAAGGCTACAGGACACACTATGCATCCTAGTGTGTAAGCAAATAGGTTACAAGTAAATATGTTTTCTACCATAAACTATATCGGACAAAACCAAACAATGGTTTGACCACAAAAACACAGCACCAAAGAGGTTGTGAGTGGCTGTCTCACGAAATGTGATTGGATCATTAACGGCAGATCCAGGGTCAGTTGTCTGTAATACATTATTGACACGGTTAGCGTATGATGAATAGTCAGGCTGGTTCCAAATCAGCTCTATACCATTTCACTCTTATCAGAAAAAAACCCATAAAACTATGTTGGTTGTTACAATTATTGATCGTACAAAGGGCTAAATTATCATACAAATACGATAATTCAGGGTTCGTACAAAGTCTTGAAAGTTTGGAAAATGCTTAATTTTAACCGTTTTCAAGGTCAAGAATATGCTTGAATTTGAATATACTCCTTGAAAATGCTTGATTTTTCAACATAATCTGGTGTTTCATCATCGACACAATCACGCATGTAAACCAAAAATCTTTTAATATTTGAAATGAAACGATCTCGTCGTCATATTTGTTTGTTGTCTCCTGGAATTTATAGCAACAATTTAGATGTGATGATAAAGACTTAAAGAGTCGAGAGAAATTTTTGGTTTAGGTACCTTGAAAGTGCTTGAATTGTACTCCTAAAAAGCTGTATGAACCCTGATAATTATCGCACAGATGGCAACACTGGTCCCAAGCAACAAACAAAACACTACAGGTTCAGCTAATTGGATTAATTAGGAACAAGCTAATTAGTGATTGGCTGCTGTGTATGTCCAGTGGGGGGGTGGTAGGTTTAGGTGCATGGATTGAATGAACCAGGAGGGATTTGACTTTTCAGTTACAGAAAGAGGAAAATATTAAGGTCCATTACATACACAAACATACACCCTGTATCCATAATGTCTGCTGTGAGCCTCTGATCAACTCCCACCTCTACTTACTTACTTACTTACTTACTTGACCTTTTGTGCACAGTTTGCTCCAACACCAGACTTGTGTACCTTCATAATCATTGAAATTGATGCCAGCATCAGACACCTCTAATTATGAGCAGTCACAGCAGTGTGATAGAAACAGTGAGGGTAATGAGTTTAGGCAGTGATCCGTAAGAGCTCATATTAGTATACTCTGCCATTATGGGAGGAAACGCCAAGCTTCACCTCCTGCTTCTTTCACTTGAATGGAAAAACAATCAAAGCAATGCCATTAAATATGTTAGTTTGTTTCTGAATCCTGGCTGTATGTGAGATTACTGTATGCAAAAGAAGGAAATATAATAAAACAGTTTTGTGGCTTTGAATGTGCCTGTTTGTTTGATGTATTTCCTGCAGTGTTGTAAGACAAAAGCCTGGCACAAGTGATAATAACAGAGGGAAAATGTGAGACAAAGTATACAGTATAACTGAAGAGAAAAGCCAAAGAAAGAAAGAAAGAGCCTCAAAATGTATTTTGTGAAAAAGACCAAGATTACTGCAGGGCATTGCTGCCACCGTGACAAAAAATGTTTGCACAGATTCTTTGTTATAATGTGGAAAAGTTCCTGTTTTAACTAGATCCTTTTCAAATGATGTCAAGATTTCATCTTATTAAATATTTTTCTCATTATTACTAAATTCTGTTTTAACAAGAAAGTTGAACGGATCCTGCTTAAACAACAAGCATGTCTTTCCAGTCTTATCTCATTACGACGAAAACGTTTTTTTCTCTCTGTATAACATGATAAGTTTGTATGTCGTTATAACAACAAAAAGACTGAGTAATTTGGTATCTAGTACCAACGAGAATCAAATATAACATGAAAATATCTGGTTATAACGTATAGTTTCTTTTGTATAAGTGGCTCCATTACACTGCCGTACAAGAATAAAAAAATGCAAATGAAAACAAAAGGTAACAAGTAGAAAAATGGTGCTAAAGCAGCAATAAAAAACAAACAATAGAAACAACAAATATTCACTAAGACTCCTATAGACGGTATTTGAGCTGTCAGCAGCTTTCAAATGATGCCTCGAACTCATCAGATAAACCATAAAATGCTTTGAGCCATGAGACAGTTTGAGTATTATGAGTTATGAGTACTGCTGTATTGGTGGCAAATAATATTTAATATTAAAGGACAGCGTGTGACATATAATATAACAATAATAATAATCTTTATTTATAGAGCACTTTTCAAAATCTACGTAACAAAGTGCTTCACAAAGACGGCAAAATAAAACAGTCAAGTCATAAAAACAAGGAAACAGATACCCACACAAAATAAAAACATTTTAAAGGAAATATCATTTCAAAGGAAATTTAAAACTCACATAAAATCAGGAAAGGCTCTGCGATAAAAGTATGTTTTAAGAAGGGACTTCAAGGAGATCACTGACTTTGCCGACCCGATTTTTTTAGGCAGATCAATATCAATTCATATGTACTGTATATATGAAATCAACAGATTTTAGTGTAATTTCTACTGGTTTGCAGCCCTGAGTGTCTTTATTTCTCTCTGTCCAAATTGTCCTTTTGTATCAAAAATCAGGTCTGAAGCCCGGAGGTGAGGAGGAAGAAAAAAACAGCTCCTCTTATCATGTCCGAACACAAAGCCTCAGAAACATTTATGTGTTTTTAAATTTATGCATTAAAGACACTCCGGGCTGCCCTGTGCATACATAAGCTATTAAACAAATGGCATTTCAGATCAAATAATAAACAGTTTGTCTTTTGTTTGCCATTGTACTGTAAGGAGACACAAATCATAACGTTCATAAGGGTATTTTCTGTTAACATTAAGGGGGGCGGAGAGGTTGGTTCATGTTTTATTCATGGTGAATCCTGGCCTGTGGCAAGCAATGGCTTTTTATTCAGTTAAGTGAGATTACATTTGTTAAGTCATTTGTTAAATTGTACAACAGGATAAGGCTGTGTAAGTGTGCACGCTCTGTCTGGCACAGTGGTTGTTGGTGAAACTAAAATCTGTTTTTGAGCACAAAAAAACCAAGCTACGTCACAGCTGAACAAATATATAAAACAAACGTTATGTTCCAGTTATTTCAAAGGTTCGCAGAAATGGTAATGCAGTTACGGTATTTCAATGACGTTCAGCGACGGAATCACATTATTTTGATGTTAAACACGTGTTTCTCAGCCAGTTCTTCAATAAAAGTAGATCTTCTACATTAGATGTACTTTATGTGCATATATTATCTGAAATGTTTCTTTATACTGCAAACCATAATGATCTCACAGCTGCCAAATTGCTCCTCTCAGAGCTCCCAGAGGTGTGAACATTTTTAATTTTTTTATTTTCTTTTGGCAGCTCTGCAAAATGCCAACCTGGCTGCTGTCACTGATTTGGAAAGGTCAAGTGCGCGGTTGTTTGCAGAGGCGCAATAAGAGCGATTGTTTTCAGTTCTCTGATCCAAAGGACCGCATTGTAAAGCTGCCAGATAATTAATGACTGAGTAATTAGCAGGTTTATTGTTTGTGTTCATCCATTATGTCACCGCAGGTCGCCCGTTCCCTTTTTCACTGCGTTCTGATTGACAGGGCACTTTGCAGTGGGTGGGTGCGACATCATTTGCAAACCAAATCTCCAAATGTGTGAGACTGTGTTTTAATGAGAAGGAGGTGCTGCAGAGTTATTTCTACATAAGACACAAATTGTAATCCAAATGTAAAGAAAAGAGGCCTTTAAACCACGTGTAAGTAATAATAAGTATAGTAACATAAAAATTTGGCAGCTACTCAAAAAATTAAAAGGAGTTTTTTACCTTGATGACGTGTTAAGGCCTGTACACACCGGGGGTCTTTTTCGTGCGATTATTTTGCACGTCAATATATTTTTTTCTAACTGTTGTTTCAGTACTTTCACACGGAACGCGGAAATTACGCGGCGAAAAAAGCGACAATTATTTTTTTCTGAGATTTCTCACCGCAAACAAAGGCATCAACCAATCACATTGTGCAGAACGGACATCATGTCAAAACTCCTAATGACAGTGGCGGACCTGTTGATTGTTTGTGTTTCTGATCACCCTGTATTATATGACAAAGGACACAAAGATTATACAGACAATGAACTCAAGGACAACGTGTGGAGTAACATTTGACAGGGTAGTGTTGTCTCAAATCGAATACTGCTGTTGTGCTCTTACCGGAAATGGCGATCGCAACCTTTGACCACTTCTTCTTCTTCTTCTTTTTAATGACAGATTGCAGCCGGGCGGAGCATTATCGCCAACATTTTACCGCGATTGCCGCACGCCGAAATATCTACCAGCTTGTTTGCTCACTTGACAACAATTCAATTATATTAAAAATGAACGTGCTTTTACTTTTAGACGTAACAATCGCAACCGCGGCTGCCATTTTCATATGTTGGTGGTCCTCCCCTTCCGCTACGTGGCCAAGATGGCGACCGTTGAGGGTGAGAAGTGTGCAGCGTTCCACACTCAACTTTCTGACCGTTATGAGTACATCATCCGGATCAGAAATCATCAGCTATCTCAAAGAGAAGATACAAGAACACAGCTTTTATAGTATTTTGGAAACAAAGAAACTCTTTTTCCATTGGCCAGTATTGCATGGTTCGATAGGTTTAAACATATAGGAACTTTGAAAAACATACCAGGACTCTTAACGCACATCTGGAAAACATAAAAACATCTCTATAACATATAGCTGACCTTTGACCTCACGTTGAGTCACGTTGCTTAGTATACATAAAACCTGAAGACATGAAACTAAATAAGAGTTCAAGACTAGAGACATGAATAAAACTGGAACTTTTAACTAGTTAAAGTAAATACACAATCATACAATTACTAAATATTAATAAGTATACAAACAAATGATTATGAATAGATGATTAACATGTGAATAAATGATAAGTTATAAGCTTACATCTAAGTTTACTTTCACAGTACGGAAGTACGCGATTTGAGACACAGCACAGGTCTTGTTTTGTAGGCGCATTTTTAGTGATCAGTGGTGGACAGCGCTCGGCTCAGTGACGAATGCTTTTCATTTCCTGTGGCTGCTTCACAATAAAAGTCGCAGTGTTTCACCAGCGGAACGCAGTACTAGCAGTGATAACTGTTGTCTAACCCAACCCTTACCATTTACCACAGCTGTAGAAGAGCTATCAATGAATAGCGAAGCTGTTACGAACAATAATGTTTAGGTACATTCTGGTACCCACTGTATAGAGAGGTAATTACTGAATGTTATTACATTGAATGTCTTGCTGAAAGAATGCTGACCATAAATCGTATCAAAATTGGGGTTTAATTTCATTTAAACCTGAAGGATTATAACTAGTTTACAAATGAGAACCTGTTTCTGTCCAAACCCAGAACTTTTGGAAATTAACTATTTACAAATTAGGACAACCAGACTAGAATGTATAGTACTAATTAATCTTGAAAGGTTTTATTTCTAACAGCAGATTCTTTAAAAACAAGTCCAGTATGGACCCAACACGGGTGGAATGTTTTGATTCCAACTCAACTATACAATTTAAAATACAACAAAACAGGCAACAATTTTATTTTTTCATGTTTTATTGACTTTTTTTCTTTTTATAGATTTTGACTTTGAATGTGTGTCTTGAGAAGTCCACTCAGGTGGACTTCTTTTCTTCTTCTTCTTCCTCAAACCGATACGTGTCAGATTTTTTTCCAGGCTGGGTGTTTCTTTTTTTTTTTCTCAGGCTTTTCCTCTGAGTCCTTGATCTCCAGTAGCTCAACACTCGCCTGATCATGGAGGGAGTCTCCTGCTCCTGCTCCTCAGTCTCGTCCTTCTGCTCTTCCTTGAGCTCTGCGAGTTCACTCCGGAGGCCCTGACTGACCTCCTCCTCAGCCTGGAGCTTAGAGACCAGCTCCTGGATGGTGGAGGTCTTTTCATTCAGTTTGTCTTTCAGGTCCTCCAACTCTTCTGAGAATGACTTCTCTTTCTCAGAAGCGTTTTTCGTCAGGGTCTGGATCTCCTCCCTCATCTGTTGAGCCAGGGCGTCCTTCTTAGCCCTCAGCTGCTCTATGACCTCCAGCTTCTCTGACATCAGTTCAGCTTGAGACTGAATCTGTTTCTCAAAGCTGTATCTCTTTTCTCTTTCTGCCTCGAGCTGAGTTTTATACGTCAGGAGGTTCTGATATGAAACTTTCAGCTGCTGAAGTTCTTGCTGAAGAGCTTTACTTTTATCTTTTTCAACCTGGAGCTCTACTGAGAACTTTTCTTGGCTGATTAGATGAGCCACTTTGAGCTCCTCAAACTCTTTTTGAAGCACCTTCTTCTGCTTCTTCTTGATATTATTTCCAACCTCAGTGGCGATCCTCATGATGTCCATGGTCTCCGCGTCACTGAGGCCCTTCAGCCTCTCCAGCTCTTTGCGTGTTTCCTTCTCTTTGTTAATGAACATTTCTTTTAGGTTCTTCTGACGAGCCAGCTGCTCTTTGGTCTTTTTCAGTTCTTTGCTGAGCTGCATCCTCATATTGTGCCCCCGGACGTTGATGGCACGCTCCTGCCCCAACAAATCATTCAGGTTCCTCACTTCGTCCTGCAGGGTGCCGTTTTTCTCCTGCGGTCTGCTACTTTTCTCTTGAAGGGGGTTGTTTTTCAAGTTCTCCACTTGTTTCTGCAGAGACTCTGTCTGGATTATCTTTGCCTCCAGTTTGGTGGTAAACTGCTGGACCATCTCCCCCTGACAGTCAATTTGGTTTTCAGCACTTTGCAGCTGAGCCTTCAGCGCCTCCACCTGCTTTTGAAGAGCCTCCTTTTCCAGCTCACAGTCTTTCAGCCGTTGGGCTAACCTGTAGGGGCCCAGGGGCCTACTGATGTTCTCCATTTTTAGCTGGTAGATCCTCCAAATTTCTAGTGTAGATACAGTCTGTCTCTGTTGAACCTTTGTTCTTTCTCACACTGGCTCGAAAGGTTGTTGGTACTGACTCAAGATACAAAGTTTCAGTAGTATGTAATGGCCTGCCGTTGTCATAACACACAGAGAATGGAACTGTCTCCTGGATACCCTGACCTCCAGAGTTCCACAGTTTTAAATGTTTACATTCATTTTACACTGACTGACACGTCAGTTTATTTCAGGCGATGTCTGTGCAGCTCCACACAATACAGTCAGCATTTCAGTGAGGGTTAGATACTGATGTTTTTATGACACTATGACTCTGTCCTCACCAGGAATCTGTCAGCACTGGTTGTTTGTACATACTCTTAAAATGACCTGCACATATGTTTTTCTTGATAAGCGACCTCTGGTGGTCGTGCAAATAATGTCTGTCCAGTGTCAATAGCAAGGCATATTTTGGTTTCTTGTGCTTGCTAGGCAACCAGTGGAGATCTCAGGAAGTCACTGCTGCACCCAGCCGCTGATCGGCAACATGGTTACAGCATTATTCAACATAAAACAACAACTTGTCTTTTTATATTAAACTTTAGAGGTGCTGGTAGGCGTGTTAAGTGTGCAGAGAGGCAGGCTTGCGGTTTCCCTCTGCCTTCAGTCTTTATGCTAAGCTAAGCTAATTGGCTGCTGGTTCTTGCTCCATGCATAACGCTCATCCTGTCTTTTTTTCTTTAACCATGACCAAAATCTTTCACTTACCTTAAGTAAGCAGTTTTAGTTGCCTAAACTTGACCAAACAGCCTTTTGTCACCTTTTAACTCTTTGTTGTTTAAAGAGAGTATATGGGAGTTGTCTGTATCTGTACTCTCTTACTGCACAAACTCGGCTGCATGTATTTATTTGCAGTCACTCAGACCCGTTCATGGTGACCCAGATGTTTTCACCCATCAGTATTCATATGACCTCCAGCTGAACTCTGCTATTTGTTTAAATATTCCAGAGCAAGAGAAATATATTTATTTGCGGCTTTGGATGGAAGCTGCACATCTCCAGTGACATAAAAGACAGCTCTCTGTCCAACAATCCTGTGGTTCGACATATTTCTTCTCACTGCGATTCCTCAAAGGAGCTTAATGTTTTGGCCGAGAGTTAAAAGAGTGGAAGCCACAGCAATGAAGCAAAGTCAAACCTGTGAAAGCAGCGTGAAAACACATTAACGATGAACTTATGAACCTTTATATGATTCCCATGTGAGTTTATGATCTAACCAAATCATTCATCAAAGGGATTAAAAAAAACACACATGAACAGCAGCTGCAATATATAAATAGAGGCTTAAGATGTTAAAGTAAGTAGAATAATAATTACTAACAAGCTCCCTAGTTATCATAAAAAGTTGGCACTCGAGTTCAGAGAATAACGTTGAAACCACAGGATTTGTGTCACCTGGGAATACCCAGTAGTTTGGAATAATTGATCTTATTTTGGGTGGAGAGAGAGGTCCACTGATAATACTAATCTCTTTCATTGGCATTTAGTTTCTTTTTCATCTTGTAGACATGCAATTTATTTTTATCTGTTTGTCATGCAAAAAGGACGTAGTAGTGGAATCTCCAGAAGAAGGTTTTAAATGCAGTTTTTAACACGAGTCAGAGATCAGAGAAAAACGAGGGTTTGACCAAAGAAGATGATTTAAATGAAACATGCAAATAATATTTAGTAACCAACCTGTTTTGCTAACTTAATGACTGTTGTTTGTTGTATCATGTACAGTATGTGATTAGTAAATGATTTAATGTTTTACGGGGACATTCAAGAAGTGTAAGGCTGTGTCCGAAATCACTCCCTCGTTCACTCATCAAATATTGCCTATATAATAGACACTCAATAGTTTACTCTATAAAAATCTGGCAGTTCAATAAAGTGTTGCTCGATAATCTATATGGGAAAAAAAAAAAATAGGAACGAATAGTTGAATATTCATATTGAACAGCCAAATCCAATTCTACTGACAAAATTCTACAGTACAGTCCTACTCTATAGTGAGCATTAAACTGAGATTACGGACATTTATGAATCATCGTACTTTTTTTGCGTCATCACTGACAGCTGTAGTGTTACATGATGCGATGCATTGCGTTTTGGGATCATTAGCATAAAGCACTGTACTACTATTACTGCTACTACTTGTTTTGTTCCATTGTGTGGATTTTTGCGGGCGTTCTCTAGTGGTTAATAACATCAATGGACAATCAAATAAATGGTGGGCAGTAGATATAGTGCACTATGTAGTAATAGTAAGCGACTGGGTTTCTGGTACATAGATGGTACTTCCTTGTAGACTCTGTAGTGGCTCCGTATTAGTATAAATATATTATATAAAAAAGTCATGGAAATTAGTTTGTTTGACATATTCTGCTTTAACGAATCTCTTGTTGGAGCGGAAGGACATCATCACCATCACTATTTCAGACATGATGTTACAAAATCCTCCTGTTATCTCACCACGCAGAGCATTTGGCAGCAGCTGAAGCTTACATGCCAGAGGATGCTTACATACCGCTGATAGCTGTACTTTGGCCTCGGGATTACATGAGCATCCTTTATGCAACTCGCCTACTCTGTCCTCACACGCCATCAGTGAAAGTGGAGACTGGTGGTGTACTGAAGGCTGTATGGTGGAACGTATAGAAACACTGGTTCTTAGCAAGAGAGTTGGTCTTTAGTTTCTTTTTATTTATGGATTTTTAATGCAAGCTTTATCAAGCAAAAAAGCTCGATAAAAGGGGGAAACTAAAAACCAATATCTGAGGTTAAATTCACCAAAAGTTATTTGCTGCTGTGTTTTTGTCAGGCCTGGATTAACCCTCTAGGGACTCAAATGAGCTTTGGACTCCTATGGAGTCCCCGTTTCTCACGTTCTCTGTTCATTGTTTGTCTTAGTTAATAATTTATTAACTTGATTAAGCACTAATTTATATGGGAATATGCACCTTGTAAACACAAGATGAAGTGAAATAATAACAGCTTTTAACTCAGGGGGCCTCAAGATAATGTAATAATGAAGGTGTCACCTTAAGGTCCCAGTCTAATGTCTAAATGTATACTGTATATGCTTATTGGGTGCAAATATTATTAGCAAAAAATTGTAACTACTCAAACAAATTGCTGTACAATTAACCTGGAGCTCTTGGGCCTCCTGATGTTGCCCGCTTTGCCCCACTGACCGCCTTGGTAGTATTATTTTTTGTTGTTTAGAAATTGTTCACCAAACAGGTAAAAAAGCATTACTTTAGTATCATGTGTGTTGTGTTATCAAATGTCACTCACTTTGTACAGGTTTTGGCACATTTGTTCTGATAACACATAGTTTTTGTCTAGTATAAGGACGTGACAGGAAGTCGTATGCAACACTCACATCAGATATCCAGTAGCATCATCTTTATGTTAATACTCAGTGACTTTACAAAGGGAACGAGGAGCCGCTGATGTCTTTTAGGGGAGTAAAGGACACACGAAAAGTTGAATATCTTTGAAATTCCACTCAGCGAGGACATCGCCAAGAATGTTTTGTCAGCGAAGAACTTTCCAAGGAGGAGGGAATATCTTGAGGTCCGTCCTTACAGTTAGATATCAGCACATCTTCTTCAGTTAGCATCAGAAACTGCTCTGAGGTTCATCTCATTCTTGGACTCATTTAGAAGAATGACGACAACATTCTTGACCCTTGTCTGTCCTCAGTAGATTTATAAACAAAAGATAACTGAAGCACAGTTATTCGTTGGAATATATTCAGGATATTTCCTCTATGTAGTGTGTGTGTCATAAGTAGCTTCTTCTTTACAGGCTTAGGTTGGTTGATTTTTTATTTTATTTTACGAAGACAGAAAAATGAGTTTCCAGGTTTAGTCTTAATTGTTTCTTCTGTAAAATGAGGGTTAGGGCCCTGACTCCTCTCCTCTTTATTCCTGGTGGATATTAGTACACTGTACTTGAGTGTGTGAGAGACATAGATTCAGGGGAAAAACACAGAACAGGAAGGGATTTAGTCATTTCCCAAACCTCTAATAACTCCCTTAGGTGGACTGTGGTGAGAAAAGTGCATTGTCTGCCTCCACAGCAGAATGAATAATGGAGGGGTTTGTGTGTGTGTGTGTGTGTGTGTGTGTGTGTGTGTGTGTGTGTGTGTGTGTGTGTGTGTGTGTGTGTGTGTGTGTGTGTGTGTGTGTGTGTGTGTGTGTGTGTGTGTGTGTGTGTGTCTGCAACCCACCACACATTAATGATAATTGACCAATTAGGTGGCGGGGAGAAGCGTAAACACCTGGGGCTCATCCAGGAAGGTGAAACATTACAGAATAACCAGACAGAAACAAGACGAACATCCAGTCGACAGTGTTCTCCTTTTTGTCAGGTCGTCAATAATGTCACGCCTTTCCCCACTGTCACATTTTAAATGAGGAAAGTGACATTTTACTGTTAATAAAATAACAGGGTGACTGAGCTCTGTGCAATGCAAGGAAACAAGAAAAGGTTTAGATTGGCCTAGAGTTGCATGAATTCCAAAAGCACCATATTTGTAGCTGCTGTTTTGTCGGTGGATTAGTTTGACACTGAAGTGGTTCGGTTAAGAGCTGTCGTACAAGTTAACCCTAACGCCAGACAAAGCTAATACTATCAGTCGTTTGAAGGACAGGACCCATGAACGTATGTCCTTTTTAGAGGACGTAAGGCCTAGTGGACCTGCCTTGCTTCACACAGGCCCAAACAAAGTTACTTTTTTAAGTTTTGTCCCCAGGAAGTTGTAAACAGAATAAATCCAGCATCTAATCCAGATTTCATCCCAACATGTGATAAGGAGCTGTCAAAGCTTAGCTTAATGCTAAATATCCCAACAAGTCCTCCAACCTAAACGACAGAATAGGTCGCTTGTCAATGACCCCCCAAAACGACATAGGCGCAGTTTGGTTAGGTTTATGAAAAGATGATGATTTGGGTAAGTATGTTAGTTACGTAACTTAACTTACAGACATAACTTAAGTTACGTAGGCTACTTAAGTTCAAATAAGTCATTGTTGACTTTTGGTTTCACACGGGACATGAGCAGCGGCGTCCTGAGTGAAAGTCCAGGAGTTTGACTCCCCCATCCACCCCGACCTCTTCGCTACGTGGACTTTTTGCACTCTTTATAGGTCGCCACCTAACAATAAGCGTAAATATGGGTTGTAATAAGCTGCTGCACAAGCGACCTAAACGGCCGTATTTTTGGGGAGGACAGTCTCAAATATCCATATATAACTTCTAATAACACTTTATGCCTGGCTTCCGTTGTTTACACCCTGCAGTGTCTTTGTCATTGGTTCAGATCATCCTGCAAGGGATTATGGGATACCGAAAGGTGCATTTCTCAGCAAGAGCCTCTGAAATGAGACGGACCTCGTTGACCTGTTGTGACATATTCAGTCCGGAGATGTGGTCTTGAATTGTTCCATAAGCAAAATGGTTTATGGGAAATGTATTCCTGTTTTTTGGTAGAAATGAATACTAACAATACCTCGAGGGGTTTGACAGTAGCAGCCAATCATTTCAGCTGTACTGACATTTAAAAAGCAACACGTAGCCACATTGTGCTTCGAACACTCACTGACTTCACTGCTGTCCACCGGGGCAGTTAATGATGAAATGCCTTGCTCAGAGGCACCAGCGCAGCAATAGTTAATGACAGAGAGGAGCATGTTTCGGATTCACTTCCCCCCCTCCTGGTTTGAGCTGGTCAGGGATTTAAATAAGTGACCTTCCAGCCTTCAGCCCTGACTGACAGCCTCTAAGCCCTGTGCTGACACCACTATTGTCAGACTGCGCTTTGATCCCGCCGGGCCAATGATGCATTCATGAATAAAGCAGAACCTGCCTTCCTATACCAACATGTCTGTGCCACTTCTGCCTGAGTGTTTTTATTAAGAGTCTGCAGCAGGTACAGTATGTTTTCTTTCTTTACTCTGAGTCTGCAGTACTTTCTTTGTCTTATCTTCTACTGCAAAGACTTAAATTCAGCTTCTAAATGTTTGATATCACTCCTATGCTCTGTTTTTTATATTACTTTTACTTTTTTTTACTGTAATGTTTCTAAGTGCATTATCATTTTGTGTATCTGGGCACAAAGAGACTGAAGTCAGCGCTCCCAGTCAGGGATAACATGTAATCAGCTATATTTTTGTGCTACATTTGATCTTTATTTATGTTAGGACAAGGATGCATAAAGCCTCGGTGTGGCAGCTGGGTGCCATCTGAGTTTGGTGCCGTTCTTGTCACCTGGCGTAACAAAATAAGCAAAAGGGGTCAAATATACACAATTTTGGGAGAGTGACCGTAATCTTACTCTCGTTTGGGATTTGGCTTCCAAGGCGACGCTTCTTTTCTGGCCCCCCGAGAGAGAGAGAGAGAGAGAGAGAGAGAGAGAGAGAGAGAGAGAGAGAGAGAGAGAGAGAGAGAGAGAGAGAGAGAGAGAGAGAGAGAGAGAGAGAGAGAGAGAGAGAGAGAGAGAGAGAGAGAGAGAGAGAGAGAGAGAGAGAGAGAGAGAGAGAGAGAATAACATGACTTGACAACTAGCTGATATAAAAGGACAAGAGATTTTGTGAGTGGGAAGAAGTTTTGGTTTGGTATGAAGCCGAACAGTACATAACGTCTTTGTAAATTGAACAATTCCAATCTTCAAAGCCAGAAAGTACTTTTTTTTTTTAGAAGGTGGGTGGAAGTTAAAGACACAGTAATTATACTTCGGCTGTAATAAATGCGGACAAAGATGAAGTCCATTGTGGGCCAAGACCAAGACAAGCCAGAAAACAAATCCAAGATGTCAGAAAAGTGTTTTGAAGAACCGACTTGACCTGAAACTGTACAATACTACACTGCTGAGCTGTACTCTGTGCACTCCTCACTGCTGTGGAACTAAACAGCGAGACAACCATCCATCATGCAGTGACCCACTCTGACATGCAAACATGTCACCTAGATGTGAAGTCCCGCTTCATAGCTCTGGCCTGGAAAAAGGGTTGCATAAAGAGTCCTGGGTCACGCTGTGCAGGTTCAAGGCATTTGTTATGTAATGGGCCTTTGATGGCAGCCATGGATGACCGACAGCCTGTGGCACTCAGAGACCCGCTCCTCACATCTTCAGATAGGGTTTGATACAGGATGTGATGATGTCAGAGCATATCTGTTTTTTCAGCAACCTCCATCCTCATATTGAATGTTTCCTGCTGCACTCACAGCTGGAAACTGCTGAATTACAGAGGCTGCAGTAGGCCAACAGAGGATTTAGTACCTTGCTCAAGGGCAACTTAAGAGCAGTGCAGAGGGAGGATAGAGCATTTAGTGAGTTTCTCTCCCCAGTTAGATTTTCCTGGCAGGTCCGACCTTCCAGACACCAGTCCGCCTCTCTAACTTTAAGCTACTGCTGCCCCTCCTGCAACCCTAATTCTGTGTTATTTTTCCGGCATTGGAAGTCGAGTACTTTTTTATTACAAACTCACAGCTACATATTCGTACCTTACTGTGCGGGCTCAAAATGCCACGGTTCGGCGCGCCTGGCCTTCGATGCCCAGAGGCGACGGTAGCCGTTTGATCTGCAAAGGCCGCATTTGAAGCGCCTTCTGTCAGCTTTAAACACAATCATTCCTCCATGCTGCTTTTGAAGAGCTGACCACAGCTGCTGCCCTGCCAGAGGATCGGCCTGCACTGTATGTGATGTCTAGTATACTAGATGCTGTCTGGTTCAGGGATGCGGGTGGAAATACTGATCCTGTAAAGGGTTTTCTAGATGGCCTTTTTTGCTAAATTAACATTCGTAACTTCTAATATAAAATAATCTATCTAGGGAAAGGGAAGCTCTTATCAAAACCAAACCTGGTTTAATGGAATCTGAATTAAAAATTTGAAATATGCAAACCAATTAGAGTCAGCAGTGGTTTCGGACAGGTGCAAATTGGTAAAACCAATTTTGGGGTGTGAGGAGAAAAAACTAACAGGCAGTGCATCATCAGTCTTCCAGGTCTTAGACTGTTTTTAATAATCTTGCAGCAGATTAAATAATATGTGGAAAGAGATCTGCTTTATGTTTCTCTGACCCAAATAGTGGTAAAATACATGCCGTCCCCATAACCCCATTCTGTCTGTCTGTGGAGGTTTTCTGACTTGCAGCTGAAATAGTGAACTGTGTGTGTGTGTGTGTGTGTGTATGTGTGTATATATATATATATATATGTGTATATATATATATATATATATGTATATATATATATATACACACTTATAAGGGTCTACTGTTTGACTTTATACCTTTGAGGTATTTTTACATAAAACTACAAAAATGAAATAAATAATGCATATATGAGGGGAAATAAGGTGACTTCAAGCACACAAATAGAAGATAAAAATAAAAATGAATGTTGATATGCTTTAGTGACTTAACATTATGTAATGAGACACTTGCCAGGTGGGTAGCAGAACACAAACAGGTATGTTACTGTAATAGATTTCCATGCTTTGCTGATGCCAGTAGCACCTGTTGCTAAAATAATTGGGCTTGCCGTCTTGTGCTGGACAAATATCACCTCACTGCTTTTGTTTTTATTAGTTTAAACCTGAGACAAACCTTTATTTGCCTGTTTGCACAATTATATTAACACTTAAACACTTAAAATGCCACCCCGGCTTCACTGACGCTGGAAACCGTCTTTCCTCAGATATCAACCTGTTTGGTTCTCTGAACAAAATAAAACACAGCGTTGTCTATTTCATCTTCTATCCATGCAGGTGATGTTGACTGAGCATGTTTGCTCTTCTCAAACAGGAGGCGTTCAGCGCTCTACCTCCGAGCAGCTCCGCGGGAGAAATGTGGAGAAATTCACTCTGCCATATCCGAGTGTAATGATACATCCTGACATAAAATATTGTGATATGAAACATGAAGATATGCGTCATGGAGCTGAAAGAGGTGTCAAAATCAAGGATCAACTGACTCGCAAACAGGATATGTGCGTGGTTCTATTGATTTACTGTGGGGCTGTGACTAAATATTAATCGGTTGCTTTTTTTGGTCTGTAAAATATTAGAAAAAAGTGAAAGAATATCAATCATAATTTCCACAGTGATGTTTTCAAATGTCTTGTCCAACTAACAATCCAAACCCAAAGATATTCAGTTTACTATGAATCTAAGAGCAACCAATCCTCCCAACTGAGAAGTTTGGCATGTACTTAAAAAATGCCTGAGAATGATTAATGAATAATCTGAATAGTTGCAGATTCATTTTGTCTTGATGAATTAATTGTTTTTAAGTTCTAATTTACTTTGTTTCAAATCCACTGAGGTATCGCCATCTTTTGGATGGGAATCAAATGGATCTCTTTTTTTGTTTTCTTGAGAAGGTTTCAGAGCCTCTTTCAGTTCTGTCTCTCTATATGATGGAACTGATTTCAAAACATACCAGAAAGTCCAGTTTCTCTTATTTTCCTGCAGACTCTGTGTGCATTCAGAGAGTTATTGTACATTTATCTGACTGAAACATTTTTAACTCCATGAGAAAATTGCTTCACTTCCACCGAATGCTGTCTGCATCTGACCATCAGTAGAATTGCTTTACAACAGTTTGATGCATTGTTTCCCCCTTGGAGAGAGTGATGCTGCTGAACCTCTGACAGTACTTCCTCAGGCGTTGTGCACAGCTCATGTGCATGTTGTCAGATTACAGCTGTGGTTTTCTGTTTGCTGAAGTACCTTTGCCCTTGTTCTTTAATTCCAAAGAACTGAAGTTTAGCTGCTCAGGGAGGTCAGCCAAAACTTACCATAATGAATCAATGAGTGTAAGTTACACCATTAGTTGCTATATTTTACAACAATGTTGGTGGATTTTGTAGTGGATTTCTAAATATGCAAACGCTGCCCAAAGACCAAGCAAAACTTTTTTGTTCTGTTTCTTTACTGGATCTTCTCAACCTGCATTTGAACTGCCAGCCCTGTCTTCTCTAACTTCCCGGCTACTTTCACAGTCTGATTACTTCTAAGAGTTATTCTTTGAGGATGACATTGCTGGAAAACTGGGGCGCATTGGCATGTGACTCGGCTACAGAACAAAAGCTGAACTCTTCGTTATGCATGGGAGGCATGGATGAGCTTTCTAGCAGAGGAACCCAGTCACCTAAGGTAGAAAGCAGCTCATTTACACACATTGCCACAGGCAGGAGAGAGGGTGTGGAGGAGACGGAGGAGGATGAGGCTAATTATTCTCCCTGCAGAGAAGCAGAAGTATCCCCTGGCTTTCTGCAGGGGGGCTTGTCAGGATATGATTCCCTGGTGAGCAAAGAAGAGATGCCGAGACGGTGAGGAGAGAGAAGAAATCTGACAAATACAGCAGAAAGTAGAATACCGATTCTTAATTAGAGGCCTGTCACTGCATCTTTGGAGACTGGTTACAAGTGCCACCATGATGGAGGAGTGACAGTGAAGTAGAAACTGTAGTTTTATTACATCTTCCCTACAAACAAGAAATGCAAATTGCAGGTCTTTCAAATCTCTGAATGCAGGAAATTACATTTATTTCAAAGCTGTGTTAACAGTGTTACCAGCTTCAACCGAGACCTTTTCAAAGCTTGCTCGCCACTGACCCTCCCCACTCCCTCTCCGTCACAGAGTGTATTTCTGTTTGTAGTTACACTCACAGCTGAATGAAGCACTTCATTAAGGTGTAGAGTATAAATACATAGTGGCGAGCTTTGAGAAGAACTTCCCTCTCTCCGGTGGAAACAGGACCTGTCGTAACATTTCATATCCGCAGCATCTTTCGAAAGCGCCAACTGTTGACATGATCTGTTCACTTTATGAGCTGCTTGGTTTTTGCAACAGTCCCTCTAAATATACACACACTTTACAATCAAAGGAACACATCCACCGGTTTTCTAGACTAGAGAAGGGTATATTTGATCCTGTTAACGTCTGTATGACAATATTTAATGTCTGTCTTAGTTCAAGCAGTTTACGTTTGTGCGTGTAGTCGCACGGAACTTGCATGACGTTGCATGTGGTCAGTAAGTCCGCATCGATGTAGACTCACTGTTGGAGGGTTTTATAACCCATTTTCACTCCCCACTACATGGTTTAGGATGGCTCTTAATGTGGCAGACTCTCCATGTGAACGCGCAAACGGAGTGGAAGTGGGCAAGGAGAGGGTGTAGGGGGTGGTCTGAGAAAGGCCCTTTGTCTTGGCATATCCACCATGACACATTTTATATAACGTGTAACTATTTAACTACGATCCCAAAACAAAAGAATCCATGCATACACAAGAGAGAAAAGATCATGGAGGTTTACTTGCCAAACCAAGAAGCATCATATGGAGACCTGATAATGAATGGGAACCCCCGAGGTTCTCTGTGACAGCGATGCATCATCGTGTCTGAGCGGCGCTGCAGTCTGCAGCACAGAGCGGATTAAAACAGCCAGGAAGAACAACAACTTAATTGATGGGCATGTCAGTCCCTCTCAGACTGCAGAGAAACTTCTCTTTGCTCCCTTTCATGAGAAGTTTGTTCTCTTTTGAGACAACTTCAGACGAACTTTCTCCACAAGGGCACCAGTATTGACTCGGCTATCTTGGATGAGATGATCAGTCTGGAAGTTCACTCGGGCAAACGGGGTGAACGTCTAAGTTAAAGAGGATGGGATGGTTTTCTTTACTGCGCTCCCACTTTGAGCTTTAGGTTCATTTCTTTACATTCAAACCTTGTTGAACACAGACACACAGTTCTTTGTGTGGAGAGACAGATTGTGGTCTTTGAGTGGGGAGTAATCCACAAGGATCATCCCTCTCTGGTCTGTCTTTAAAGTGCTCCAGCTGATGATTATATAACTTAAAACCAGGGATTACCCTACTGCAGAGGACATCTCATATTCCCATCGACCTTTTTAACGTTCGGTCTTACGCCACAAAGGGGAAGTTCCAGAAATTAGAAAAAGCTGAGTTATTGCAAAAAAGTGTAGTACACCTTGACGTTGTAATACTCACTTGTGCTTCTTATAAAATAACAAATAGCCACACAGTGTCTTGGGTGCACAAGTATACACATAGTTTGCATTAAGATGAATGGATCTTAGATTAAGTGTGATTGTAACGTTATGCAGACCACAGGAAGAGAGAGTTTACAGGAAGGTATGAAGTGTGTGGCTGAAATATAAGAAGAACATGGTGTGTGTGTATCTGTCCGTCTGTCCGTCTGTCCGTCCATATGGACGAAGGACTCCCGTACATCACAAGTCGTACTAACTTAAACAACATCTTACATACTTGAAAATGATGCACATTGCTTTTACCTCATTGTTTTTGTGCTTTTGCATCCGTGTTGATTTTTTTAAACTGGTTGTCACAGCTTGCAGTTGCCTCCCACAGAGTCTTTTGTTGGTTGAAAACAACGGTACATCTGTGGTGAGGCTGTTTTTTAAAGCGGAACTTTTATGGCAGCGTTTGCTGCTCGGTAGGCTGGACGTGTGCCAGAGTGGATGTGATGAATCCAAAAAATCTCAAGCCATGTTCAACGAGTTGTGTGTGCGCTTTTGTCGTGAGTGAGGAAAACACTAAACGGGCAAATTTCAGCGTGCATTTTGGCGTGAAGACATTCTTTCCTACAAAGAGGAAAAAACACAAGAACACACAAAGCGTGAATTAGTTTTTTCACAGAGCACAGTTACTGGACGGCTGATGCCGTTTTCAGGTTTTTGGGTGTTGTTTTTTTCTCTGTGCAAGATTTAGCCTTTGTATGAATGTTCAAACACATGTCATGTCACTGCATTGAGCAGTAAATCATATCGGTTCTACTTTAAACAGCACATCTGTTCTTAGAGCTGCTGTCTGTCAAATACTTGATGCTGACGCTGGCTTCCACCAGGCATCGATCAACTCACCCGTCCTATTTTTCAACATGATGCCGTAACAGTCCACCTATTTACCTCAAAGTCGTTCTCAGGAGAAGTGCAGGAGTATATAAACATGGATGACAAAGTATATTTTATTTAGAAAATCACTCTGTACTTGGTGTTTTTGTGTGAAGGCAATTGTAAGAAGGAGAAAGTTGGAAGTAAGTATCTGTGGCAGAGAATGAGGTCTATGTTTAAAATGGCTTTTTAAATGTTTCAAATTAAAAAGTTCAATAAGAAAGACAAATATCATTCTATTTCGTCATCACTGAGGCTCCATCTCTGTTATTTTCCAATGATTTCACTGGGATTTGTTTCTAACATCCGATGATAATCTCTGCCCAAGAATATTTGAACTACATGTTTATGTTTCGTCTCTCTCTCATTGTAGTGTCCCACCTCACAGCTTCACCCCTCCACCACCTGGGGCATCTGTGGCTCAGGAGGTAGAGCAGGTCGTTCACTAGTCACAGGGTTGGTGGTTCAACCCGGTGATACACGCCGAAGTGTCCTCGGGCAAGACACTGAACCCTAAGTAGCTCTCGATGGGCAGGCCAACCACCGCCATCGGGGTGTGTGTGTGTGTGTGTGTGTGGGTGATTGAGAGATTGTAAAGCACTTTAAGGTAGAAAAGTGCATCTACCATTTACCTCAGCACCGCCAGTGTCAAGGCCCCATATAGATCTCTATGGTAATCTTCCATTGGCTGCTATTCATAGTCTTAACTGGATTAAATTAATATGATATAAAACATGTCTGATTATATCATATCTTATCTGGTTGGTTCTTTTAGCCACAGGTGCTGGTGAGAAGATGAAAGTTTAGCTTGGTTCAGCCTTTTTGCTGAATGACCCTGCATGTTTTATTTATTATTGGGGGGAGTTTTTATGCCTTTATTAGTGGAGAGGTGACAGGAAACGAGGGAGAGAGAGATGTTGTGTTTGAACCAGGGACATTGCAGTTCATGGTCTGCGTTTTCGCCCCTATTTCATGGGGGCAGCCCGACCCTGCATGTTTCTGACGCAACACTGGCATCAATGCTATGGTCGCTTTCTCATGCAGTGTTATTGTCGGTCTGAGCATTGCCTTAATCTTTTAATTGTTAATTTATATTTTCTCCATCTGTGTTCCACTGTAGATATTTGATGTCTATGTTGGTTTAACTCTTAACAAAAACAGTATTCCGAGGGAAAGCACAGATTCTTCATATTTTGAAAATTGTCCAAACTAAACTGAACAAAACTGAAGAATCAGCTCCTCGTAGCATTATTGTTGTCAGGATGTTATGCAACCAGGCTTCCTTTTCACTCCACAAGAGACCAACAAGGCAAAACAGAACCAGCCCACATGGACTGGGAACACCTAAAGTACATATGTGTTTACTTACACACACACACACACACACACACACACACACACACACTTGAACAGGGTTGAAACAGGATGCAGAGGAAGAGGAGGCAGCACATAACAGTGCTGTCGGGTACATTATGCTACAGTACAGTGTGTTCTGCTGAGACAGACTACACATTCCACCTTAAAACCCCCAGCAGCCCCCAGTCTCAGTGCTGGAATGTGTCCTAGTTAGGCCTCATCTGCAAGGAATACTACTGCAGCTTAATAATTCATTCACTTATTCCACACAGTCTACTTTCTGAACATGTTCAAGCCTCTCCAGAATCCAGAAGCACAGAAGTGAAAGTGATGCCTTCAAGATGTGCAAGTCTGGAGCAGCTGCATAGGAAAAGATATGTATAGTGTGCTTTTACCTTTACTTTGTAGCTATAGCATCACTTTTTAATCGGACGGTGGTATCTAAAGCTCCAGGGATCCTGTTCCTTCTCTACAGAGCAGGTCCAGATTTCACACCTGATGATGGCAGGTTCAACTCAACAAGTAAAGCAATGCAAAGTCATCAAAGTGTCATTCATAACAACCAATATAACTAATATAACCAATTAGTTATAATGGCTCCTATGAGGATTTTCTGATCTGCCAGCGGGTTAAGGTTTGGTTTAAGTTTAGGCAATTAAGCTGGATTAACTTGATAGGGGGCCCAAAAATTAGCTGTTGGGCCCCTATTAACTACCAGTTCCACTTTGTCTCATGGATGTATAAAGAGAACTGGATACAGCGTTGGAGGCAGGGCCCCATTCATTCCTATGAAAGTTGCTCAGTGGCGCAAAAAAGTCAAAAACGTTCGACCTCCGGGTGTAAAATTTAAAATTACCTGGATCTTCCACATAGCTTCCGCATCATGCGACCCATAGAGCAAGAGCACTGGCGTTTCCTTTAGCCCCGCCTCCCAACTGCTCGGGCTCGGGCTCGCTCACATGAATGACTTTTAAAAAAAGAAATGTTTTTGACACAATCATAATAACGTCCTGCTACTTCCTTTGCTACTTATCGATGACGTTGTTATTCGTAGGGCCATTAGAGGTCAAGAGTGTGTGTGTTTTCCTAGAGAGAACACCCTTGACTTAAACTCCAATATGAAGTTCAACCTGCTAAAAGAAACCCAACTGTCAGTCATCTTCAATAGATGATGACATTGACCTCAGGGAGTGAACTTTCCAAAATAATTGGATTGCATTTGAGAAGTAACTCATTATTGTGCAGATACAAGGGCAAAAGGTGACTTTTGAAAAATTGAATATCAACTAAATGTCAGTCCAAGTACAGACCTATGATGACCGTGCTTTGGCTACATTGTGGTTGTGGATGACCCTAATTCTCTCGCACTTTTTTCAGCTTTTCTTGGTAAAGAAACACAAAGCGAACCCAGAGTGTCACCCTGCTGCCCTCAGAATAGACATTCATTTGTAATTATACTACAGAGAGAGAGTGTACACTGATGGACGCTGCGAGGGAATGGCTTATCTAAGAATAGAAACGATAGAAACGAGCTGCTCTGAATTTTTCCTCGCAGGGAATGTGAAGTAATTTGTGAATGGTCATTAGGGCGCTGTGGGTTTCCCTCCCCAAATGAATGGAGAAAAGTAACCTTTAAACCGCAGAGCTATTTTTCAAAGGTAGCACAATGCCAAATGTCAACACCGGACAGATGTCCCTCACAGAGTCTTTCCACTGATGAAAAACGATCCAGTATTTTCTGCTGCGTGCTGTTATCACTTGGAATTCCTGCCGAAAACCACAATATCCTCAGATTTCACGTTGCCCTTGATACACACGCTCAAAGGTCGTTACAGGTTAAGTTCAGGGCTGCGATATATTTGAGTTTTTCCTGTGGGTTTTAATTTTAAGGAAACCAGACTTGTATAAGACTTCTCTTGTCAAAAATGTGGATTTCTCTGGAGTAATTTCCTGCAGGAGAAAATATTTTTTTAGCACTTCCCGAATGAAGCCTCCATCCCCCAGACGCTGCCTTGAAGGGTGATCTGTGAAATAACACTCAATCACTCGCAGCCTTGGGACAATTATATTTCATAATAAGCGTGAGACGGACTTGCTTTCATTTTCTCAAAGGAGTAATTTTCCCTCCCTCCCGCCCGCACTGTGTAAACGCCACTGGCTTCTCAGGTTTGAACTGTGAGCAGCTATCAGAGGTCTTATCTGGGTGAAATGGAAATGAGCGGAGAAGAAAGAGTGAGTGACACTTCTGTTTCTGAAAGCTGAAGTTAATTTTCCCAGACAATTTGCTTCCCGACCCCTATATAATTGTATTTATTTTTCACACATAGAGATATTCTCTAATGTTTACTGGCCGCCTCATGACACAATGTTAAGCAGTCTTAATGTGGGGGCGTAAAAACATGCAATCCTGGCTGCTACAGAATACAGCTATATACTGTTATTATATTCACAGGCGACATTTTTGCAAACCTTTTGTCTTGGGGTCATGCACCTCTGTTGTAGAGATTCAGGAATAGGCAGCTAGTTCAGTCAGACAGCTCACAATTTAAATGTTTATTACAGCAGCAGAATTACACAGAGTTTGGCGTCTAGGCTCCGACCTCGTCACTCCCCGCAGATATGTTTACATAGAGATATTGGGGAGTGATGAGTAAATATCTTAAACCTTAAACCCCCACAGCCGGAGCCTGCAGGTGGATGCTGGGGTGGTGGTGGGGCTGAAAGAACAAGCGGCAATACTGATGCAGGGCAGAGGGAGAGATGGGAAATTTTGCAGTTTAAATAGTGCCAAATTCGGAGGTTGTGTTTGGTAGATGGTTGTGGAGAGTCAGGGATGTCACGTCTGTATAGCAGTGCAGCTCGAGTTGACTGCCTGAACTAACTCGCAGGCGTTGCTCCACTTGCGTTAGCCGGCTAGTTGTCCCAGAAGTAGATCTCTATGCAGCTAGCTACACCAGCTAACCCAGGAGGCAAATTTCTATATGTGCTTTCGGTCCGACAAGTGTTTGACATGTTATATGTGAGTCCGGTATCGGAACAAGCAGTGCAAGCTTCCTTTAGCTTTCCAAATAAACTTCAGTTTTACATAAATCATGTCAAACACTTTTCTCTGAAACACAGAAATTTGCCTTTGGGTAGGTCTGTTTCAGATCAGGTCTAAAATTTTGGAAACCATCTGTCTTCACAGATGCCATCCGTGAAGACCTCTAACCCAGATGGCAGCATGTTTCTCTTAAAAATGTTTTTGCTAATGCAGATTAGCTGTATATAAATGACATTTTGGGTGAGACGGGGTTGAAAACACAATTCTAGCATCAGTTTCTGTAAAAGCTTTTGAGGTACTCAAGAAGACGGGAGATTTAAAAGAAAAAACTTAAATAGATGAAATAAAGTAAAAAAAATAAAACACGCAGAGCTTCTCAGACCCTTCCTCTTGTTCTGTGGATACGCTGTCCATCATATTTCCTTCGCATGGATTGACTGGAGTCACATAATTCTGCATCTGCATTTGTGATTCAGCTCTGAAGCTGAGAGGTTGGTGGCCATTCAAAGCTGCAGCTGGTGGATTTCTTTGAGAGTAAAACACAAGAAGTTGGCAGATGGAAAGTTAGCTTGATCAGTTTGTTTATCTTGTTTGCCTTTTCACACTCCCACTTTTCCTCCAGATCTCATTTTTTTTTAAACTTTTCTCACATTGAAGGCAGGCTGTTGATTCTCTGCCCTCCTGCCTCGCTGTTTTTCTCTTTATTTCTTTACTCCCCTGTCTTTCTCACTGTTTATCCACCATCTATTCAAAGGCAAAAAATAAAACCGAGTGCAGAGTCCATCTGGACCTGTTGTGGCATGTCATTTGGTACCCTGAACGCCGGCCAGCCCTGGGCCGCCATCTGTGCCATTCTTTGTCACAGAGGTACCGCTATAGGGCATCGCCAGTGGCACACAACCATCCATCTATCCATCCCTTCATCCGCCTCCTCGTAAAAGGAAATAGCGAGACAGTCGGAGAGAGAAAAGAGCCCTAAAAAGGCCTGTTCCAACTGACTGACTCGCCCTTGCTGTTACATAAAGCCCCCAACATTATGTAATCTTGGACATCTTGTCCAGTCTTCCCTTTCTTTGTGTGGGTGGTTCCATCTCTCCGGGCTGGATAGTGGGATGAAAGGAGGTGTAGAGAGTGTGTGTCACGGACTCAGGCAGATTAGTGGGCACATGTTTTTCGGACAGTACTGTTCCTCTGCAGTTGTAGCCGACATTGGCAGCCCCGAGTCTCAGTGTGGCACTTTACTGAAGAGCCTCGACCACGGGCTCTCCTCCAGACCAGCAAATGAGTGCCAGTGGGTGATGAAGTGGCAGGGGTGAATGAATATGTGTGTGTGTGTGTGTGTGTGTGTGTGTGTGTGTGGGTGTGAGAGAGAGAGAGAGAGAGAGAGAATTCACGCATGGGAGTTTGTGTGTTTGTTGGAGGGTGTGTTGGAATTGCAACCCGCTGGGCCTGAGTCTCATTAGCTGTGATGCTGATACTTGCCTGCTAGGCTGCACACACACACACACACACACACACACACACACACACACACACACACACACACACACACACACACACACACACACACTTACAAACACAAAGACTGGAGACGTGACCATGCTGAGAACCCCTGGTTCTGGCTGTTTAGTCATTGTTTCCTTCTGTGCGTCACCAGATTAGTGATTCAAAGAGAAGGGAGGCTCTGACATGTTTTGTCATTTATCAGTCTGGTAGATACAGTACAGGGGAGGGGGCTTTATCTTTCTCACTTTTTTAAGTATGTATGTAAAACACTTGAACCACATCTGGCCAGCAATAAATACTCACTAAATGATGTGTACCGCGTCCATCTCCTCATGTAATATTGGCTGCTGTGGCAAGAAATATAAGCTGATTCCTCCTGGACAACATGGGAGTGGTTGTACATCTACAACTTTAAAAGGTTCAGTTTGACCACGATTACACCATTTTTCAAGGGGTACTCCAATGATTTAGGCTACATCCACTACATCCACAGCAGTGGAGAAAAGTAAGAGCAGAGATTTCTCTGCTTGGACCGACGACCAGGTGGAACTGTTACTGAAAGGAAGTGTTGTAATTCATTATCCATGTTGAATTAACCGCTGGTAGTCAAGGCTGATGTCTCTTGTTTTTGTCTGGGAAATGGTCACGTGATAGGGGCGTAACAAATCAGGAAAGGACACATCGTGGCAGGAAGAGAACGTGGGTGTCTGCGTCATCGTTTTCAAAGGTCTCCATTTTAGGGGTTATAAAACGCCGGAGTAGTGTGGACACTAGACGTAAACGTAGCAAAAGTTATGTGTTTTAAAACAAAAACATATTAGTGTGGATGTAGCCTTAGTATAGCATTTTTTTATAGTTGGTGGACTTGGTAAGAGACAGGCCCCCAACTTTGGAAAAGAAGAGACCAAAATATATATGGTTTTCCGTTAAATGTCAGTAAAGTTAACATATCCTGTCTTGTGCTTCAAGTCACTGTTGACTTTTTAAATATTAAACCAAGACCATGACCTTTACCTAACCTTAACCACGTGCTTTTAGTGCATAAACATAACCATTAAAAAGTAGCATCATGCTTTAGTTGCTAGAGGCAGGTAGTGTAATGCAAGAACGGATATTATAGGCAAAATAAATGAAATACATTGTCAGTATCAACATTTTGCAACTTGGCAGATACGTTAATTAACAATGTTTCTTCATTATGTTGATAAGAAACACAATGCAGGCGACATGACGTTTCTGTGTGTTGCCCTTTTAGTCGTGGCAACTCGATAGCACCTTTCATTCCACCCTCCCTGCCTACGTCATTAAAACTCTATGTAAAGGCTTGCAGTCATACATTTGTGGTCTCCAAGCTCCTCCATGGCCACAGAAGACAGAATACAGCTGTTTACACAGGTTGAGTAATAAAAGTAAATTGAACTTGATGTGTAAAATTGGTGGTTTAATATCAAGATTAAATGTTTCAGCCCCAGCGTTACACAAAGTTGTATAAATACTGTATTCCTAGAGTTGAGAGATTGTTCTTCTTCAAATATTTGCAGTACATGCTGTTTGAAGTTCTCTGATATTTTATGAATCCAAACTCAAATTTTTAAAAATCTGCTCAGAAATACAAATGTTGTTAGACTTTATTGATCCACTGTGGAAAAAATGAGTCTTTTCCCTCAGAGGTCAGAGCGCAGGGTCAGCTTCATGATGGAGCCTTCGTGCCATTCATTCCATCTCAGAGAGAAATGCAGCCTTCAAAAACTGTCTCTCTGACAAACTGGACGACTTCAGATTCATTTAACAAGAAAATTGGAAAAGCCATTCTTCTAATACCTGGACTGGGTAATGGAACAGAAGCACTCCCGTCATCTGTCACTTACCGAAAACACATTTTTCAAGAAATAACTCCTGTCACTGTCACCTTCTCTCACACTTAACTGTTTGTTCCTCCAATACTCGTTCTATTTTCTCTTACTTCATGTTTTGCTTTCTCATCATCTTCTCATCTTCTCATTATCACAAACCTGCTCAAACCTGTAAGGTCCCTGGTAGCCAAAATGGCTTGGACCAACAGTCCCCACAATCCTGCCAGGTTACCACACATTAACGCAAGACCCATGATGAATGACCTGCCTGAATCAGCACAAGTACGCTGGCGCCCCAAAGCTGGCCCAAGCACTGCTAGCTATCAGCCCATAACCGCAAAATCTACCCACATCTGGCAACCATATATGGGTCAGCCAGATCTGGCTCATGTTTGGTCCTCCAGTGCCAGAACACAGCTGAGTGTGCCGATACTCAGCCGGGATTGGCTTAACTCTGCTGGCGACTTGCTTGTAATCCTGGAAGTATTGTAACATTTCCTATGAACCCAAATTTGCTTGGCCGAATAACGGCCTAAATCCAGCACACACCTGGTTACCAGGTTCATGTAAGACTGGTACACTGGTCCTGAGTGATGCTAACATTTGATTATCAGCCGGAAGCGGTCCACTCCCAAAACAGAACTGCAACAAATCTGGCAGCCATAGTCACATTTGATCCTCTGGTGCAAGAACACAGGAAAGTTGCCAGCTAAGGTGAGCCACAAATTCTGCCACACTTGGCCTTTTGGTTGCTTGTAATGCTGGTTCCTAGTAAATTAAGCTTTTTCTCCACTTAAGATAAAAAATATCATCTTGATGTACCGTTTGGTAAGCCGTCGTGTGGTTAGGAAGTTCAAACCTCTTACGCTCGTGCTGTTTTTTTTCTCTGTTGATTTCTTATATAAAATGTATAAACCAGTCATATGACACCTATGAAATCTGATTACTGATCAGCTGCATGTGAACACAGATTTCACATTAGTCAGGTTATTTAATCATGTACTTGGATCTCCCAGTTCTTTCGTGCATTTAAACGTACTGTGACGGTTTCTCATTGATCCAGGGTGGAGCATCCTCTCTCATCCTGCTGTTCTTGTGAAGGGAGGAGGGCAATAGGGACGTAAAGGAAGAGGGGGAGGTGGGGTCGTGTTGGGTGGGGCAGTTTGTCTTGGCGGTGGCTCATTGTTTCCCTGGTTTCCCTTTAAGTCACTTCCCCCACTATACAAACATAAGAAATAAACAGAGATACACAGACAGAGTAAGACAAAGAGGGAGTCAGATATTCTCTTCAGTGCAGGATTTGTGCAAAATATCTGAAGTGTTGGCTAGATTAGATAGAAGCTGATATTTCAAGACCAACGTTTGCTGGCCTCACACATGTATACAGCATTTTATTTCACCTGAATTTTATTGGAAAGATGTCGGAAAGACAGTTCAGGCCAACACACTGGGGCACGTTAACGAGTTTTACGGCCTTTGTGATACTTTTCTTTTGAAATTTTCATCATAAAATGTAACTTTTAATGTCTCTGGTTTACTCCTACAGGATGTAAAAAAACATTTAGCTTAAAGTAAAACCCTTCAGATGTATGCTGTGCTAGAAAACACACTACTAATTTATGAATCCACTTATTTTTCTGTAGTTGTGGTTGGGAAGGCTCTTCGATCCAATCAAAAGTTAAAAGAAACTGATAATGACTGACAATCACAAATTAAATTTAAAAAAAAAAGTCTTAATTTTCACATTTGAGTAGGCATCAAAAGCAGTATTATATTCGAAATAACAAAAGATAAATAATTCTTTATTTCATTCTTTAGTGAATAATTCATTCGACACCCTCTGTTCTGACATTGTATTGTGTCAAACTAATAAAGCCTTCACTGAATTAAATTGGACTCAAATGAGTTAAAATGACAAAAAGGGACCGAACACACACACACACACACACACACACACACACACACACACACACACACACACACCTCAGCCTCCCAGCTGCTCAGGCTAATTACAAGCGTTCCCAGACCAGTAACCCCCGTCCCTCCAGCCGAGCTCCTCTGTGTTTTTACGCAGTTAATGATATTATTGTTTGGCGACGCTGCTGGGTCTTCACCGCTCCTCTTAATGCCGCTGCACCTGCTTCCTCTAAACACTGCTGACGGCAGGTGAACAAAAGAAATGAGTCTGACAATCGTTTATTGTTGGCAGAGCAACCAGGAACTGGGCTGAACGTTTCTTATTCCTGTCCAGACGAGGACACGTAGGAGGTGTTTTACTACAGGAAACTACAAATGTTTCTTCTCTTACACACAAACCACACGTGAAAAATCGCCAAATGTCAAAATGCTCGGACACGTGTGAATTTATCACATGTGAAAACCCTGTCCAGTGTCTACTATAACCTACGTTCATATTCAGTTATTCTGCAGCAGCGGTTCACATTCAGTGGCAACAACAAAGAGAAAGGTTAAGACCTCAGTGCTATTGTCTTGTGTTGGCTTTCCGTCTGTCTGCTGGTCATTCCTCACATTTTTTTAATTTCATTATGTAACAAAGACCACAATCTTTCTCTAATGGTGACCAGTTGGTGTTTAGTTGCCTAACCCTCATCACAACTTTAGCTGCAGATATTGTAGAAATAGCGAAAAAGAACGCTTTGCAGATTTGTTGAAGAGAACACCAACGCGACTAGACGAGACGGTGTATCGTTTCCATAGCAACAACTCTCTCTACTTCCGCTCTAACTGCCGGCTTTTTAGGCGTTTTTTTTTTTTTGTAGCTGGTTGGAATTTGTAGCGTCTTAAAATATGAATGAGGACAGTGATAGTGAGTCACTTGCTACAGCTGCATTTCTAGTATTGATGAAACGGCGAAAACATAAAAAAAAATGAGAGTTGATTTTGCTACGAGCTGATTGGCTGTTGAAACAGGTGATGTGCCTTATGTTCTAAGCCGGCTTGAGTCGAGCTGAGACGGGCCATTTCACACCGCTGCAACTTTTCCCTGCAACATAATAAAACATTTCATCTCATCACAAATTTTTGGTCTGAACTGGCCTTTGCAGATTTGTTGAAGAGAAACTTATTTGCTAGACCCCAGGAGTAGTTGTTACCAAAGTATTAACTAACAGGAACCCAATTTAAAAAATAAACCAAATAACTAAATTAATAACCAAGTTTACAGTCAAAACTGTCTATTTCCCGCTTCTTCCTGATTCTTTTCAATCTGGATTACATTGTAGCTTTGTGGCATGATTTCCCCATCCCTGAATAAACAACACTCTTGAACAGAGAATTCGCACTAAGCAGGTTTGGAGAGCAGAACTGAAAGTGTTTACTCTTTAGTTAAACAGTGTTTAGTATTCACTAAAGGTCCGTTTGTCCAGACAGGTGAGAACAATGCCATTCAAGCTCAGGTGGTACCAAATACCTGCACCAAAACGCCTGAAATACAAGCCTCCGGCCTCCTCGAGGAACACAATCTGAGTCTGATCTGTGCAAACGACTGAGTCTGGGTGGGATGGACGTTGGTTATGACCGTTTAAAGGGACAGTCTGCGCACTTTGAGAGGACAGCTGGAGAAACACAGACAGGCGAGCAGGGATGCAGGGATCTCTACATTAAACTCAAACATCCACACATGCACAAACTGAAGCAGCTACCCCTTTCATCCTGTCTCTCTCTGCTCCAGTTAACTCTGCACTGAACATTGTGTCAGTGGGTGAAGACACATTCAGCCACTGACATAACAGAGGTATCAGCTTTCTCTCTGTAAGCCCTGTAGTTTTATTTGCTTTTAACAGTCACAAAGAATGATCCGGAGGGGGGTTTGATTTTTAGGAATCATTGTTGGATTATTTGATACTGTTATTGTTGGTTAAAATAAGACTATCAGTGTGCAAAACGCACACACACACACACGTGTGTCTTGTCCAACTGTAACTGTGATTTCTGCCTCCCAACCGATATACTGTCTTATTTTTAAATCTTCCGATAAATGCTTTATCTTGTAAAAAACAAAATGTTTATGCGTTGTTCCTCCTCCAAGGACTGATCGAGTAAAACTGCCTCAAAGAGGAAGATAAACATCATCATACTGTATGTACTGTTTATCATTAGGCTTGTTAATGTTGGCAGGGTTTTCAAAGGATTGCAAAAGTTGAGAACTGTTGCTCTGGTTTTACTTAATGCTTCATGTTGCTTCATGCTTGCAGTTAACTTTTGCCCTGGTCTCTTGGTCTTTGATCTGTACAACTTTCTGCTTCTTATATGTTCAAAGCTATAGGAATAGCACTCCCACAGCCGTGGAAATGGCCCAGTTTTTATAAGCACATTCTTGGTTCAATTGGAATCAGCAGGTCCTCCACGTGGTTTCGATCAGCTGTGCTCGGAGTATTAGGTGTTGATTGACAGTAGTAGGTGGCTGGATGTGGTAGAGGTGGCTGTACAGGGAGGTGGGGAGGAGAGGGGCCTCCTCCTGTGTGGTCAGGATCAGTTTGCCAGAAGAAATGTGGACGCTTGTTTGCACTGTGAAAACAGTCCGAGCAGTGAAACGCCCGGCATTCCTCGGCCACCAAAAGGGGGTCGCCTGGGTAACTTAGGTGGGACACATTCCACGCAATCCCTGGGATCCAGAAGCAGGGGGGAGCAGGGGGATGGATGCTGGAATCTGGAGCACTGAATTCAAGAAGTTTGAGGTTCCCACAATAGAAAATCTGGAATGATTGCTGCTCAATTAAAACTGAGCAAAAAGTGATTGAAGTTCTCCAGACATCAAGAACTTAAATTTCATTACATTCATTTGGCACATGCTTTTATCCAAAGTGACTTTCACCCAAATTATACTTTCCGCATCTGCTTGGCCACAAGGGTCCACGAGGGTCCAAGTGACAGAAAGTGTATGTGTCCACAAGGACTGTAAGCTCTGACGTGTATGCAGACACCCGCTGTAATATAAACACAACAACGTTGGTGTTCAGTGTCTTGCTCAAGAACATTTTGACATGTGGATAGAAGGAGCCGGGGATTGAACCACCAACCCTGCGACTGATGGATAAGCCCAACTGACTATATGGTTAAATGGTAAACGGACTTCACTTATATAGCGCTTTTCAACCTTTTCAGAATTCAAAATTCAGTTCATAAGTATTATCAGCAAAATGTACTTTCAGAGGTTATATGTTTTGTGTTATTGATATAATTTTACCAATGCTTTAATATGTAAGCCTTTTAATGCTGTAGCTGGTGGAGCTAATTTTAAGTACTTGATATCCTTTTGCACTGATGTGCAATAACACTGCTTATATACTTGCTGGCTGCTACTTTAATTACTTTTTTTTTTTAATTCTTTATTTATTATATTAGTCTAATATTTTTATCTCGCCTCTATCTGTACTGTCCCCTTTGCTGTAACACTGTAAATTTCCCCGCTGTGGGACGAATAAAGGATTTCTGATTCTGATTTGCGCAGTTTAATCTATAACAATGCATCACATGTTATAAGCTGGTCAGGTATATTATACAGCTATAAGATAAATGTAGCCTACTTGAGTAAAAAACACAATATTTCTCTCTGAAGTTCAGCAGAGTGGAGGTATGAAGTGGTATTAAATGGAAACTTGTTCTTAATGTACTGAGTTACCGAACTCTCCACCACTGCTTTGTTCAGTCTAATTTATCCCAGTTTTAACCTTAATATCTCGATGTTTTTTCATCTAGGTATTGATATAGACATCTAATACAGCCTATTCTGATAAACTTAGTCGTGCGGTCAATGGCCGAGGGTCCATTGGGAAAAGCAGGCCACAGTGTTCTTGACTCAGGACACTTCAAATGTCATTAACCACGGTGGATCAGTGGATGTGCTTACTCCACCGCAGACCACCATGGCTGGTCGACAGTGTGGAAGCACGACAAGGGAATCATTCATTCAGCTGTTCACATGTTCAATCCTTTAGTCGGCCTCGTCTACACGGCACAGTGTCACGCCGACCGACGCTGTGATGTAACCAGCGAGCTCTCACTCTCAGGCTTATGGACAGACAGTGGGCAGTTTCTCAGAACACTGACCGACATTTACCATTTATGTAAATGATCAGAGCTTCCCCTTACATAAGAATTTCCTAGCCTTTTTGGTAAAAAAAAAACAACTTTGTGGAATGTGACTTTTTGTCTTTCGAGCAAAGTATGTGCAACAACAAAGTGTGAGGTATTTTTGGAGTCTTTTAATTCTTTGTTCCACTTTTAGCTCCTCAGTTCCTGTTTAAAGCTGCTGCCCACGCAAACAAAGGAAGAAGGAATTCAAGGTGGAAATGCCCGTAGAGTTACGCAGATTTGCAGATGACTCAAATGAGCCGTACGGGAAGTGTGATGTGTGTGACTGGAGACAGTTTTAGCTTTACATGCTGCTAAACAGAAAGGGGCACTGATATGTGGTTGAACTGGATCTTTGCAGTTGTAGTTGTGAAGAAATCTGTGTTCACATCAAGTTTTTCCCAAAGCCAAACCTTTATTACACACTTCCCCAGATGGGTCTCTTGCACTTCATCTCAAATTGATCTGTGTTGTTGAATATATTATAGTGGACGTGATGTTTTTCTCATATAGGCATCTGGTGCTGGTAGGAAATGTTTTGAAGCGCAGATGCTCTGCCATAAGTTCGCTGTTGGTCAAAGTGGCCTCTGCAAATTGGTGGCTACTATAAAAATGCAAGCAAATTAGAGGGCGTCCAGGCAAAGGACCAAGAGTTCTGTAATTCATCTGAGAGACTGGAGTCAAGCTTTGAAAACAGAGGGGCTCGCCACTCCACATCACAACAGCTCTGAAGCCCCACTTTTATGGCTGATAAATGACCTGCCGTGGTTCTTCCATGTGTGTTTTTGAAATTCTGTGGTTCAGCATCCCACCCTGGTGCAGAGGCATATGCTCTGCAGCTGCAAATCACAGCTATAGGGGGGACATTTTCTGTAACATCAACAGGCGATGATGAGCTTATGATTACCACCAAAAGACATGAGATTCCCTATCTGAATATCTGCACATGAGAGCACACATATAGCCGCCAACATGAACTGAGCTGAGCACTAAAGGTCTTTCTTCTTTTTTGCCTCTGCTGGGAAACTGGCCTTCTAACTGATCACTAGAAGGGCCGTGATGATGAGGGATGGGTTGCAAGATTAATAAAAGTGGGTGTTTGGGCCGAAAATAGCACTGCATTTATAAAAACGCAAGGGACTTGATTGATGTGGTCTTTTGCTACAGATGCTGGTGAGAAGATGAAACATGATCCTCTATGTCCAGTTTGAGTAAGCTGATCAGATATTAAAAAACACTGCACAGCGGTTTATAACACTATGAGACATGATTCTACAACTGCAGAAAGTTATTAACAGCAGGCAGCAAGCATTTTTCCTCCATCTTAACAGTAGGCCTTTTTCACTGCAGACATAACAGGCAAAGCACAGCAGCCTGCTATACGTAAGTTCTCTCTTAAGTTAGGCTGCAATGTCCACACTAAACAATACGCTGAAACTAGTTAGTTTGATACTAAAGCTGTGTTGATGTTTGGTTGCACCACGGAGATGTAAGGTTAATCTTGATTACTCTGGTGTAGTGGCGTCCACACTAACCAAAATACTGTCGCAGGAACTGACATTTTCACTTCCTGTGGCCAATCCATGTTATCTCTCTAGCAACAGCGAAGAGGCTAACAGCTAAAGATAGCTAACATTAATCACCAAATAACAAAAGGTACATAAACTAGGACAAAGGCCCCATCACCCTACGTGCAGACATTTGCGGCTCAAAGGCACCACAAACTGCAAAGTCAAAGAACTCAACAAAAGCAACATATCATTTTTTTCCGCAGGGTCAGTGATTGTCTAGTCACGTCACTGCAACAAAACATAAAATATAGGACGTGGTCCCATTTTCCAGCCGCGAGCAACAACAAAAGTCAAAGTGACTGAACTGACAAGGCACGCTGTGCACCAAGCGTGTTTTTTATTTTTATTTCAAATGGCTCAGGGATGGTTGATGCTTTGACTTGTGGAATGTGGACACTGGAATTTTGCTAATAAATACTTAAGTGAAAAAAATGAAACGAATCTCATAGTTTACTGCAGATTGTCAGTCTGTAGGAGTGCTTGCAACAAGGGCTCCTGCTGACATCTCTCTGATTCCTAAGGGGGCCACAAGCTGGAAAAAAAATTCCACGAATTGTTGCACTGCTCCCATGTTGAGTCTTTGTTTGTGTCTGGTGTGAAAGTTTGCGAACCACTGATCTAAACAACACGACTGCTGCTGGTTGTCAGGAGACATGAAAGGGGGGGGGGGGATGGAGCCACGCCAAAGAGCAGCACGCAGGCAGGGATCCTGAGCTTCCACAGTGGGATACTTCAGTTCTCCTCCAGCCTCAGCTGACGTAACCATCTCCAGCGTGCGAGCCGTCTGTACCTCGTCTTGCCTCGCTGTGTGCTCGCTGACCTGGTTTTCTGCACTACAAATCACACTGGGAGAAAATCTACACCCTGTCTCTCCCCTTCGAGGACGGGAAAGAAGATCCAGAAGAGGAGAGGGTGCAGGCTCTGCAGTTATTTATTTATTGCTGTCATATATCAAAAGCCTGGCTCTTTCTTTTGGGTGTACTGGCTCTTTTGCAAATTGTCCACCCCCTAAACTCCAAGAGAACATAGACTAGTAAATAGAGCTTCTCCCATTCCAGAAAGATCACAGGTTTGAACCTTGTAGCACCACATTTTTCCTGCAAAATTGATGTTTCCACTCCCTTTATCCTTTTCCTGCTCACACTTTGTAGGTTGCTAAGGGGTCAGCTAATGGTCTAAATTTTTTAAAACATGCAAAAATCCTAGATGTAATTCCCAGTCAGGCTTTTATCGCATGCCTACTGTCTCTAAACGAGTAATCATGAATAATAATAAGCCAGTTACTGTTGTTAGTGATGTAATTAGGAAAGATGCATCAAGCTCTTGGCCCTGACTGTCCAGGTGTGTGTTTTGGAAAGGATTTGCCAGCTTTTGTTTGTGCGTGTGTGTGTGTGATGTTCCTCAGCAGGCCAGCGGGGAACAGCCTGGAGGCATGCATGAGTAATGAGATGGACGTCCAGTCGACTGTCTCGGCTCCCCTCTTCCTCTGTAATTACCTATGCTGTAGTGCGCTCATCATTTGTACATGTTAGAGTGTGTGTGTGTGTGTGTGTGTGTGTGTGTGTGTGCTCCCATGCAGTCAGTGCTGTGCATTGTGCTGTGAAGAACAACCTTTATGTCAGCCTGCAGGTCCAGGCTGATTGAAACTACAAAATCTGACTTTTTCGGGCCTGTTGCACAAAATGTCCCAAGCATATTGGGAGGGTTAGTAGGGCTGTTGATCAGTAACTTGTCCAGAGATTTTGAGTTTCAAAAATCACACTTGCCACATTGACATTTCTCCCACTTTTGTGGCCTTTCTGACCACAAATTGTCTCCAAGATCTCAGGAGCTCCAGGGACTAAAGTCAAGAACTTATTCAGAAACTAGAAGTCCCTTTCATGTATACATATACGTGTTTCCACTACAACTGAAGAGCTGTCAAGATGAGGCAAATTAGACCAACAATGGATTACAAAGTTTTGTTTGAACTGCAATTTTTGAATATGACAAGACAACAATATTGTGTTGTTCTTTGTAACTTACTGGAAATGAAACATGCAGAGATAGAAAGGCAGACTGAAAAGTCCCTAAATGACCACAGTGCTACTGGTAATTTTTGTGGTTTACTTCGTAACAATGTTCAACCAATTAGCAAGAAAGGTTTTTCACTTCCCCTCTCTTTCTAGCTCGCTCTATTTGTACAACAGTTGGGAAGTTGGTTGTGCAGTAGTGATTTAAATGTCAATGTTTTCCAGTCACAATACCAGTGACAAAGTGCAACATCCAGTATTATAACTCCACCCCGACAGTGCCTGGGCCATTGGAAAGTCCCACTGCAGCAGCACTGACTTTCTGGGAGCAGGAACTGTGTCCCTAGAACCAAAACTAAAACTTGGTTCCTGTGGCTGAAAGTTCATGGGTTCCAAAAAGGTTCCTGGAATTGTTGGTTGGTGGAATAAACTTTCTACTCTACAGACCCATCTTCCGTTATAACGAGGACTTTTTCATGTGCTCTTGTATTCCCCTATATCTTCCTCCTCAACATGTGCTAATATACTGTATAGTACTCCTGGAGGCTTAAAAAATCCCCATTGCTTTTTCTTTTCAGCTCTTATTTCCTCATTGTGAGATCATGTTTTGTTCTCAGTTTTTGGTGCTGAGTTGAGTTCATCTTTCATCTGACTCCTGGAAGAAATGAGAGTTTCCATTTGGAGATAATCTTTCAAAATATGTCACCACACAAAATCTGTTTCATCTTTATCTCGTCATCTAGGGCATCTTTGTGGTTCAGGCAAGATCTGACACTGCCTGCAAAGTCAAAACGTTACAGAAATACTGTTCTGTATAATTTGAAAAATTTGCCTTCTGTTATTTAACTGAGATTTGGATGAGAAGATTATCTCTTTCAACCAGAGGGAAACAGCTATCCTTTGTCAAAAGTTAAACACTACACATCCTCCATCTCCCAAACTGTCTTATTTACATGTCATTATCTTGTTAGCTAGTAAGCTAATCTAGTCACCAGTACATTCGAGAGTCAGCTGGGTTTTATTCAGAGTTACAAAAGTGCGTAAAGCCTAGCTACGAGGACAGACTAACAATGTAATTGCTCATTAAACCAAATGTCTGATTTAATGTTAATGTGATGACATTCTTATTTACACCTTCGAGAAAGCTAGGCTAGCACTTTCCCCCTGCTTCCAGTCTTTGTGCTAAGCTAGTGCCAAGCTAGGTCAGGGTGTAAAACAACAAAAAAATAAGAGAATGATCCGAAATGTCTACATCTCATTGCAACACAATGAGGAGATGCAGACAGAAGATAATGGGCTTTAATTGTTAAGGACACTGGCGTTCTCTTTTAAGATTACTGTTAAACTCAAGTCACTGTATAACCGAACAAAGGCTGAAAGCTCAAAATGCAAATGTGACTGCAGGAGAGCAGACTGATTCTGCATTAGCAGCACTTTAGGATCCCCACCAGCTAATTGCTGTGTTTGTGGATGAAAGACTGAGGAGGTGAACCAGTGAAATAGATGGAGGGACACCAGAGATCTTAATGCTCTCAACAGACATCCAGAGAATGCAAAAGACGACCCATTAGCACCTCACAGCCTCTGCAGGAGCTGTTTCCTCTGGATGGTTCCCTCTTAGCAGTTAAAATGTCTCTTTGGTTATCTGATCGCACGTGGACAGCTGTAAATAAAGGTGTGACTGTACCCAAAATGCTCTGAGGAAACACTGGGATATGAGTGCTTAATCCACGTTCTGTGGTTGGCAGCAACATGTAATCATAGCTGCTTATTTAGTGTAGTAAAGACTGCATAGTCAATTTGGTCAACTGTTACTTTGTTCATTATATTTTTCTCTTTTCTTTACAAGGCGTATCGGTCTGTGGTGTTAATTTTTTCAGTGAAGGTGCTGGTCTAGGGAAACTGCATTTTTGAAACAAAGGCACATTTCAGAGTCATTCTCATGCCACATGTGAACTGGACTCTGTCTCAGCTGGACCCCAGTACAATCTGGATATAACTGCATACAAGAAACCTGGTCAAAACAGGACCATAGCAGGCATTCAGACCAAAAATAGCACTGCATTAAAAAAATTCAACAAGCTATGGGGGTGGCAAACACACATTATATGCTATGGATGGATGCAAAGTAAACAGTAGAATTACATTATTCACATTACAAATGTATGTGCGCTTGCATGTATTTGATTGTCCTGTGCATTGTGTTGCCTGCCGGATGACTTGGGATTGTGTTGTGGCAAAAGTTGAGCCAGGTTAAGCTTTTTTGCTTTACAACACTCCATTTTTCTTTAATTGTTTCTTTTTGCCTGAGGCATCTGCGTTGGCACCCCACTGTGCCAGCTGCTGTCTGTCATTGAAATGAATGAGGTGGCTGTATTTATTCATGCAGTGCTGTTCTGCTGTCTGTCTGAACACAGCCTTATAGTATACCATATATGACCTATACCTTGACCCCCACTCCCATAACCTGGCCCCCCGCTGCTGTGTGTGTGTGTGTGTGTGTGTGTGTGTGTGTGTGTGTGTCATTTCTGTTTTTGAACTCTAATACTCCGTGTGTACTCATTGTAACCTGATCAAGTCAAGTAATTGTTTTTTTATAAAGCACATTAAAAACAACCATCGTTGACTAAAGTGCTGTAGATACCAGACATAAGCATCAATGCACACAGCATATAGGCACAAATAAACAACTCATAGACGTGGGTACAGGTCAAAAATCTGCAACATCAGGAGAATTCAAACGCTAGTGAATAAAAGTATGTTTTCAGCCTGGACTTAAGAGTCAGTGGAGGGAGCTGTGACAGCAAAGGTCTGAAGCTGTTGGAGAAATAACTAATTGGATATGCAGGAAACATATCACATAAAACTAGCACACCACAGTGTTGTCAAGGGTTACACAATATTGCATATTATACAACACACACAGTATCATGTGAATATACTGCATATTAAAAAGGAATTAAGTGATGTTAAACTCATAGTGTCCTTCTTGGATACAATAACATTAAACTTTAATGATCCCAGAGGAGATATAAATAATTATAGGCTCTGTAAAGATGAAATATAGGGCAAAAGGGAACAGTGCAGATTAGGGCAATATATAATTTAAGAATCTGTAATATTTTCAGAACAATATGTGAATGTGTGTTATGGGAAGATAGTGCTCACAGCATTATTTGGGTGTGTAAAATAATATTAGCAGCGTTTATAGAGACACACAGGAAATGAGCGCAGAATATAATTAGTGCAGAATTCAGCCATTTGTCATAATTATCATACATTTTTTTCAATTATCTGTATTGAGTTATTTAATATTTGTAACACCACGCTGCACACGCCACGCGACGTCACGCGCTGAACTCGACGTCACCCGGAAGAGAGGCGTGTCTGAGGATTGTTTACATTTCCTGCAGCTCGTCAAAATGAGTCCTCCGATGATCAACTCGACCAACTCCGTTTCAACGACCAAAAGTAAGCATCCTTAAGGCGGCCGACATGTTGTGTTTGTTGTTTAACCGGCAGCAGAGAGTTAGAACCAGGCAGACAGGCATGTAGCTAGGTCAGCTAACTGTTAGCCGCTAGCCTTAGCTGTGTTTGGCTCTCTAGTGTAGGTTCACTCAGTTATTAAGCTGTTGAACCATTCGTTGCTAATTGTCCTGCTTGCGCAATGACACTCTGAGCCTTTTGAATTGCGGGCAGTGTTATCGGGATAGTGTTATTCTGTATGTATATGAATGAGCTTGGTGGCTAACCTTCAATTCAGACAGAAAGCAGCTGACTTGTAACATCCAGTGTCAGCTAACAGCTTTCTATCTGGCTAATTAGCAAGCATGAGTAATGCAAGGATATGCTCTCTGCTAATGATGGATATTAATTTAAATTTGTGAACCTAAAATCTGCCGAATTAACAGCACAATCCGTGGCTATGTTATGTTATTGAAGCCAGCTGATGAGTTTGTTGGTAAGCTTAGATCCTTATTGGTGCAAGACATGCACACCTTTTTATTAATGGAATTAAATAATAACTAAAACTAAGCTGCTGTGGACTGAATTCCTTCTTGTCAATCATGTATCAATCAGTCTTTACCTAAGATGATATTGCAGATTATTTCTCCCTAGTTTGAAACGGTTTTCTTCTTCTCTTACTAGTGAGATCAGTGGGTGTAGTGAGTTAAACACGTGCAGACTTCTAGTTTATGACGGCACAATTATTAAAGTGATATTCTCAGACCAGTGGGCCCTAATGTGCAGTATGGGGAACATAAAGGTTCCAGAGTAAGGCCAAGCAAAATGTTCCATGGTGTAATTTTCTGGTTATTCCACTCATTGTAAGATCACATAGTTAAAAATGTAGATAATGTTAAAGGACGCCTGGTGCCTGTTGTATGTGTAGCAGCTTCTCTGCTGTGGTTGCATCCTCATGCACAGTTCATACAGTGATGTACACTCAGCCGTCAGTTTATTAGGTCCATCTAGCTCAAACTAATGCAGTCTAACACAGCAACCTGTAATAAATAAAATCTTCATGAAGTTTATAATGTTCAGTTTTTGCTGAAACATGTTGTTTCTAATATATCTCTCACCCCTTTTATATCAGTGAGGACGGACTAATTATTGAGAAAGTAACACCTCTCAGTATATAGCAATCCAGTTCAACAGCACCACAAACTGCAGCCTACAAAATGACCATACAGAATCAACACCCCTCTCCCTCACCTCTCATTATAACCTTCATGAAGGTAGGATTTATTGCAGGATGTTTGATTTGGTACAAATCTGAGTGTAGTTTTATATCAACAAAAAAGAAACACCCAAACAGTAACGCCCAATTTTTCTAAATTTTGTATTCAATTTGTGGCTTTTTTATTGATGTTGCACCTACAAATAATGTCCCTTCTCAGGAAATCAAATCAGGGGTTGTGGTCTAGTGCAGGTTCATTTAATGATGCATGTTTGTGAACCATAACCCCAGACCACCAGCATCAACTGTGAAGTTCATGTTTCCTTATGTGCAGGAAAACGAGAAGCAGAGCGCTCAGTTAACTGGACGGTGGAGGAAACTCAGGTGCTGCTGTGCGCATGGAGCGACGAGCGCATCCAGAAGAGTTTGGCAGAAAACCTTCGCAACCGCCACGTCTTCAAACATCTCTCAGCTCGCATGAGTGAAATGGGTTTCTCTCGGAGTCCACACCAGTGCCGGCTTCGGGTCAAAACTCTGAAGGCTAACTATGTGAGGGCCAAACTGCAGAGGAGCGTTGACAGCTCGCAGCCTTGCACTTTTAAATACTTTGCAGAGATGGATGCCGTGTTGGGCCGGAGGCCAGAGGGAGGAGATGGAGGGCACTATTTTGTTTCTCCAGAAAGGATGGCAGAGCGTCACCTTGACTCCACTGACAGGACAGGAAGTGTCCCGCCAGATTTAAATTCTAGTACAGAGATTAGTGGACACCATTTTGGTTCCTTGGAGAGGACAGGAAGACAGCGTTTGAGCTCTTTAGAGGAGAGAGGAGGCCGCCAGTCTTGGCAGTTGGACTCTGAAGTCAAGCTGGAGGAGAGGGAAGATTCAACAGATGAGTTTGAGTTCAGCAACACAGGATTCTCACAGCATCCGAGAGACGGGCAGCATGAAGATTATCTGGAATCACCCATCCATCGTGAAATGAGTGGTATGTACTGTGATTATTATATAAATCATTAGAGGCTAAAATAACTCCCCCCAAATGCTCAATATTGTTAAAAAACTGGACACATTGTCACCTGCAACATGGCTGTGATTATTTTTGTTTCTTATGGTCTCATTATTTAGCTTGTTTTGCTACTTATGATTCAAACTTCCCCTATTATTATTATTATTATTATTATTATTATAAAGCCCACAGTGACATCTTTAAATCGCTGGTTTTGTCTGAACAACTGTCTGGAAGCTTAAGATATTTAGTTTACTATCGCATAAGATCAAGAAAAGCAGCAAATACTCACATTTTAGAAGCTGGAAACAGAGAATGTTTGGCATTTTGTGCTTGAAAAATGATTGAACTAATCGATTATCAAAATAGTTGCAGATTCATTTTCTCATTGTTTAGCTAGTCTATTATATTCCTGTGAGTAATAATCTCGTACCTGTACTGTTTTATCCTGTGTCATAGGTACTCTAGTGGAAAACAGCTTGAGCACTCCTCCCCCACATGTAGTACCACCTCCACCTGCTCTTCCTCCTCTTCCTCTTACCCAATCCACTGCCTCTCCTCTCCCTGCACCCCCAGATCCAAGCCCCAACACCCTCCCCACCTCTGGCCACCATCACCCCGAGTCTACCTGCCTGGAAGCCGACCTCAAGCACCTGTCGCAGTGCTTCCAGCAGCTGGTGTCGGAGACCCGGGGCCTGCTGGTGCAGCTGGAGAGTCAGCGGCAGGAGCAGTCTCGCTGGCATCAGGAGCTCCTGGTCCAGTGGCTGCAGAGGGAGGAGCGCCGGCAGAGGGAGACGGCTGAGAGGGAGGAGAGGAGGGAGAAGGCTCGCATGGAGCATGAGATCAGAGTCCTGGAGCTCCTCACCAGTCTAGCCAGAGAACACAGGTGTAAATGTGGAGGCAGCCAGACTGTAGCGGAGGCACCTACTAGTCCAAATCATACCGTGAACAAAGACGGAAATTAGGATGCACTCACGCAAAGGATTTTCACATTGGTTAACCCAGACTGTGGGATGGCATTCAAGCTCAGGTGGAACCAAATAACGGCACTGATAAATGCGAACAGCCACATTCAGGACGGCTTGGTTTAGGCCTTAACCCTGAGAGATATGGAGTGAGACTTTAACTGAACCAAATACAGGAAAAGACCCTCAAAATCCAAGAGTGTGTGAGTAGAAGAAGATTGTGGTCACGCTCGGAAAGCTTAGAAGAAGAAATTACAATTGACGTGTAAAGGAGAATTTGTTTCTGTCACAACATCTGTGAGGGGATTCCAGGTGTGAGCTGATTGTACCAAATGTAATGGAATTGTTTCAGGCACTTTTCTATAAATTAAAAAATAGATATTTTCAACCAGTTTCTGTTTTCCGCTGGAATCTGTTTGTCGACAGGGTTGCCTTTTGGTACTAATGGAAAAGTCTTAATCTGTACTGATAGTTGTCAACATTGACACGTCGTTAAAGTCTCAATAACCCAAGTGACAACTTCATCACTTCCGTTAGTGTCACTGCAACTGGGCAATGGTGCAAGTGACAGTTCCAATGAGAAAACATTAGGTGATTTCGGACCGGAGGAACTTCATAGTTCTAAGAACAGTTGGAGGACCCACCCCCCCTTTTTATTGTGTTCGCACTGCAAGAACTGGGAACGATCGTAGTTCTTAGAACGCCGTTTTGATGGACTTTTTTAGCTCCTACTTCAGAGTAGGTACTCTCCCAGCACAAGGGGAGCCTTGAGTGACGTAAGTGTACGGTGATTAGTCAAACGCATGAGCCAATGCAGCACCGGCAACCGCCATTTTTAAAAACCCGTGTAACAGATCTCAATGGTAGCCTTAAAAACTGGACCATAACACGGACAAATGGACCGACAGTGAAGTCCAGGCTTTATTGAGCGTATATGTGACGGGAGAAATACAACACTATTTTGACTCATCAAAGCAAAATATAAAAATATTGTGAGTGACGCTGCTATACCGACCGCCGGCTGGCTTTCGTCACTTCAGCGTTCCTATTGGCGGTGTGAATGCAAACAGAAAAAAAACCCTTGAAGGTCTGTAGTTCCCGGGGAGCTAACCGACTGTTCTTGTAGCATCAGCCACAACAGCAGTAGAATCAGTCTAAATTTCGGTGATTTTGAGTTTTTGACTTTAACTGATTTCATGCTCCATGTTTCTGAAACCTTTTCCAAACTAATTTGAACTCCAACTAGACCTTAAATTAAAGCTTTAACTCTATATATATATTTAAATATGTGGGAGGACACTACATATGTTCTGGAATTATTCGAATTCATTTTTCAAGAATTTATTACAAAATATTTTATACAGACAGACATGGCAAACAGATAAATAACTTAATCACATATAGTTTGTAATAATTCTACAATACGTTGCAAGTATGTGATATATTCCACAATGCATTAAAAAACATGTTAAAAAATCTAAGATAAGATAGAACTTTATTAATCCAGAAGGAAATTCTTTTGCCAGACATTGCTCAGAAACAGAAACATAAGAATAAAAACTGAGTAATAAATGTAAAGTGTATAAGGAGTAAATGCTAGCTCCAGTGCCTAATAGAATATCAATAAAAGTAAGATACATTTAGTAAAATAAATAATATGACAAATGTATTTTAGTTATGAAAAGAAGACACATTGAGGCATGAAATAGCACCACAGCATGGAGAGCTGATCTGTCACCGTTCTGACATTAATGAGGTGAAGTAAACTATAAATATCTTGACCATAAGAAGTATTTATTGCTTTGTCATCACTGCAGATCTGATTAGAAGATCTGCCCTTCAACCAGAAAGTCACAAGTTTAGTTCCCTCTGCTATCAAGTGTCCATGAGCAAGACACTGGCCCGTGACCCGGCTGCACACATGGGAAACATCTTACTGTAAATTCCTGATGCCGATCTTCACTGCTCTGTGTTGAAGCTATATTGGGAATGTAGCGCAAACATAAAGTCAGTGTTTATTTCCCTGCAGGAGCATTTCGAATCAGCCTGGATGTCACACTTGCATAAGAGACCTTTAGCACAGTTCTGACACTCCAGTCGGGCTCTTTCTCCATGACAGTGAACATCTGATGTCTCCAGTCACACAGCATGTTAGTGAAGCTGTGGACATATTGTACCTTTTTACAGCACCATGACTGGTCGGATTTGTGGTATATGTTTGCAGTTACTCTAACTCTAACCCGTAGTGCTGTAGGCTTCACCATATGAGCTACACAACAATATCTATTTTGTGCGATGGGAATGTTTGCTTCCTGTGATGCCCTGCTTTACACTCACACTTAACAGAAATCATATTTATTAAACCTCCAGGCGGTAGCTGGCCCATGCTGATTGTTATCTGAATAGACAAACTGGAAATCAGCCATTCAGCCATTCAGCACAGGCTGACCTGAAGATAGAGAGTGTAAACGAGTTGAATTGGAAGAGTTCCACTTCCTTTAGCTTTTGAAATACTGAAACCAGACTGTAACACTGATCAGGCCGGTATTCTGTTATACAGACATGTTTGACACCAGACACAGGAACAGTTAAAGGATACGGCTGGTGATATTCTGTTTTTTTTTCTTATTGTCAACAAATCCCATGAAAAGACTGAAACCAACAATTAATGTATCCTACTAACAAGCATTGTCTGTGTATACAAAGCCTAATGTATCTTATTCCTCTGTGCCATAGACCTCCATTGTCGTCCAAATATTATTAAAGACACAACAATGAGCCACACCTTTGCATTGGGTGACATGTTCCTTCATTACCAAGAACACACACAATCTGGTGTATTTTGAGTCAATCCCACAAACACCGCCCTGCTGCTCCAAATACTCACTAGAGCACCAAATGTGGATTAATCCGCCGCTGAAAATAGTCCCCAACCAAATGCACTATTTCCCCCTGTTTCAGTAACGTCTGTTTAAAACTACATTGCCCAGCTGTTTTAGAGAATTACTGAGCCCTTTTTAAAAATGAAACTACATCTTTGTGAGCTGTTTTTAAAGATTTACATCTTCAGTGTGAACACGTGGGTTTGGGGCTAACTGACATGGTAGGGAAGTCAGAAAGTGTTGAGAGACAGACTAACACAATGTTGGTTCTGGTCTTTTTTAAATGGGATAAGTTGACAATAAGAAAAATATAGAATGAGGCCTGCCTTTTCTTGCTCTTGCTCTTCTTCATGTGGTTGCTTTTTTATGATAGTAACTTGAAAACCTGCTCCTCTGTCACATTCAGTGTTGGCCCTTATAGTAAATTGTTAGGAAGACTGCAGCAGTGGGGGCCACACGGGGCGCTGCAAAAAACGCAGCGGCCTGCGGCAAAAAGTTAAAACAGAATCGACCTTTGGAGAAACGCAACCCGATGTCACACTGTGGCAGCCAATCACGCTGGCGATCAGACCGGCAGACGCCCGGGAGAGACTGATCCATCGCAGCCGCAATGACTGTACATCAGCTGTTCAAACCTGCCACGAGGGAGCACAAAGACGTTAATCACCGTGCAGTCGTTGGTATCGGTCTTCAAGCTGGGATTGCTGGTTAGTATGAGACACTCCCACACCGCCGCACAACCCTGCGTTGAATCGCCGCAGCGCCTTATTCAGTCTGAAAGCGGCCTAATCCCTCCAGTGAGGGTCAACCACAGCCTAAAAGACAAAGACTCAGACTGAGAATAACTAATAAATAACCCAAAATACACACAATTTTGCTGTTTCTTGATCAGCTCCTGTCATAAATTTGATCTTTTTCTTGAGAAACAAAGTCGAATGCCAAAAAAAGTCCACTTGAAATAAAAACCTGGTTCAGACCCGACCATTGTTTGCAGCGCCTGAAGACAGACATCGTGTTTGTGTCCCATGACGTCCAACATAATGACTCTGTGTGCCGTCATTTCAGCGAGAGAAAAGCTGGATTAGTGCATATACGTAAATCCGTGCTAATACCAGATTACGTAATACCTCTGGATGTTGATGAGATCTGGGATGATTTGTTGTTATTTTACCATGGCTTATTACTCTGCTCGGAAATGTGGAGAAAGTCGGCCATGCATGAACGACTCTATGGCTAAACAAACATCCAGTATGTAGGCTTTGTATAAGTCACATTTACTTACTGTTTAGAGTAACTGAACTACAGTGAAGTTTGGCTTAAAGAAGAGGGAAAAAATCTATAGTTTTGTTCTATTTTCTGTTTAAAGATGAGCATAACAGTTGTCAACAAATGAAAATAGGCTTTTGTGTTAGAATTACATATATTCTGCAGATATAAAAGCATAAAAGAACCTTGTAACCCCAATTTCTCCTCTTCCCCGGTTGTCATTGCAGATGAGAATTCATTCTTAATTGACCTGCCTGGTTAAATAAAAGCTAAATAAATAAAAAATGACTAAGGTAATAATCACACAATGGCCCTCTATAACTCAGCAGACAGAACACGGTGACCCTGCCAAGATTAGGGTTTGCCAGAGAACACTGCATCAAAGGACTTATTACAGTTGACATTTAAATACAATTGTGGTTTGCATGTTTATTTCATTTCATCTGCACTTTTCTTTTTCAGAAATCCAATGATTCAGTCCCATTCTGGACTTTGATATAATGTGAATCTACGTTTTTCATTTTCCCTACAAAAGGCAGCTTCCTTTTTATGTGTCGCCCACTTAGAAACAGTTGTCACCTTGAATTATTCAGACAAACAATGAACATCAGTGTTGGTCTGAAGAACTGAACGGGGTGTTTAGTTGTGTTTCTCTGTCCCCAGCTTCATTTTATGTGAAAGCTTTTTCACTGATACCATTTATACAATTATAATTTGTTTCTTTCGGGCGGTCATGACCTCAACTCAGAATGAGGGGTGTAGACGTACAAAAGGGAGGAAGAGTCGGGGGAGGGATGGCGATAAGGGAGGAGAGAGAACATGGGAGAAAGGAGGGGTAAAAGGGGAAGGATGTACAAGAGGGAGGTGAACAGAATAAATTCAAATTAATGGTAACCTTTATTAGCTTGGAGCCAGTGTTCCTTTGTACACATAGCCTGATATTAGTGAGCATTTTATTCTAATGATTGTAGTTGCTGTTTTTAATATTGTCGTGTTTTGACTGGATTAGAGTTTTAGCCATGCTAGCAGCGCGGCTCTAGGGATGGCAGTGTGTCGGTCAGTCGGCCTGTTGTCGCACCGTTGGTCCACCACTTTACTCCAGACTGAATCAACTATTATATGGATTGCCATGAAATTTGGTACAGACATTCGTGGTCCCCAGAGGATGAATCATGCTGACTTTGTTGATCCCGTGACTTTTCCTCTAGCACCATGATGAAGTTGACTTTAGTGTTTTTGAGTGAAATGTCTCGAGAACTATTGGATGGATTGTTATCATATTCATGGTATTCAGGTATTATATTCATGCACCCCTCAGGTGATCCCTGACTTCTCATCTAGCGCCATCATCAGGTCACAGTTTTAAGTTGTCCCCCCCCCGACACAACTCAGAATCAGATCGGATTTATTAAGTAATAAGTAGGTATTCACATACAATGAATTTGCTTTGGTATATTGGTGCATAAATAAGCATAGTAGAGAAGAAAAAAAAATATATATATACATATAATAAAGCAAATAAAAAGCAAGTCAAGAATACAAATATAAAATAGAGAATAATTATAAAATAAATAGAATAGAGATAAAATAAGAACTCTACACACATACACAGATACAGACACATACAGAAACTAGTCTTAAACATGAGAAAATAGAAAAGTTTCCTATTTGCTTTTCATGCTGTCGCCTATTTTTAATTTTTCTTTTGAATTTAGATGCAAGTGGCAACACTTCACCTGGAATCCCTGTAGCCTAAATAAAGCAAACTGAAGTGAGAATTGAAACATAGTAAGAGGAAGGAGGAGAACGACACTCATGGAAAAAAAAACGTCAGTAAGAGAGAGTGTATGGATGGAGTAAGAGAAAGAGAAATGAAATTGAAAACGAGAAAAGAGGGGGAGGATGAGAGAGGGGGGCGTGTGCTGGGGGTTAGTTCTCTCCTCTGATTGGCTGCTGCCTCTCCCTCACAGTACAGTCTTGAGGCTGGTCGCGGCTCCGGAGCTCACACACAAGAGAAGGCAGCGGCGGAGCGACACACAGCCGAAGCTGTCATTCATTCATACGGCTTCTTCTTCTTCTTCCCTGAACAAACCTGCTGCTGCTGCTCTGAAACCGAGAATACACGTTTTTCTTTCCTTCATTTACAACTGAATAATGCTGCACTGACTGACCGGAGCGGGGAGGGACTGCTGGGTTTCACCGCCTCGGTTTATTCATATGTAAAAGGAGAAAAGTCTCGGCTGTTGAGAGGCTGTTTCGCACATTTTGGGAAAGGATACGAGGGGGAATTTCGCACCTGGATCGCTGCTTGTTGAGGTGAGCTGTGTGGATTGATTGTGAGAGTAGTGTTTGACGATTTGTATTGAATGTTATGTTGTTTGTGCACAATTGGAGACCCCGGAGGAGCGTGTCCAAAATGCGCGCAGGTGGTGGAAAGAGCGCACTTTATTTCCAGCCAGAGAGTATCGGCAGCGTTTGTAAATGAACTGACCACTGACTAAATTAGTCTTTTCCCAGCTTGACTGCGAATATTAAGACTGCAGCTTGAGTTCCTTGTGTTTTAAATTGAACCTTTACTGCAGTGTGAGTGCTGGCAGTGCGCCTTTATTGACTTTATCCAAATCTTTAGCCACCAGAGTCAAAACAAACAAAGGTAATGATGCCCCAGATTGGCTGGCTGTACTGAGTAGCTGTTTCTATCTTTTCATTTTCCCTCTAAGTCACCCCTGAAATGTACCCCAATAATGGGATTTTTTGAAATCAGTGTCAATGGCGGACTATTTTTAACCCCCACTACCTCCTGGCTAAGAGGATTCCCCCCCTCCTCGTCTCTCCTCCCCTGCAAGACAGTGAGGGATCAGTGAAGTTAATCCCACATCTCTGCTGAATAACTCTGCCCTGTCCTCCTTGGCTTTCCGTGCCACTGCTCTGCATTACAAGCATGCGTTGGGTTTTCCTTAATGTGCTGACAAGTGAAATCCGTTTATTGGTGATTTGGCAGGAGGCTGACAATGTGAGGGGGCTTCCTCTGGAAACACTTGAATGATTTACTGTTGCTGTGGATTACATGGCTGCTACTGTACTCTGGGGTTGTGTAGTAGTGGTAAATACAGTCTGTGAAATGTGGTGAATCGATGGATATATAATGCAGATGTCCAAAAAAAACATTCCACTTTTCTACCAAATTCAGCCCAGTTTCAACAAGCATGCCTATACGTCTTTTGACCTGCAAATCGTCAAATCGGTGCTTGCAGAGAGATCTTTGAGGTCAGGAATTTCCCAGTCCAGACGCATATTGGATGAAGCCTCAATACACTGAGTTTACTGTTCACCCTTTTTCAAAAAGAGAGTGTCTCACCTCAAAACTCAGGGTGAAATTTGGCTGTTTGGCGTTATCTAATCCCAGCCTATGCTTGTTGTTGAATCTTAGCCTGCTGTTGGTATTTTAAAGATCTCAGGGGAAGAATCCGAAGTAGAAGCCATGACGGTGTTGTTTCTGCTGCAGCGTCCCTCTGTGCAGGATGCTTTTAGTGTCTGCAGGGGGGTGGGGGGGGATTCATGTGGCTGTCAAGGACTGATGACGCCAGGTGACAGAATCCTACATGGAAGCTGTGGTTTTTCCCACTCGGTGCAACAGCTGCAGACATTACAACCGAGGCAAAACACTGTTGGTAGTACAGCACTCATTACTGGTGTGAATGTTGCATTGCTTGTCCATGTTCTGCTGTTTTCAGCCAGAAAAGCATTTGTCCTTTCAGTTCAGTCTGCAGCATTTTACAGAATATTTTGTAGACTATAGGGGCTGTAACGGTGATGACAAATAGTCTTTAATTGCTACTATTGCATATGTAAATGCTAATCAGGCTAGTAGATGGGTAAAAAGCAGTCCTTGCTGGCAGCTAGAGGTAAAATCTTTGACTACAATACCCAGTAATTATGAATTAGCTCAGTATTTGTCAACTGAGCAAATCTGTTAACCCCTTAATATCTACCTCGCTCCTTTTATTTGCCCTTAAGTATCTATCTAAATTTGGACAGAAACCATTTTCTCTGACAGTATCACGTTTTATGTTTCTTCTGTTCATTAAAGCTATATGATGTTCTCACACTGAGTGGAAATATTTAAACCCAAGACTCCCATGTTTACCCAAATTTCAGCCTGACATTTTTAGTATCTTTGGAAACCCCTGAATCTCCAGTAAAATTTAAAATAAAGTTCTGTGAGTTTGAACAAAGTTTAGCTGCATGCTGTGAGTTTGTACTGGCTGACCTACTGGCGGGTTGAAAAAGGTTAAAAGGTAAGGTTGACAGAGCCAAAGATGTATCTGAGGTGAGAGCCCTCTCTTTTCTGGTCTGTGCATGTTCTTGCTGATGTTGGAGTCTGTTTTCCACTCTGAGGTTGTGATGCGTCACTTGTAATGTGTCCATACTTAACATGGGAGCTGTATTTGGTTAATAGGCTGGATGGGAAGATGTGGTGTTTCTCCATGTTCCATCCAGTCCCACCTTTTGATTGCAGCCCTCTTAAGACGGCTGTATTTTTACTCGATACTCTTCAGCCTAGTTTAAGTACTTCTGACCACACACCAGCTTCAAACAACACTACCAACCAGCCGTCTTAATTTAGACTACTTCCACTATTCCAGTGTGGCCTCTTCACCTTCTTGTGCAGCCACTCGGCTATATCTCTCATCCTCATCACCCTCATTTCCTCAAGCCATGGATGAGTGAGATTCCTCATGCCTTTCAGTGTTTACGCAGTGTGTGTGTGTGTGTGTGTGTGTGTGTGTGTGTGGGGAGGGGGGTGTTGATTTACTGCTGGTCCCTCAAAGTGTCTCTGTGCCTGCATCACATTCCCCCGCTGCTGTAGCCTCCTTCTGCAGCCCCAATAAAGCAAAAACAAAACACCTTCTTTACTTTGTCTCTTCAGCTTTCGATCCTGTGGACGCTGCTTCTCAGGCACATTGCTGTTGCACATTTAAGGCTGCAAAGGATGTTTTATTACATCACAAATCTCAGAGTTTTACTGCTTTTACCGGTTTACTCCTCAGTGGTTGCAGGGAGATCTTAGACATAGCATCAGGGAAGTGCTTAAACAGTTAACGTGAGCGTCTGGCAGCCTGAGTGCGTCTCAGGGACCACGGGAATGATTTTCTGTGTGTTCAGGCTTTCTTTTCTTTACAGCCTCTGGACTGCTGATGAGCGCTCATCACGAGCGGTCGTTAACACTGCGGGCAGGGCGGGAAGAGCCTCCGTCGGCTCTTTGATAGTTCGTATTTTGAGCAAGCGAGAGACCAGACTCCCATCATTCTCCCTCTGGGGGAGGCAGCTCCACCCATACGTTTGGAGACTGAATTACCTGCAGGCTTGTGTCATTTATGGCTCTGCAGCCTGAAAGTAATTTCATGTAAATGGCAAGGCTTTTACTCCTAATATGACATTTGCCCGGGGAGGTTTGGTGCTTTTTAAGCTGCTGCCCTTCTGTTTCAAAACTTCCCCACAGGGAAAAAAAAGGGGAAATATTTTGACATTTCTATAACCTTTCAGTTAATCATGGCCTGAAACTAAAAATTCCCTTTTTCCTTCTCCTCAACTCGTAACCTATTTTACCCTCCAAATGCTACTGCACATGATCAGTACAACAGTAATGTCTTTAAATTTCATTTTTATGTTACCTGTTTCAGCCGAGTGTAGCCTATTACTTCCCAGTGTAAATACTAGGAGGAAGACTACCACGAGGCAGCCCTGAGTCAGGGAAGCATCTGAGAGACTGAGAGACTCACTGCCATGTGATAATCAGCAGTTCAGTGTTTAGCCAATAAGAAAAAGTGGTAACAGTGTCTGCGCGAGCGTAAAAATAGGCTTGAGTTTGAATAAATTAAAGACAGGGTTCGTACAAAGTCTTGAAAGTTTGGAAAATGCTTAATTTGTAACCGTTATGTTTTCAAGGTTAGGAAAATTTGCTTGAATTTGAATATTCTCCTTAAATAATGCTTGATTTTCAACATAATCTGGTGTTTGATCATCTACAAAATCACTCATGTAAATCAAAAGTCTTTTTAATATTTCAAATGAAATGATCAAATGAAATGTTTGGTTTAGGTACCTTGAAAGTGCTTGAATTTTACTTTTAAAAAGCTGTATGAATACTGTAAAGAATATCCTGGTTTAAATATAGCGGCTAAGAACACTCTGACCTTTTTTTAATAGTTTCTAAATGATTTTGATATTGTCAAAAATTCCTTAGTTCCTATCAATTTGTTTACATTTGTTTTACAGCTCGATGCTTTCAGCTGAGTACAAAAACACATTTCAACTCACGAAGGAGCCGAAACAGACAGTCATTTGAATATCCTCTGTTTTTAAATCCAATTTAAGTCCAAAACAGACTTCTTTTTACACACTGAGGCAGATGGCTACACACACACACACACACACACACACACACACACACACACAAACAAAACCAGCAAGGCTATAATTAAAACCATCCATCCAACCTAAACAAACCCCCCTTAAAGTGGGGAGCTGTGGCATTTTGTTTGTTTACTTTCAGCTGCCACCCAGCCAGCAGCCATGCTAACCCAACAGCAACATGCTAACAGTTTGCTTTTGTCAGCCCCGAGGAATTGACATGTGGTCCCCTCGCACCCCCACACCCCCACCCTTCACCACAACTACTACTACTACACACGACTCCTGGAAGCCAAATGTAAATCAGTGTGTCTCAGTTGTCGCTGCTTGTGAGCATCCCACGCTTTGTTTTTAGGATTATGGTGAAGGCTGCAGCTGGCATGTGTGGAGCACAGCAGAGGAGAACAGACACTCTTGGCTTTAGTGCAGAGATGGTGTTGGTAGTATCCTCTTGCTGCACAAATCTAAATTAATTAGCATTTTCTTGGCCTGAGGATGGGTTCTTAGTTATTGCAAAAAGTGGCCCTAATCTTTGTAAGTAAGTCAGACTTTCTTTTCTTTTAATATTCTTTCTTTTTCTTTTATTTTCGGTCTTTCTTGTGTTTCTTTGAAGAAATTTATTGCACCATATAAGTAAAGTACATTTGAAAAAAATATATGAAGCGAATACAATCAAAGAGTGTTTTACAAAGCCTTAAAACAAGCCAGAGCATCAATAAAACGCCTGATGTCTTAAGCTGAGATTGAAAACACTGACCTGCATGTGCTGGTAGGTAAAAGTGCTGCTCTGATATAAGAGACGGAGAGATTATAAAAGAGGACAAAGTGCAACATCTGATCTCACGGTGTCCTCTATCTTTTTGTATTAGAGACACGGCTTTTATCTTCAAAGAAGCCCACCTGCCCCTAGCAGCACAAGATTAATCCCAATTGTTCGCCTTTTCAGGGACATCAGAGAGGGAGAGTGATGTCACAGTTCAGAAGATTCAATACAACTTGTTGCAATGTTAGATTTTCTTCACCGTATGTGTTCTGCGATCGGAGGTTCATTTCAGTTGCACCTGTAGAGGATGAGTGTGTGTGGATTTGAGTAGTTTAGTAGAGGAAGGTTGGACTTGACAGATCTGCAACAGCATCAAGTCCAAGATGTCTTGAGATGAATCCCAGTCCAATTAAACTGGTTGAAGTAACTGGTGCCAGGAATGAAATGTTGAGCTTGGCATCCAACCAGGGCAGCAACCAGGGGTGCACAAGTCCAACTTTTGTTTTTCCCAATACAGATTCCGATACCTCAACCCAGGTCATTGAATACCTGATTCGGTATGATTGCTGTCCTTTTTCCCATAATGAAAACTGGTAAACCAGACTTTAATGGAAGGTAACATGAGGCCAAGGATTGCTGTGAGCTGCAATGACTTAAAGAATGTACATAATTGCATCCCTGCAACTAATTTTTCAATTGATCAAATTTATTTTTTGCTATATCAATTGATTGTTTAGTCTACGAAATATAATAGAAATAAGGAAAGGAAAGAAAAGCAAAGACACATGCCCATGGCAGTTTCCCAGAGCACCAGATGTCCTCTTCCAATTGCCTATTTTGTCTGAACAACAGTTAAAAACCCAATAGGATTCAGTTAATAACACTAATATGAGATGGAGAAAAGCTGCAAATCCTCACATTGGAGAAGCTGGAACCTATACATGTTTACTTAATTAACTTAATCAAGAATAACTTAAATGGTAAAATGACAACAAAGAGAGTATTGAAATAGTTGTTGATTAATTTACTTATCATTTGAGCGCCCTTTATGGTAAGAAAAGCGTGGGATCGGGGGGTTGGTGGTTTGGATCCCAGCTGGGAAAACAGAATGAGACATGTTCTCAGTCCTCGATCACTTGCTGCTGTTGATGTGCTCTTCATCTTAACCCCAGTGGTGTGTTGAGAGCTGCTCTGTGGACAGTAGATGTCTGTGGTTGGTTGTACTTGAATGCTGCAAAGAAACTGTCACTAAATGAGTGTGTGGTGCAACACTGCTAAGAAAAGAGCACTTAAGTTTAGCAAAAAAGCCTCAGTGGAGTAAACAAAGATCCCAAAACAGTTGAGTTGTATTAGGGCATCATCAGACCCGTGATCTTTCTGCCTCACCCTCTCTGCGGGGAAGCCACATGGTGCAGCAGATGCTCGGGCCGCGGTGCTCTGACTCCTCACACTCGCCTTTTCTCATGGAAATGGCCGTGGTTGTCTGGCTGAATAATAGCGATGGTCTGTGCGTGCACGTGTGCATTATGGAGCGGCATGCGTGTGAAAGTGGAAGGGTGGGTGGTTTGCCTCGTGCGGGTGGAGGCTTTACGTGAACTTGTGAATAAACAGGGTTTGTTTTGGTATCTGTATGGAGCTGTGTGTTCCTGCAAAAGCAAACAGAACGGCGTCTTGTGATTTTTAAAGGTTAACCTCAAGACTTAGGCGGTGTTAGAGCATTAAATGCAATGAAATAATATCTGTTCATTCTCTCTGTGGTCTGATCAGCAGGTGTTTATCCCTGCGATTTCCTTTTTTTTCTTCTGTAATCCTTTTCTGCAAACCAAAATAACATCACAGGACAATGAAAGCCTAAATGTATATAAAACTGCTTGTGCCAGCGTGCGGGCAGGTGCAGTTTACACCTCCTGGCATCCCCCCTATCCGTCCCTGGCAGCACTGCAGTGAATCAGCCGCAAAAGGCTTCCTGACTCGGCAGGCGGCCAGGGGCTAGCATATTGTCACGGAGGTGGGGGTGTGGAGGGTTGTGACGGTGTGTGTGTGTGTGTGTGTGTGTGGGGCGCAGTTGTTGCACCCTGCGCCGATCCTCTACCCCCCATTGTGAAAAGGCCCTTTGTGTTTCCCCAGCCATAAGTCGGCCTGGCATGGGATAGAGCCAAAGTGCCAGGTTCAGAGGTCAGGAGGCTGGCAGAGCAAAGTGTGTGGGAGCTCGTTGTTCTATCTTTGTGAGGACCAGTTTGAGTTTCAGGGCGTTTTCACACCTATAGTTGGTTTGCTCTGGTCCAAATCAGTTGATGAGTTTGTAGACTTGGAACGTTTTCCCCTTGGTTCGGTTTCTTTTCACACAGAGAAAAATCCAAGCGAACTAAAATGCATCACTACAAACCACGTGAGAACTCAGCTTGTTGGTCAGATGTGTCTTAGGTGGGAGCAAGAAAGTAAATACAGGAAGAAGGTCCTGTGTTCTGGACTACTGCATGTTTCTGTGAGAGAAGCATTGCTGGTTCGTTCTCCGGCTAGCTGCTGCTACTAGAAACAGTTTGCGTGCTCTGCCACATCCCAGAATGCAAAGCACACCTGGCTACAGGAGCCGTTTAGCTCTAACTTGCAAAGTATACTGCGTAGTTGGGTCGGATCACGTTCCTACCACAAACAAACCACTCAAAAGTTAGTTTGGGACCGGACCGAGACCACCTCCTCTAAAGGGTCTCGGTGAGGTTGTTTTGGTCCGCACCCGAGTCTGATTACTGTGTTCACACCTGACCAACAGACCGCACTTGTTTTTTTTACAAAACAAAAAGTTTACATGCATTAAATGTCTGAACACAAGCAGCCACAAGAGCTAAGTTAAGTTAAATCGGAAACTATCTGATCAAAGAATAAGTTAACAGGATTACAAATCTGACAAGGCATCGAAACTTTCTGCACTTGACAGTTTTCTGATATTTTGTACGATATTTTTGGTAAAAAAAGTAGGTTTGATACCCAGCCTTACCAAACACTGCACGACATATCCAGAAACGCTTCGTTTGAGTTGTGCTATCATCTCCTCATAGCTTGGCTGATAATATCTGGTGATTTACTGACAAAGCTATGATTGTTTGGAACGTACGGCTCAATGAGAGGTGGATCATGCTGCAGGAGAAGCCTATGGCAACGTTAGCATGACGCGAGCGCCCAAGCACAGGACTGCACACGTGCTCCTCCGCTTGTCATGTTCAACCCTGCATCATGATTTGTTCTGCCTCTTTAACACGCACACACACACACACACACACACACACACACACACTCTCCTCCTCGCTTTGTGTCATGCACACACACACGGCAGTGGAAGTAAACAGGCAATGCGATCGTACAGTGTGTCATGACATCCTGCAGGGCTACAGTTTGGCCCAGAATCGCTCACCAGCTCTTACACTTTTTTGTTGCACTTTCGTTTTGATGTCTGCGTGTTTAAACACATCTACAGAACTTTCTTTATAAGCTCTGTTATTAAATACCAGCTCAGTGAAATGTGAAAGCTAAAACCCCTATATCAGTTTTGTTTTCTGAGAATTTGGTTAATTCCAACAGTTAAAGGTTGCTGCTTATGGGATGATGCACACTATTCGCCTGCAGTTATGTTTTGGCTATAACTTGCCATGGGTCTGTAGAGCAAGGCACTAATACTCCCAGGGTTAAGGGTTAAATTCCCTGTAAAGCTCAGTGGGGTCAAAACTGAATAAAGCGTCTGTGAGCTGTCTATTCTAATGGTTTAGTGACTCATGAACCTTCTTGCTTTTCTTTTCTCTCATACTTTTTGTGTCTCAACCACAGTTTGCGTTTCAACTTTTTGTTACATCCAAATAAACTAAAACCCAAACCCAGAGAGCTTAAAATGGACGTTCGGGATCCAGAGGAGGAAGGGTGTTGACCGCGTCCAAACCATTTCCCAAACAAACCTTTGCCGTCTGTGTTTGTGTCTGAGAACTATTCTGGATTTGTTTGGCTGCACTGCATCAGCGTCTGCGGTGAAATATCTATCGGAGGAGAAGTTTGAGTCCTGACTGACTCTTCCTGTGTTTGTCCTCTTTCTCTTTTCAGGACAACATGCCTCAGACACCACCGTTCACGGGGCAGCTGAACACCGGCAGCTACAACAAGAACCTGTACCAGACCAAGGAGGAAGGCTACCCCGGCCTCTATTATCATGACAACAACCTGGTGTCCGGGTCCCTGGAGGCCCTCATTCACCACTTGGTCCCAACTGTAGACTATTATCCAGATGTGAGTATTGGTTCTTTTACATTTTACTTTTTTTTTTTTTTTTATATCTCTGGTGGTTTCTTTTCCTTTGCAGTTTCATCAAAGTAAGGAGGTAAAGCCTTTTTTCTTTTTGTTCTATCTGAGAAGCTCTGGTGCTTTGAGACCCTGTTAAGTGCCAAAGTCGCTTTCATTTTCTTTTTTCTGTCTTTCTTTCTTTCTTGCATCTCCTTTTCTTTCTGTACATCGGGGATTAAAAGTTTTAACTCCCCCTTCTTGCTATTTATATAGTTTGTTGTTTAGGTATCATTGCCCCTAGTGAGTTTTGTTTTCATGTGGTTTTAAAGCCAATTTTCAATCTTAAATGATCAATTTGTCATCATGATTTTGCTGTTTTCTTTCTACAGAGGACCTACATCTTCACCTTCCTGCTCAGCTCTCGCCTCTTTATTCACCCATATCAACTCATGTCGAAGGTGTGTCACCTGTGCATGGAGCAACAGCGACTCAGTGATCCCCAAGCTGACAAGGTATACAAAACAAAAACTCCCTTCTTGGCTATATCAAATTTCCACATCCTCTTTATGAATTTTAGGGCTTTTAGCTGTGAACAAAATCTAGACATTAACACATCCTAGTTTTGGTGTACTCAGTACTAATGTGTTTATCCTGCATTGTCAGATGAGAGTCAGGAAGATTTCTCCCAAGATCCTCCAGCTGCTGACGGAGTGGACGGAAACCTTCCCATACGACTTCAGGGACGAGAGGATGATGCGGAGCCTGAAGGAGCTGACCCACCGGCTGTCCAGTGGAGACGAGGTCAGTCCTGGCTCTTCTTATTTCTTCATGCAACTCATCACAGACATGCAGCAAAAAAGTTATTCATACTGTATGAGTTAAGTAACAAAGAGTTGCCTGCTGATTAGATAATATGTTTAGTTTAGGTGTTATCACAAGCAGTGGAGTGCTGTTTTGTAGACGGCACATGCAGCAAAGCTACTGGCACAGGCAGATTTTTGCTGATAGCTGTGGAGGGAGGTGGAGCGGGTATCTGGCAACAAAGCAGTTTTTGAGGCTGGCTGAGTTGAGAGAAAAGCCCCATTGTTTATGGGCTAGGTGGCTTTTTTGTCGTCTCTGTGGCGCTCCTTCCTAGGCAGCATTTGAATTGTTCCACTGCTGCAGAGCTGAATGTCACTGGCTTAGCGCGTCATGAGCCTCCACTGCGCTTTATGGATAAAAGTTTTTTTTAGTGGAGTAGAACTGTTTTTGTCCTGCACCCTCTGTTATCTTTGTCGCACATGCAAGACCCTCAACTGGTAGACATTTAGATATAGGAAAGTTGTTTTGACAAGCTATGACTCATGTTAGCATTTCCTCTCATGGCGTTAATGTAACACCTAACATTTTGGGAAAATCAGCATATTTGGTTTTTTTTTTCGAGATTTAGATGAGAACATCGTCATCACTCTCATGGTGCTAGAGCTGGTAAGCCATTAGCTTACCCTAGCATAACAACTGGAAGCGGGGGAAACGGCTCAAGTTAAAAAAAAAACAAAAACCCTACTTGCACCTTTTAAATCTCACAAATTAACATGTTATATCTTGTCTGTTCACAAACACATTATTAGAAGTTTTAGAAGGAGTTACGTGCAGTAATTGGTTTTTTGGCGTATGCTAGGTTATCTGTTTACCCCTGCTTCCAGTCTCTATCAGCTAAGCTAATCATCCCTGGCAGCTCCAGCTCTGTACTTAACACATGGATACAAAAGTGGTATCAATCTTCTCATCTAGTTTTTTCCTCCAAAATGTCAATTTCAGTACAATGTTCTCTACACTTTCTGTGTAGCGTGTTTTTATTTTTTATTTTTTTTAGACTAGTTTGTTTTTATGCAAAACAAGCTGAGAATCCTAACTTGTTCAAATAACAAAAAGTAAAGAAGACAAATCTAATCTCTGGGTAGTTTTCACAGTTTTTATCTCTTCCTGCTCCACTCGGGTTAGAATAGCTACATATCAAATGTTCTCTTCCTTCCATGTCACCAGTGGTAACGTTCCCACTTCAGTTTTCTTCGGTCTAGACAAATAATTTGGTTAGTCATCATGAATCCGGGTTCTTTCAGTGCATGTCCTGATGGTTTCACATGTGTTTCGGTGTGCTCTGCTTGGGAATGAGTTGCGTGTCCGAGTTAAGTGTGTGTATTTTTGGGGGGTTGGTGTTAACGATAAGGCAGCAGGGGCTTGTTAGGACCAGACAGGGTCCATCTGTCCTGATAGAAGACATCCCTCCTTCACCGCTCAACACAAGAAAAACACAACCCACCCATCCCCACTGTTTTTTAATGCAGGTTTCACATGACTCATCAATAGTACAAACACGAGTATTGATCCTGATTTAATCTAGAAATCAATACGTTTCTCACATGACACGTTTACAGCTCCCCATATCTACTCTCCTTGTGCCAACCCCTGGACATAAAACACATCTCAACTGACCACCAGTAACACACACTCTCTCAGCCTTTTGATGGTCACACAAAGATCTTTTAAATTTCACAGTAGATTGGCTGCAGTTGGCATTAACTCCACCCCTCCAAAGATATTTTTGACGGTGAAAATCAATTCCGGCCTCGAGGCAAGCGAAAGCCATTTGGCACAAGATTCCCTGGTACTTTCCCTTGAGGTGATATCATGCTCAGTACATTTAACAAAATAAGATAACAGTTAGTGATAAGCTAGAAAACCGTTTGTGGCTTTTATTTAGTTGTATGCAATGTCTACACTCTTAGGTAATAGTGATCATCGCTGCAAACAAGTTTGAACAAGACGAGGAACATAAGCAGTTTCATTTCAGCCACAGATGGGGTGGAAATTCTAGGAAAAAGAGACCCTTACCTCCTATGTGGAAAAGTGGATCCAAACCATGCTAAGAAATTGCCCGTCAGAAGTCATTAGAAAGCATCTGCACTCATTTATTCAGGTTTACTCTTTTGTCTCCCGTTTGTTTATTATCTTGCCCACTTATTTGGAGGTGATATTGAAAGCGATAGCGAAAGCGATACATGCAACTATGTTGACCATGGTAGGTGAAAGTTTACCCAGAAAGTTGGTCAATTGTGTAATAATTTTTTACTTTTACTTTAAATTTCTCTTCTAAAAAAGAAACCTGTCCAATTGTTGTGGCATTATCAAAAAAAGCTCTGTCTGTGAAATGATTAAGGTTACGAACATAAGACGTATGTACTGTGTTGACAAAGCAACCTTTTACAACACTTGAACACCCTGCAGATGATATCATGTAAGCCACACAGGGCACGTGAGCTCATGATTAGCACAGCGTGACCAAGAACGTTTCTTTCAAATGAATGGTTCTTAGGGAAGCTTCGGTGCCTCGGGTTCACAAATTGCCACAAGCAAATGTTATATAAGTGATATAAAGTTGTGATATTGTTTATTCGTGTATTCACAGGTGATAACCCGTGATAATAAAACAAGATTCTTCGCTCTGGGTAGTGCGAACGCCTCGGGACATTTCTTAGAAGAAGTCCAGCTGTCTAAGTTTTGAGGAAGTAGTTCGACGACAGCAGCGGGGGTTTGATCAGAACTAATTTGCATTCATATTTCTCACAGATTCTCCAAATCATGTTTTGAAAACAAATGTCTAACCATACGCAGGTCTCAGAGTTAGATGCTGATTCTTCAGAGCGTCGACCGCAGCACTCTGGGAAAGGGTTCGAGTCCAGAATAGATGTCCTGAACATCTGGTCAAAGTCGTGTCCAGACCACACTCAAAAACATCCCAGGACCTTGATCTCTGTAGTAAGACTGTCATTATGGATGTGGTTGGATATATAGGGAAACAGCAGCCGAGAAGAAAACAAGCGCTGTGATCTTGATCTGACCTCATTTGGTGGTAACGAGTTCTTGTCTTTCCCTCAAAATGTGCAGTTTTTAAGTTCTTTTTTTTGCTTTATTATGACAAGTTAGGTTGATTTAACAGATCCCACATTATATATCCAGTCTGAATGCCTGGCACACTTGATATAAGGCAGACGTTTGGCCAGACATTATTGTTTTTAATCCAAATGGTGCATGCACAGGACCCTTTTTATGGCAGGTGCCTCTGCAGTATATGAGCAGTTGTTGCAGGTCTGTTTTTAGAGTTTAAATGCTCATTGCACTGTGAATAAACGACTACAAGGCAGATTCCTCTCTTATGCTCTGTCAGCAATTTTCAGAGCTCTAGACTTGAGATTTGAGACTTGGACTCAAGTCAGACTTGAGTTATAAAGACAAGGACTGTTTTGAAGGTTGACTCTCTTGACTTTAAATAGTCATCGTTCAGAGACCTGAAAGACTTGCAATTAACTTGACTTTGACTCGCCTGGAATGACGCAAGACTTGACTTGGACTTGGCATCGTGACTTGGCAACATGGATGTGTTTGTAGATAAAATGATCCTGCACAGTGCACCTTTTTACTATCTGTTCATTAGTGCTGCTCGGCTAACCTGCTAAAAACAGTCCGGCCTTTTGTGTGGGTCAGGTGGCGCTCCAGAGGAAGTAACAGCACTCAGCCAAGAAAAACAGGACCTCTAGTGATACGATGGCATGGAGAAACCACACGCTCAGTCGTGGTGACTTGTACTGAGCAGCCGTCTGCCACCTCAGGATCACTGCCAGGGTCGATAGCGTAGGGAACAGCGTGCCCCTGCTAGGCCCCCTCTTTCGTAACGCCAATAGTTTTGATGAGCAAATGTGACTCCCTCTGCTTTGAAATGTCAGGCATGCTGTTGTCTCCAAGATCTGTGACTATATTTATCCAACCCTGGCCCGTCCTCTGTTTGTAGTGGGGACAGAAGCTACGGCAGATGGCTGACTTTGAAGTGGCAACTGCAGCGATTTTCACTGGTGGCGTGTCTCACCGTTGTCCAACTGTGCAGCAGTGTGGTCACGCGTTAGCTAAGTGTATACACTGTTTACACTGATATACTACAATATCTGAATGAAGGTATTTCATGTAGGGCTGCAGCTAATGATATCTTTTAATCTCTCCATATTTTCAATCTCCCCATTCAATTTAAAATAATATAAAACAGAAAAGCAGAAAATCCTCACATTTGAGAGGCTGTAACCTGAGAACATTTGACATTTTTGCTTAATGACTTCAACAAGTAATTGATTATCAAAATCGATAAAAACTCAATTTATTTATGTTTTTAACATTAATTTCATTCAACCAGTGCTGAATTGGCTGTCTGCTGTGTCCAGGACTGGAGAAAGATCTGATGCCAAAACGATTGGTTGATCAACAGAAGATTAATCAGCAAAGATTTCAATACTCTGCCCCAGTCGGTTTAAGTCACTTTCCAAGCAGAAAATCTCTGGTTCTAGCTTCTCCACTGCCACTACTATTTGAATCCTCATTTCTTTTTTCCAGCAGCTTCATTTTCCCTCTCTCTGTCCTGTGCTCTTAAAATCACCCCTTGGCAAAACTGCAATATCCACAGAGCCACAGTTGATTGGCTGACATGCGAATGTGTGTGTTCATGTGCCATCACACCTATCACCCATCACCAACAGACAGATGCATTAGTCACGCCCTGGGAAATGAATTTCAGAAAAGGTCCCTCCCTGGCTGTTTCCAGCAGAGTGATGAGAGTGTCTGAGCGCCGCACGACTCCTCACACTTGATTGCTGTCTAGGCACCGGGCCTCCACATCCATTTTAAGGCGACTGGTGTTTCTTCCCACCCTGTTAAACCAGAGTCTTGTTTGTAGAAACCAGATTCTGGAGGCTGAATTGGCAGAAAGCTCAGGGAGGAGGGATGTGGTCGTGAGAAAAGGGGCCTCGTCACCCCAGATTTTTTTGGGCAGCTCTTATCGGTGGTATGGAATGAGGCCACGAACAGGATCCTCCACATTCACACAATAACACACAGCCTCCTCAACATACACAAAATCAAACACACATGTCCTCCTTCCCTGTACAGACCCTCTTATGCAACTTCTGTGCGAAACTGTGTCAGTGAGGGAACAATTACCTAATCCAGGACGGGACGACCTCTCGACCTCCAGGCCAAGGGAGCCAAGAGTCTCCCTCCTCGGCCCCTGTTGAGCTGAGAGGCCTTAATGAGCCCGGCAGGAAGAGGCTTGCGTGACATTGCGAGTGACCCACCCAGTCTATGACCAAAAGCATGCTCTTCTGGAGGCGTTACATTTTGAGGGTCGTTCTGTGGTTTGCGACTACATCAGTTTGCAGTCAGTTCTGCTGACATGGAGTCAACATGTGTTGTAAATTCCATTGAGGTTGTTGTCGCTCTCTGCCACAGATGAGTGGTTAGGGATTTACCTAAAAAGACCACAGCTGAGCTAAACAAAGTGGCTGCATGTATGCTACTGGAGATTTTGATCAAATTTATATTACACTCAGCTCTCTTGTTCATTTCTGCTACAGTGTTTGTTGTGCTCTGTCACCAAACCTAATGGAAAAGTGATGTAACTGTGTCTAACCATCACGTTTCAAACCTGTACAGAGCTGGAGAACAGGAAAACAAAGCCGTAGCTCACTGTAAAGATTTGGGGGTTGTCTAGGGTTACTCAATAACCCTTTCTGAAGGAGTCCCCAGTAATTGCAGAATAAATGAAAACTCTTTTGAAGCTCCTAAACATTGAGTTCTAACTATCTGATTCTCCTCTTTCACCTCTCTCCTTCCCTTGTTCTGTCCTTCCCCCCGTCCATCCATCAGGTTTACAGGAAGGCGGTCGGCCAGATGAGTCAGGGCCTGATCAGGAGGTTGACGGTGCTCAGCCAGTACGAAGAGGCGCTGGTCAAGATCAACGCCACGGCGTCCGAGCGACTGACGGCTCTTAAGGCAAAGCCCCAAGCGTCCATCCAGAGAGACATGCTGTCCATCTGCAACGACCCATTCACTGTCGCCCAACAGCTCACGCACATAGAACTGGTGAGAGCAGACCAGACATTGTAGGATATATATATATATATATGTATATATATATATATGTATAAGGTATATATTTGTGTTTATCAATTATTTTTATTGCTTTTTCTTTGTCAAGGACAGTGCCCATTGATCTACACAAACCTGTGATTGAGCCAGACTTGGCCCAGAAGGCTAATTTTCATCTGTCTCATGTTAAAAATCAGTTTCAATCATTACATCATATCAATCATTTTGTTGTGTGTGTGTGTGTCAAACCAAATGAAGATGTAAATGTCATCTTCCAAAGAACAATCAGAAATCCTGTCGGTGAATCACGCATATCGGCACATGAGCCAAAGAGAATACGACTGAATCAATACTGGAGAGGAGAACATGTGAGAGAGGGGAGAGTTGACACGTATGATGGATTAGAAATCAGTGTGGCGGGCGAGGTGAACCGAACGCCACAGCTCCTCCCACGTCCGACGTACCACAGCATTGATTTAACCAGCGGTGTTTCACCACAGCTTTATATTCATCTTTACGTGGCAGTTTGCCATTGAAAAAACAAATCAATCTAATGAAAAAACAGAGGTTGATCAAGGGTTGGAATATTCTTCTACTTCTTCTACTGTAGTCAAAGCATTCATCTCCTGCTGCAACTCTGCTCCACCAGAAAGCCCCAAAAATGAAGTGTACTTAACCGCAGCATGAAATCCTAACTGATTAAAAACCCATGTGGATCAGAAGAAACAAATTCTCACGATATATCAGAGTTACTGGCGCTTGAGTAATCATTTAATCTAGTCACACCCTCTTGAATATATTTGGTAGTTGATGGGAAAAAAACACAGATTCTCATTTTATTTTGCAAAAATTTTAGAAATTTGCTAAAAAGTTTTGCAACATTTTAATGGAAATGCACCTGTCAGGTTTCAACCATAGAAAGGATCAATTAATCAAGGAGCCCTAATTAACTCTTGAACTGATTAAAGCAAGCCTTTTTACCTTTAGCTGAACGGCAGCCGCTGTTGCCACAAGTGACAACTAAAGGATAACGGTGAATGCTAAAATGTAGTGTTTACTTGTGCAAGTAAAAAAGAGCCATGATGTCAGTTAAACAACAATATCGGCTAACATTAGCCACTGGAAGCTAATGATCAAACCAGAGCAATTATGGCTGTACTGACAAAAACACCTGAGTGTATTGAATTGAGCAAGGGTGTGATTTATTGCTTATGAATTCCACTTTTCATTTAATAGAGAAGCAATGTTTTAGTTTTTCTTTCTAAACGTACAGTCTCACTTTAAGGGGAAACTGTCTCAATTCCTATTATGGCCAGAACTTCTAATGATTTCTCAAATGTCATTTTAAAGTTCGGATGTTGAAGGTGATGCACATTCAACATCCATCCAACTAAAGATGGATGCAGGGAGTTGATTTTCCCTTTTCCTTCCTTCTCAGGAGAGACTGAGTTACATCGGACCTGAAGAATTCGTCCAGGCCTTCGTCCAGAAAGACCCTCTGGACAACGATAAGGTAACGTCTGCATGCTTTTCTAAGAATAAATCCCCAGATAACAGAAGCATATACAGTGGTTATGCAATCCTTTTTTTGGCCGAAATCCTGCATGCAGACCTGATTCATGTCCGACTGCTGTGGGTCAGAAGTGAGACGGCCCAGTTTCTCCTCCAGACAGATCTTAAGTTTACACAACACAGAGACTGGCCGCCAGCGCACAGATCAAAGTGAGGGCAGGTGATTTCTAGACTGTAGCAGCAGACCAAATATCCGCTGCTCACACACACACACACACACATTCAGAAACGCACACTCAGACACACCTCACAGACAATTTCCTCAAATCATCCCGGTGTCTGGATGAGAAGGGCAAGCGTGCACCTCATCTCCTAGCAACCACCGCTGCCAAGGGTTTGTTTTGGAAAAGGGGTGCGTGTGTGCGTGTGTGTGTGTGTGTGTGTGTGTGTGTCTGGCAGTGGCTTCTCTTGTCTGGCGTTCGGCTGCTAGGCAACAGCCCCTTTTTGGAAGCAAGGTGATGTGTGTGTGTGTGTGTGTGGGGGGGTTAAGGCTGCCTTTGTGCCTCGGGCTAGCCTGCCTCGTACCCCGGGACGGGAGTGTGTGTGTGTGTGTGAGTGTTTGCATGTTAAAATGCGCCGTGTCCACTGGCGGGGAATACTACATGGGGGCAAGTGGCGTAAGGCCAAAGGAATGTGTGGAATTAGATCAAGAGGAATCCACACAAAGGGCCAGCATGCATAATGTGAATAACATTGGCCACTATTGTGCTTATAGAAGCAGAGTGAAGTTGAGCGTGATTGGCTCCACAGGTCCACTCAGCCAAGAGTTTATTTTTTATGCTCAGTGATGCACTGACAAATAAAGGAAATATCAGCTTTATTTTTTCACTTCAGTACAGTTTTTTTTGCTTTGAAATTAACTTTAATGCTAATTGAAAGTCTGTTGTTGTCGTTGCAGAGTTGCTTCAGTGATCACAAGAAGGCCAGCAACCTGGAAGCTTATGTTGAATGGTTCAACAGACTCAGTTATCTGGTGGCTACAGAAATCTGCATGGTGAGTAATGAACACGAGGCCAGGTTCACTCAAATAAGAAACCTTTGTGCTTTGCAATCACTGATTATTGTCATCATCAAATAATCTGCCAGTTCTTTTTTTCAGTTTATAAAATGTCAGAAGAGTGATAAATGCCCATCAAAAATGCTTGTTTTGTCTGATAAAAAGTCTGAAAGCACAAAGATATTTGATTTAAAAACAGAGACAAATTCTCACATTTGAGAAGCTCAAAACAACAACTGTTTGGCATTTCTTGCTTCATAAATGACTTGAATGATTCATTGATTAGCAGAATTGTTTTTGAGTAATTTTCTGGCAATCAACTAGTCATTTCTGCACTTGATCCTGCTGCTGCTGGACACAGCAGGAGGCAAATTCAGACAATATTTTGTCTGACCAAAATATATTCAAGATATATTCAATTCACACTGATATAAAACAAAGAAAAGCTACAAATCTTCACATTAGAGAAGCTGGAACCAATTTTGTTAATAAATGACTTCAATTGATGTCTCAATGTGTTGTTTCAGCATCTAAAAAGCAACAATACGCCCAGTACCGAGGATTTAGTCATGTATTGGTAAATAAAATGTGTTTCAATAAGACTACAGTGTCTGCTCAGGGATCTCCAGGATCACCCGAATAAACAAAAATCTGTCTTACTTTCCAAAAAAACCCCAAATGTCCCATAAAGTAGAAGCAAACATTAGTGTTTTCTGCATGGTACATTAATGATAAACAATCTGATTCCCAACAAACTCATTTACCAGACAGTGCAGTCAGTCCCGAGGGCTAATGCAGTTTTTTTTATTGTTCCCCATTTTGTCAACAGCCCGTGAAGAAGAAGCACAGAGCTCGAGTCATCGAGTTCTTCATCGACGTGGCGCGCGAATGCTTCAATATCGGCAACTTCAACTCCCTCATGGCCATCATATGTGAGTGGTGTTCTTTTCTCCTTCCCTCTGAGATGCCATGACATACGATTTATGCTTTTATTGTCAAACAGGACAGCCACTTGTAACTTGAAGGGATTCTTTGTGTATTATTTTGGGGGGTTAAGATAATATTCAACAGCCAAGAAATGATTTGCACCAACGGGTGTCACATCTTTTAAAATGTGGACTCATTCCGATCTGCGTTCCTGCACCGAGAGGTTTTTCTTTTGGTCATCAGTGAATCAATCAGATCAGCGTAGTAAATGCAATTTGTTGTTCAGTGAGAATTTGGTGCAGCGATGTAATCTCGCCCTGTAGCAGTAACCTCTCATGACTTTGTCCCACTTAATTTCCCAATTTACGTAATTTACTTCAGTCTGATGAAATTAGCGAGACTCTGCAGCAGAGGGACCGGAGCAGCAGTCCATGAAGATAATGGTCCCGATAGAATGTGGTCAGAGGAGGGAAACACACAGTTTCTCATGGCTTTCTGGCTTTGACATACAAACAGCCTCTAGAGTGAACTTGTTGCTTGTTATCAAAAATGGGCTTATAGGATACAGATATCAAACCAACCAGAGGCTGAACACGAGTTGTATCAATGATCAGGTTTGCAACATGACCTGAATTGTAAGAGCATTGCGTTCTGGTCTATTGAGGCTACTGCAGGTAGAGAAATTGCAGAAATGGCCTTTTGATTTTGACCGCCTGAGACTAAAACCTAGTGTACATTTTAGTTGGTATATAGTTCAAATTTGAGAGATGATGTAATTACAAGCACTGAGATTCCCTTTTGTCAAACATTTGCCCTGATGAACGTCAAGTGACTGAAAGCTTGACTTTAACGTCAAATAGCTGAGTTGGACCCAAGTTTGCAGAGCCTTGTTGTGGCTAATTCGATTTGTTTTGGCCGTGTTGCACCATGTGTTGTGACAAAATGTTCAAAGTTTAGTTGCATAGCCAGCAGCAGTGGTGGTCTACAGCTTAGAGGAGTAGACTTCTGGCTGGAAGGTTGCTGGTTCAGTCGGGGGGGATAAAGGAGTTCTTGCCTCTTTCTCATTTTCCCCCTTACCCTTGAGCAAGCCACTCAGCCCCAAACTGCTCCAGTGGAGCTGCTCAGTGGCCAGCAGATTACTCTAAGCAGCTTCCAGGTGTGCATGTGTTCTGTTCCTGAAACAGATTAAATTAGTCCAAGCTAAACTACATGGGTTAAATAAAGATTAGAAATGATTCAGACACACGCAGAGCCCTAAAGCACCTCAGACAGTTTAGAGTCCTCGCTGGAGGTCCAGCCGACGGGCCCAGAGATGTCCCAGTGTTTAGAGGAGAGGGCATCTGGTCATCCTCACAGGCCTGAGGGGAGGTGGGGGGGGATCTGTGTGTCCAGAGCAGAGAGAGGGGGGAGGCAGCTGGAAGAGGACGCAGAACAAACCATCCAAGGCAGATGGTCAGCACTGACCAGAGAGAGTGAGAGCACACGAGGGAGGAGGGGGAGGATGATGAGGGGGTAGAGCAGAGCAGAGCAGAGGATACTGGAGTGCCAGCTGTTCTCTGTCTTTCTCCAGAGAGAGAGAGATCGCCACAGGCAAATCCCTTCTCCACCAGCCTCGTCTCCAGGGAACCACCGGGGTTAGACAGCGTATTAGTGATGTAATTAAAGGGTTAGTTCACCCAAATTAAGAAAAGCAAAATTTCTTATTCACCTTTTTAGCAATATCTGTCTCTGAGTTTTACTCCCTATCCAAATCCAGTCTCATCCAATAGGTCCTCAAGGACAGTAGGAACTGATCAGAAAATAGAAAAGATAATTGGACTCAATTCAGATCCAAATAGAGGGAGAACACCAGACTAGGAAGCAGCAGTGGTCGAAAAGAGTAGCAATACTTGTCGCTAGTAAACTGAAGATAAACTTGCTACAGGACTCTCTCTTCAATGAGGGGACATGATGATAATGAAATCGCAACTTTCATGTTCCCAAAATTAGACTGAATATAATTTGGACCTGGCCCGACTCACGTCCCGGATCAGAAAGACCTCTAGTGTGGACAGATATCTCAAAACAAAACCAAAACTATCCGCACGGTTTGTGTGTAATTTGGGTGAACATATCACAAAGACACACTCTTATCAGTGTCTCTTCTTTGCTCCGGCGACATTGTGTCAGTGCTGAAAAGGAGACGACAACGATATATTAATGTCCTCCATAAAGGGGAGTGTGTGTCCCAACGGGGGCCGACTACCACGACCAACACCTGCCCTTACACACACACACACACACACACACACACACACACACACACACACACACACAGATGTCTTTGTAGATGGAGTCATTTCCCAGGCGAGACACGTTGCGGCACACACTGTCGCATGCCGCCGTGGTCGGACTTTCGTTCACTGAAAAGCCCTGAAGTGTCACGTTAGACCCAAACTGTCTCCTGGGAAGCGGGTATGAGCTCAGGATGAAAACGAGGTGCAGCGGGTTTAGAGTTTTATATTACTTATCTGTGGAGTTCTTTTGTTTACTCGAGGGTTTGTTGGGGCCTGAACCTGCACCACACACACACACACACACACACACACAGAATTACCATATGGGAAGCAGAGCGCTGGGAGGGGAAACGAGGCGTGTGTTAACTCCATTGTTCCTGCGGCCTTTTGCCTCGCTGCATCAGAAGAAACGGAAAGAAAAGGGGTGGTGGTGGGGGGTGTTAAAGGATGACTGTCATGGGAGGAAGGGTGGGGGGGGGGGGGTCTGTCTGGCTGAATGGGGAAGAATGCCATGTGTTAATGCAATCATGTTTGGGTGTTTTCTTGGATGTGTGATATCTCTCTCATTGTCTTTTTTTTCTTTCTCTTGTTGTTGTGTCCGTCCTGCAGCTGGGATGAACATGAGTCCCGTGTCTCGGCTCAAGAAGACCTGGAGTAAAGTGAAAACGGCCAAGTTTGACATCTTGGAAGTAAGTTTGCCTGAAGAGGGTGAAATTTGGACTTAAATGCAGTTGTGAAACTCAACAAATGAGATTTTTGCTTCTTAAACTCTGCAGTTTTTTGACATTTTCTGTGTCGTAGTGTGTTTTCCTGTGTGCCCCACACATATGAGCGTGTCTGTTTTGTTGTGTTTGACACTGATGGCTAACTGTGTTGTGGACGTGTGGGGGAGCTTCTCCTTTTGTCAGTGAATTGTTGGGTTAAGTGTAATGACAAAGACTCGATAAACACAGTCGTGCTGAAAGCGGATCTGAGTGGGAGAGCAGAGATTTGCCGTGACTCACGCGGACCTCACATAGATGGATAAACACAATTAGAATCGGTGTGTTTCTCCCACTTTAGTGCAGCATAATTCAGCATGTAAAGACACTGATATTCTGGTTGAGTATCTTGAGTAACATCAGTTTTGCTGCCTGTTCTGTCAGATTTCGATTTCGGTAAAACAATATTGAAACTACCCAGAGACATCCTCCCAGCTTTTTTGTGAGAATAGTTTTATTGATTCTTCAATTGTTCCAAAGACAAACAAAAAAAGAAAAGAGGAAAAAAGTACAAAAAAATCAAAGGATATCCTCTTTCCTACCATCATCCTCCAAGCATACGTAAAGAAAAGTGAGGAAAAAAGGACAAGTATTTCATTTTGGCCCAAAAGGTCCATGGGCTTCTGTTGTTGAAGATTGTCATTTTGATATCTATTCATTGCCAAAGTTTGGGTTTAAATCTCTGCTTTAAAAACACAAAAGATTATACTTTTTGTTAACGGTTAAAAAAAGGTGAAGGGAACAAAACACAGTAATCTAAAGAGACTTGTTCTCAAGCCAAGTCCAGAGTAAGGAATCAAAAATGGCATCAAACAAGTAAATCTAACATCCAACACGATGAACTGACGAATCCGCGGGGACGAAGGCAGATGGAGGCAAAGGTACCTGAGGAAACCCCAGATACTGCAGGGAAGACGCTCTCTGAGCCCAACAGACCATCAGTCGACCCTTTGAAAGAGGAGATCTGAGGCTGGGAGCCTCTGTGGGATCTGAGAGCTTTCAAAGACTCAGTTCTTTAGGTTCCCTTCATGTCTCATCGGAGTTCAACTCCGTCTTCCTCCTTCTCTTTGTCGTTCTCTCTGTCAGTCACAAACCTCCTCACCTCTTTGATGGTTTCCTTCTACCCTCCTGTTTTGTCCCTGTGAGCCTTATTTGAGATGCATACTGAGTCTTAATCTGCTGTGATGGCTGTGTGGAGTTAATGTGCTCCTCGGTTGTTCGAGGTCACAGACTCGATGGCATCATCTGTCTCCCGATTCCTCCAATCACATGACTCTCAGACAGGATTATTTCACAACACCGAGGGTTTGAATTACTAAATTGTGGTGCGCTGCAGGGGTTAAAGTCTGTTTGTGTACAGGATGGAGGTATTTAATTTGAGGAAGGGACACATTGCATGACTTTTTTTATGCAATGAATGATAACTTTCATTATCATTTCATGTCCATTACTTTTTTGATCGATCATTTATTGTAGCAAATGTCCAAGATGACGTCTTAAATTGCTTGTTTAGTCCAACCAACAGTCCCCAAAGTAATTATTTTACAATAAAAAGGCTCAAAAAGCCTAAAATCCAAATATTAAATATTTGGCATCTTTGATCGATAAATGACGATTAATCAATGAAAGCTATTTATTCTTGTCTGTCAGCGAATTTATTGGCTAATCATTTCAGGACTGACTGCATGTTTTATAAAATTTAGATTTAAAAACCTCATCTCCCAAGCTTTCAGATTGTCCCTCTATGACTTTTCCTTTCTTTACGAACCAGTATTGTCCGAGTCACAGCATCACAACAGGAACTAGTACTTTCAATGGGGTGAATATGATTAAATATATTTAATCGAGAGCTTGTTGGCCCCTCAAATCCACTCCTCTTTCAGCTACCTCACCTGTGTTTGATCGTCGAGTTTCGATCAGAGGTTAGCTTGTGCTCAAACTGACACTGTATCTTTTTTTCTCTCCACAGCATCAGATGGATCCTTCCAGCAACTTCTACAACTACAGAACAGCGCTGAGAGGAGCCACGCAGAGATCGATCACCGCCAACAGCAGCAGGGAGAAGGTGAGGCCTCAACACCGCACACTGTACGAAACGATACTTATAATATCGAGCTGTAGGACCTCATTTGGTAGCGCATAGTCATAGAAGATGATCTTTTCTGAATTTTGAATATTTGAATATCTTTTTCAGTTGGTTCACCTGTAGTTCAGCTCCCATCTGAATGCAACTGAGGAGTGCAAATTAAATTTACATGCTGACATTTAAAGTGCAGCTTGTTGAATAATTCTAGCAAAACCACCACCGCTGAGAAATCCGGTCAAGTATTTGGATAAAGTCTAGTCAAGTCACTTGAAAAAGTTGAGATGGTTATCTTCACATACTGCATCAAAAACAAGAAGCAGAAAAACAGCCCACAGCTCTGCCCCTCGTTGTGCCTTGTTATCGTGTGGGGTCTGCGTTCCCATCGTGTTTACGGCATCAGCAGCCGCGGCAGTGGACTTGGACAACGGGGTGGGGGGGGTGGGGGCGGAGGTTGCATAACAGTGTAGCACAGAGGTCGAGTTGTAAGTGGGTCAAGATATGAGGAGGGTCTTGGTTTCCTCCTCATCAAACGTGTTTTGTTCTCTTGAACGAAAAAGAAAACATGGTCGCCTGCCAGATCACATAGTGTTCTCTGCTGCTTCTTGAGCTGCCCGCCCCGACCGAACCCGAACCAGCACAGAGCTCGTGTGCTGCCAGACGTTAGCGGTTAGTCTCCCCTCACACGTCACAAGCTGAATGAGTGTGTGTTGCGTGGAGACAGAGTGTACTGTCAATATGTATCTGGCTCCCTGAGGCTCGTGAGGGATGTTTTTCGGAGCTCAGGAATGCAAACAAACCCGGACAAGAGGTCGGGGTCATAAAACGGAAAGTTCCCAAGAAGTCTGGTATGTTCTTGCCTTCTTGCCTTTGTGACCTCTACTTTTAGGGAGGGGTGGGGGAGTTGTTTGTGATACCTCTAGGCATCCACAGTGCTGCTGTGGATCAACAAAGCCAACATTTATGCTTCATTTTCATCCCATTTTGCTGTAGTTTTGTTCTTTGCAGCGAGGACAGAAAGATTGAAATGATCTGGCAGTTGTTGCCATGTTGGTTCATTTGCTTGAAATAATATTTTACAAAGAAGAATGTAGAAAATGTGCCAGTTTACACCCAGTTGCACCACACGTTGTGCTTCTGTTGCTCGTTTTAATCGACGTACTGCAAACTTGGAAGGTGAATCGGAGATTTCAGAAGGAGGAGCTCGTCTGTTCGACTGACACACCGCTCTGGACTCTGCTTCTGTTCTGGGCGGTCAGAGAGGCCCTGAGGCAGCAGGTAGTTTCTGTGTTAACACATTAAGGGATTCAGAATCTTCTTGTACAATTACTTTATAATAATACTAATAAAGTTAAAGGGAAATTCTATTTTTAGACCTGGGCCCTATTTTTACAAATGTTTGGGTCTAAATGACTAATAGTTACCAAACGTTTTGGAATTGGTCCAGCAGATCGCCTCCACCGGCATCTGTGAACGGGCTGCAATGTAATCCTTTGGGGCAACTGCACCCGTGAAAAGTACACATCTTCTGATAGATCTCATTTTTGCCCGAAATCCAGACCTTGCGGCCTTCTGGCTCCAGACCTTGCAACATCCCCGATGTGTCCAGCTGTGAAAACGACTTCCTCTCTGCTCCTGTTGGGCACTTTTTTCCCTCTAAAAGCAGAACATGTGTGTACAGACGTGTGTGTGCATGCATGACAACAGTCTGTAAACAGCATCCTGCCCCTACAGACCCCTCGGAGTACACTATGTGCAGACTTTCTGACTTCACTCACATCGAGCTAACTAGTTTGTCAGCTGCACCCGAATTTTGTTGAATGATGGCGTGGAGGCACAGTTTCACACAAACAAGCTTAAAACGCAAGTCGGCCAAGAAGAGAGTCAAAGAGAAACGCATCAGAAGGATTCACTGGCTTGGCAAAACAACTATCTTGTAGAAAGAACTAATGAGGAGAGGGTGTGTGTGGTTTATTCAAGTGCAACCTCTGAATAACACACGGAGAACGCAACAAAAATGTGCATTTGATAAATTGCTCAGTCTGCTTTTAAACTTTTAAAAGCTCCACCATCATGAATGTTTGATGATCTTGGGTGGGGATGTGTTGGGACTGTCAGGAAAGAGGTGACACACTTGAGTTTTTTTTATAGGTCACTGTGCCAGATTGCAGCATCTGGAACAAAAGTGTTGGTGTGTGTTTATTTATCTGCCATAGCAACTGATAAATGTCAGATTTAACCAGCCAGTTTGATTTCCTGTTCCGTGTCGGAGAAGGAGAAATCCAATCAGTGTAAAATTGACCGTTATTTGAATGGAGTCTGGTGCTTCTTCCCCACCTTGCTCTCCATCAACATCCATGTTAGCGCCCAGACATGCAGTGACCTCAATCATTATGTGAGGGTGCTGATGAATTATTTAAGGGACTTTAAAGGGGAATTCTTCCTCTCTGGAAAACGTCCTCTCTGCTGTAGTCTCACTTCTCCATTTTTGTCCTGGGTAATTTTTGTTTTTCGGTTATTAAGGGTTGTATTTATACATGCTGCTACAGGCCTGTAAGAATGGAAAGCTAGCAGGTCGTTTTTTTCCCCCTTGAAATGATATTAAACATTATGAGAGATCCTCTTTGTCAGTCGTAATCCTTTTCCTTTTGAGTCTGTTTATGAAGATCACACACCTGTGAGTCATGTGGAAATCCCCCCCGCATCTTCTCAGTGAAATTAAATCCCTTTCTCTTTCTGTTTGTCTTGCAGATTGTCATCCCTTTCTTCAGCCTGCTCATAAAAGACATATACTTCCTCAACGAGGGATGTGCCAACAGGCTGCAGAACGGACACATCAACTTTGAGGTAAACTGAATTTTAAATTCCCTAGAGGGAGTTTCCCCGGCAACAGATTACACCAGATTTACCCTTTCTTTCCCTCCTGCAGCTGACTTCTGTCAGAAAACCTCACTGTATTTACTACACATGGCAACAGATTTGATGCTATTTATTACCACTTCCCTAAAGAGTGTTAGAGAATGAAGAAGTCCGACTTGAGTGTGTAAAGTTCAGCTGTGTTTCCATGGAACAAACACACCGACCAGTGAGCAAAGACACATAAGTATTTCCACTGGTCTTTGGTCACAGCTCCACTGAATCAGACACTATTTTAAGGATTCATTCTATCCAGGGAAACTCAGCTGATCCCTTTTTCTGTCCTGCCCTGTTGTGACTTTATACATTACGTTTGAACACACTAACAGAACAGAACAGCTGGCGATAACCACAGTGTAGTAGTTTATGTCACTGGGCATCTTCAGTGGAACCTTACAAAGATATATACCTCACTCCAAGGAAGTGTGACAGTAATAACATTTTACCATCTGGCTCGTTATTTGGAGCATGTAGTAAAGAAATAATAGTCAAGTCCACTATCCACATACTGTGTAGTGTAGACCCTTAAACAAACTTCTGAATATTAACCTGTATTGTCTTGTATTTGTGGTTTTATTTCAGAAATTCTGGGAATTCGCCAAACAAGTGAGTGAGTTTATGACCTGGAAGAAAGTGGAGTGTCCGTTTGAGAAGGATCGCAAGATCCTGCAGTACCTGCTGACTGCTCCAGCGTTCACTGAAGACGGTACGTTTATCATTGAATGAATGGATGATGTAAACGTTGGTGCAAAATCACATTTCCTGACACTGTTATATATTTGACATTTGGGAAAATATGCCTTTTCACTCTCTAGCCAAGAGTTAGAGGTTCAGGTTGGTACCAAGCTGTAGGTTTAATAGCATACAGACATTAGCTAATTAGCCTTGCTAATAAGCCTAGCTTATCATAAAGACTGTTAGCAAGGCGGCAGTTAGCGTGACTCTCTCCAAAGCTCAATAATTCACGTTACAATTTGTTTGAAATGTAAAAACGACAAGTTGTGGACAAATCCAGGCTGTTTTTAAATCAGATTTTATTTGACTTTTTCAACCCGCCTGTCAAGCATCGTTTGTAGCAACCTGGATCATGTGTTTGTATTTACAATAAAAGCAACACAGTAGATACAGACTTATTAGAAATCATGTGACTTTACAACCTGCAAAATTATTATCCAAACAGCTGATTGCTGTCACTAATAGAAGAGTATAGGTGTGGATTGAAACAGTGTTTTAGATATGTCCTCTGGTTCATTGTCCTTGATGAAATATAGTAGACCACAGAAAGACTCTTTTCCCACTAAGCCTCAAATCCGCCCACCCCCTGTCATCACCTCTCATACTCGAGCGACGCCGATAGCTTCGGTCTCCTTTAATCCACATCAGAGTCGTGTGTCACTGGCTCCGGCTCTTATCAGAGTCTTATCGGAGAGAGGCAGGGAGGTCTGTAAAATCCCCCTGACAATGAAGTGCACCGACCCCCACTCTTCCACAGCCAACACTACCATCCATGGGTGACAGTGTCGGGTGATAGTGAACATCCTCCTTTCAACCACTTTGTGCCTAAAAACAGAGAATCAGAGTGTGCAAGGGGAAGCAGGTGGATTTTAATTTGAAATCCTAATATGTGAATCAGCTGAGCTACAGGAAGCGATAGTAACCTTAGTGAACCCCTAAGGAAGCTTCAGGGACACTTTAACAGTTTTTAGGCTCCAAATGAAGTTTGAATGTGCTGGAGCAACGTGGATTTTTTTTATGTTGTTGGGATTTTACTGCAGGAAAAGAAATGAGAAAGCAACTTTAAGAGGACCAAAACAGAAATTCCAGTCACGCAGTAAGCTACATCATGTAAATATTACTACGCTAAAATGTAGCAACACTGCAAATTTGCCACTTCTGCAAAGCAAAGAGTCTGATGCAATATAAATCTTCAGAAACCCAATTTTAAATACTTAAAAAAAAAAATCCAAAGGTTGTATTTCCTTTTGCAAAAACACACTGTTTATCACAAAAAAGATGCTTCCTGTAATAGAAAATGAAGCTAAAAATGGGAAGAAAACGCAAATAGACAAATAGCTAAATGGCTAAAAATGTGAGCCAGAGTCCTGAATATTATGAGCCTCAACTGTTAGTCAAGGAAATCGGGGCAGCCAATAAGATGCCAGGAATCAGTTGTTCAGGTTGGATGTCGTGTTTTCAAAACTAATCATTCTAGAAAAGCTAATGATGTTTGATTTTCTCACTGCAGCGTTGTATCTGGCCTCATACGAGAGCGAAGGTCCTGAGAACAACATGGAGAAGGACAGATGGAAGTCTCTGAGGTGTGTATGAACCCCCACCCTCTTCTCTCACTCACACACACACACACACACACACACACACACACACACACACACACACACACTTACCCTCAGGGGTTTGGAGTCTTTCAATCACGGCTGTCACCCCACGTCCCCTCCTGCCTCCCCGCTGACCAGGCAGACCCAGAGGGATGTAGGTCGCACGCTGATGCTGACCTGCACGCTATCCAATAAATGCATTAAACACACACACACACACACACACACACAGGTGCTCATCATTCTTCTTGGTCACACCATCGCTTGTATAGATGCACGCAAAGGTCATTTTCACACAATTACATCCTACGCACACACACATACCGTACCCCCTTATCACACAGTACTCTAGACGTGAGTGAGTGAGTGAGAGAGAGAGAAAATGGTCTCTGTTCAGTCGGCTCTAACTCATTGAAGAAAGCCCCAGAGAGCTGACAGGGGGCTATTTCCTCTTGCTTCAGCATCACACGCTAAAGTTTAATGGACACGAGCTGACGCTGGGACGGTTTGGTTTTTTTTCCCCACAGTGACAGAACGGGTCGTCCAGCAGTCATGAGATCTGTCTGGTGCATCACCTCCGTTAAAAGGTTTTATTTTTTAACTCGATGGAAGAAAAGTGTATATAAAGCTGTGCAAACAGCAAGTATGTGAGGAGATGTGGGTAGGACTGATTGATTATGGCAAATCATAATCCCGATTATTTAACATAACTCAATGACTTTGAAAACATCATACATTTATTGAACTTTTAAAAAACGTTTCTTTTTAACAGTGGATTTCCTTGAACTTTAAGTGTTGCAGTGTTACTTTTCCCTCTTTTTCGTTCCCTTATTGTTTGCTCGTAGACCACCGAGCACACCGCTGTAAATGAGAGGGGTGCGCCAATAATCGCTTTCTCTATTATCTTGTTTTCATAATCGTTGGACGCCAGAATCATAATTGAAAATAAAACTTGATTAAATCGCCCAGCTGGTTGTGGGGTTACAGCCACATAGAGTGGATGCAGAGTGTCCTAAAAGATATCACTGTAAATACAGATGATGAGCAACACATTCGGCCGACACAAAAGTTCTCAAGTCTTCATTTAGATCTGCATTATTGTCGACATAGTGATTGCTACACTTTCTGTGGTCCAGCTGTGTAATAATCTCAGACATTTAACAACTAAATGTGTTTCTCATCTTTATATAGATTCAGTTATAACAGTATTTTTACCATTTCATGAAAGCTTTTTTTGTTTCCAGCCTCTTGCACAAGAAGCGATGCGTTTTTAACATTAATGATTTCGAAAGAGAAGAAAAACCCAGTAGTTATGGTGGCTAGCAGAAGCCGTCATTTCTGAACAAAGACAATGTCGCCACCTGCAAAAAAAAACCTGAATAATAAATATTAAAAATAGTAAAAATCCAGCAGCTAAAGAGTGAAAATTGGACTACACTAAGTTAGCCATAAGGTACTCGGATGTCGGAGCTGTGCATCTCTCAGCTTGTTGTAGAATTCTTCTGCTCCCTAGTGGTCAAAAATATATAAATTAATGCAGCTTAAACACAATGTATCTTCAGCCTACTTTTATGATCTCCTTCGAACAAAGCTACCTGTAATAGTTTTAAACTCATCCAAACCCAGTTTCTCCACAGTGTTAATTACAGATTTGATACATTTTTTTTCTAGAAAGACGTAGATCTTACAAAGAGGGAAAAAAGATCCCCAAAACATGGAAACTAACAGACATTATTTATGGACAGTGAACACATGAATCATAGCTGCAGGTTGCCAAAAACTGACCCCACACCCACATGTATATGACTCAGATCCTCTGGCAGGGGTCAGAGGTAAGGTTTTGGACCCAGGGTGTGTTGGGTTAAGCCCAGTCAGGATGAATCCACTCTGGTGTATGTGTGTGGTCACGTTCCCTGATCGCCTGCCAACCCCTCTCTGCGTCCCCCTGAGCTTTCCCTCCACTGCGACACGATCTGTCACTTTATTGCAGCCGAGCCGCGTCAGCAGAACGAGCTGCTCGGCTCTGCAGACTGTCTCTCTGCACACTCGTCATCCACGAAATACAAACTGTCGCTGCCACTCAGATTCTGCTTTTTTTAACTGCAAAACGTCCACCAAATTGGACTGAAATCATTAAATATCCTTGCTGGGAAAAGTTGTTTGCAGTTGTCCAAGATTTTTAACATTGGGTACACTGTAAAAATGTATTAATGTTCACTTACAGTAAGAAAAAAAGTGTATTATAAACCAGGTTTGTCAGGTTTTGAGCTGCTATTTACAATATGCTTTGCTCTTGAGTTAACGCAACAGTTTTTCCTCTAAAGAATAAAAAGTGAATAATCTGAACATTATCAATCTAAAGATTAGTTGTCAGCAAAATATTTTGCTGTTTTGCTCAAAAATGTAAGAATTAGTAAAGAGTAGTTGCCTTGAAATTTCAAATTTGCTCAACCTTTTATAGTGTTTTTAAAATATTTTTGCAGTTTTCTCATGGATCAGTTCAGATTCAGATAAAACAACATTTTGTTAGTTTTAGTTTAAATTGGGTTTAAAAACTAGCGGAAGTTGCGTTGAAATTGTGTTGAGTTACCATTTGTTTTACAGTGTACCATATCATGCAGCGTGAACAAGTCTTAAAAACAAATCAAAATCATTTCCATCGTTAAAAACGACGCCTTCAGAGGATTGTGCAGCTGTGATGGAGGTATACACACTGTGAATTCTTTTAGTCTCAGGTTTATCTTGTGACGTTAACAGCTGTCTCCTTTCTCTCCACAGATCCACTCTGCTAAGCAGGGTCTAAACCTCTAAACGGAAGAGACCAGAATAAAAGACAAACCCCCGACAAGCGAGCCGCGCCTTGTCGACGCCGCTGTTGTCCGAACGAAGTATCCCCGTGTTGGAAGGGAAACGACAATCTCTACTTTGGCTGGCGAGGATCTTTTGTGTTCCCCCCAGCTTCAGATTTCTATTAAGCTCTGCTTTTCCTTACCCTCTTGCTGTTTGTGCTGTACATTTCAGGACAGCTGTTTTTTTCATCTCTTTGTATGACTTTGTAGTCTTTTTTTAAAAAGAAAGAAATGCTACAAACCTTCAAAATTAAGCCAAAGGGTGTCGAGGTGCTTTTTGTCTGAAGCATTTCGCCCTGATAAACCTTCTGTGAGTGTAAAGGAGTCGTTGGGGTAGTTTGTTCCCCCGCTACTTTTCAACACTTTTTTTTTTTCCACTGAAGCTACAAAGTTAGCTGCTGGTTAGCTAACTCAACAGAAACGCTACTCGCTGGTTCCATAAGCCAGCATTCTTTGTATGGAGAACTCAACCCGTGCCCGCAATACTGTCGTTTATCATTAAGCTAGCCATTATTTGTAGTTTTGTTTCGTCTCCTTCCTTTTGTGCGATACCTGAGTATCTCTCGCTTCGTGTTTCTGAAGGTTTTGTTAATTGTGATGTGTGAGGGGGAAAAAAAAAGTGCACTGGCTGCAATTTAAATGAGTTTTTTGTTTGTGTTGTATAAAGTTATGTGATTTTTCTGACGCAGGAAGCAACACTTCCTTGTCGTTTATCTTTGGACACTCTCGAGGCCTCAGTATGCTTCGAGCGAATTAAGGCATCAGTAGCTTCGAGCGAATTAAGGCATCAGAGTCAACCAAAGTGTTTCTCATATGGTTGAACAGCGTCTGAAAATCCCAAATCTTTCACACGAAGCAATTGGGGTTTAAAGGCCAGTTCAGACCAAAATTTCACGACGAGACAAAACCGTTTGCAGGGAAAAGTTGCAGCGGTGTGAACTCAACTCAAGCCGGCCGATGGCGTCGCCTGCGACTCTGCTTGTCAAGTCGCCAGCGGATGGTTTTAGAACGCAAGGCACGTCACCTGTCTCAACAGCCAATCAGCTCGCAGCGAAGTCAGCTCTCGTTTTTTTATGTTTTCGCCTTTTCGTCAATACTAAAAATGCAACTGTAGCAAGTAACTCACTGTCCTCGTTCATATTTTAAGACGCTACAAATTCTATACAGCTACAAAAAAAAAGCTTGAAAAGCCGCCAGTTAGATCGGTAGTAGAAAAATGCTTGATTTTCAACATGATCTGGCGTTTCATCATCGACACAATCACTCATGTGAACCAAAAATCTTTTAATATTTGAAATGAAACGACCCCGTTGTCATATTGGTTTGTTATAGTAACAATTAATGGCTTCGAGAGTCTGGAAATATTTGGGTTTGGGTACCTGAAAAGGTGCTTGAAGTTTAGTCTTAAAAAAGCTGTACGAACCCTGAGACGATTCAGTCTTGTCTAGTCGCATTGCTGTAAACTGCCAGGTTTCAGATTGTTGAAAGTTTCGACTCGTCTCGTCGCAAATCTTCGATCTGAACCGGCCCTGAGCGAGCACTTCATTTGCAGCATACTGAGGCATTTAGCAGTGAGCTGAAATGGAAGGTGTGATGATAGTGTGTTTCCCGTTGTTCCTGATAGTCCGTGTTTAAATAGCTCTCTGCTGCTGAGAGAAGATAAGCCAGGCTGTGGGCTGCCATTCATACTTTCCCCCTTTTGTTCCTGCTCTGTAGAAAATGTGGTTGTGCTGCCCCCTGGTGGTTCAGTCGGAAAAGTGAATGGATTTCTGGTGTGGTTGAATAATGTGAACTGAGGATTTCTGTTTAACCCTACACATGCTAATTAATATCCTTTTTATGTTTTTATTCTTCATATGATTAAAAGTACAGTTTCCTCCATATTTGTTTTATTTATAAATCTATTTGTGTAGTCACATTATGTTGTCATGCCAATTACTATTATTTTATTGTTATTTAATTTTGTACTAGATACATAACATGCTTAAGTAATCCTCAGATATTGGCTTAACTATTATTTTTTTATACAAGTTTGTATGAGACACTTATTTTTCAAGGTAGTAGCTCAGAGTATGAAGTTAAATGTTTGACTGACATCTGCTTCGCCTTGACTACTCCTCCCTCAACACACAGTGCTGTTGTGGTTTATTGTGTACATAACTGTGTTTTTCTTTTCCCTCCCTGTGTTCATTCATTTGTATTTGGACTGTTTAAATGGAATAGAGGAACCACCGTTTATAAATGAATTAGTGTTTAAAAGAGAGTTAATAAAGAATGTTTAAAATGGTCGAGTGACTCTGTGGGTTTGTTAAATGTTTTGGTTATGGAAGTTTAATTTTGACCTGTGGGAGCTGTATGTGTAACAATAAGAAAGCTCATAGGTTCACTTACTATGAAATTCCTGGAAAAGTTATGAAATTAGAAAAAACGTTTTCCAGGCCTGGAATTAACAGAATGATTTGGGAAAAGTTTGTTTTGGCTATTGTTTAAAATATGTTCATACAAATCGCCAAACATGTCTAACATTAGGCGAAATACGTTCTTTGTATTACCAATTTAAAATCTAGTGCTGCGTGTCAGGTGACACATTGGTGTATGCAACTAGTTGGCGGTGGGAATGTCTGAAGTTAGCAAGCGCTAGCAGTTTGCTTATCCGCAAGTGGGAAGTGCATGTTTTAATAATGCTTGGCTTTCGAATGACAAATATAATACATGGCTCCAGAGAGAGGCAGACCCTAGCCTGCGCTCTATGATACTTAAAGTCGTGGAAATGGGGTAAAATATTATGGAGAAGTGTGGGAACCCTGTTACTACCAGCTTTATGAAGCTTTCTACCACATCTCAGACTATTTTAGTAGATTTTACATTACTGTGATCACATGATGCAGATCAAACTGCACAAAAAGGTGAAATATGACAAAATGTTCTCTTAAAATCACTAATTGTTAAAGATTCTCGATATTTATCAGAAACATGGAAAACACATTTGTGTTGGATGTTTGGGAAAAGGGTGGATCAGGGTTAACTTAACAGACTGAACATAAACTACACACTGAACTGACATTTGAACTCAGGAAAAAAAAAAAATCAGCTGAGCTGGGAGGAGACATTAAGGTTTGGGGTGCTAATGGCTACAATAGCAAAATTAAGAAGCGTGCCTTTAAGACTTTATATCATTACTTTCTCATAGTAAATTAATGTATTACAGGGTTCCTACAGCTTTTTAAGAGTAGAGGTCAAGCACTTTTCAAGCACTTTCAAGGTACCTAAATCATTTCCAGACTCTTGAAGCCTTTATCATCACATCTAAATAGTTACTATAAATGCCAGGAGACAAACAAACAAACATGACGACAGGATCGTTTCATTTCAAACATTAAAAGATTTTTGGTTCACATGAGTGATTGTGTAGATGATGAAACACCAGATTATCTTGAAAATCAAATATTTTTCAAGGAGTATATTCAAATTCAAGCATATTCCTAACCTTGAAAACATAACGGTTAAAATCAAGCATTTTCCAAACTTTCGGGACTTCGTACGAGACCTGCTGGTAATGTCGAAGCCTTGTGAGTTGCCTGTTCTAAACCATGTTATACTGGATACTACAGGTGATGCGTATTTTTGTTTTTAATTAACATAAATGATAAGAAATAATATTATTACCATTTAGATGCGTTTTTGGATCCACTATTACACCATTATTTGTAACAACACTGTAAAATCCCTTCGCTGAGACGCTGGAGGTTTGTTTTGTCTGCCCGGATGAATTCTGGTGTCAAATTCTGACAACTTCAATTACATGATCAAACCAGTCAAAGCAGCAGTGAATGAGCTCTTCTTGCAGAGGAAAGTGGGACTCACCAGTGGTAAAATGCTTTGCCTCCCTGGACCCTTTGGTACGAAGCATCACAGAGCGGCTGGACTGCGGCAGTTCACAACAGGAACAGACTGCATGAAAAGAAACACAAATGTAACAGAAAGCTGGTGAGGTGGGAGTTAACAGTCTGTGGGCTGCATTCAAAATCTGGATCTTATTACTTAACGCTGACACCAAAGGTTCTGCCACTATTTTATCATCAAATCAAACCAAATCTTAAATAACGTGACCTATCATGTGACATGTAGGCATAATTCAGTATGAATCAGGGACCTGAAAAACAAAGCTAGTAAGTGAAACAGACTTATTGAAGGTACACAAGTTATATAACAGAGAAAACATAATCTAAAAATAATAGAAAGCAATAAAAAGGCACTTCAGAAATATAAATATATGGCGGGACAATATTATAAAATGCTGTGTAAGACAAAACAAGAACTTTACGATCAATATTTGAGGAAGTCCGTGAGGAGACACAGCAGTGATGTGATCAGGTTTTCTGCTGATGTTGGAGTTGAATTTTTTTCTGCATGGAGGCAGAAACTAAAAACACATATTTGGCTCCACCAAGTGGCCAAATGAAGTTAATGCAACTGACAGAATGACACTTCTGTCACTCACAACAATGCACACAGATTTGAGGCAATGACAAAGTGAGATGAATAGCTTTTTAAAAATCATAATTCGTGCAACAAATACAACAAATTCATATGTGCAGTCACGATCACATCAGGCTTATCATCCCTGCTGACATGCTGTGGTTTGTTACCATATGATGATGTGTGATCTTGGAGACAGAAAGACAAATCATTGTCCTCCTCGATGGCATGATTTCCCTGAATTTATCATGTTTAAAAAAAACAAACAACATATGATAATGTGGAGGGAAAAAGAGGGGGTTCAAACAATGATGTTACTGTACTAAAATGTGATATTCAATGGCATCCAGAACTGATTATCCTATAATATGATATTCAAAATAAAGTCAGTACACTATCATACTTTGGTGTTTAAAGTGTGATGCATTGGGATTCATATAACATATTAGTCCAAAGTGTTCAAATTTCTGTTTAGTCACTTACAACAATATCCCGACATACTCCAGTGTTTAAAAAACATGACATGATGCAAACATCATGCAGTGCAGTGGAAGGAAACACATCATACTCTATGGTCTGCACAAAATGACAACACACATCACAATGTTTTCACATCATCTTCTTCCTAATCTCCATTAGTCCAGAACGTCATCATGTGACGTGTGATAGTAGTAGCGCCAACAAACGTCATACTTAATTACAACATTCAAAACCTCTCAAACTAAAGTTCTCCACGGCTGTGGAACTCCAGCTTGCTTCATCAGTATCTTGTTTTAAATCACTTTTGAAGAACTTATTTTTATCAAAGGCTTTCTTATAATCTTTTTAGGTTTATTTTATTTTTAACTATTGAGTTACACTGTACTTTATTCTTGACATTACACTTGAGTCTTGCACTGCTCTAATTTTAATTCGCCCATTGTTTTACATTTTATCCTTGACTATGCCTGCCTGTGTATTCATACATGACTGTATATTTTATTGTTGCGTTTTATGTTTTTGTTGTAAAGCACTTTGTAATGCTGGTTTTGATAACTGCTATACAAATAAACTTTTAAAATAACATTTTATTATTATAAAATATAACAGGGTTATATTGGCTGACCTGGTCACATGATAATGGGTCACAAGAAAAACAATCTGTTTCAAGGAATCAGAAGCCAAAAAAAGGTTATGAACCACTGCACTACACTTTTAAAAAAATCACACTTTACCTTTAAATGATGCCATGCTATAGATGAAAACTGCTGCTACAACATACGTACGGTGTGTTTTCATGTTTCAGGTGACATGTTGTCCTGAGGCAACTGGAAGTCAAAAACTGTTGAGCAGCAGACTGCACTGTGAACAACTGAATGCATCTCCAAATGCAGAACCTGGCCTTCTCATCAAAATCTCACCATAAATCAAGAGTGACTGGACTGATTTGGGGTCTAGATAACGTCATCTTGCAGCTAAACTAACCATATACTGTAATATCCCGTCAGCTAACCAGCACTATAAACACTGTAAACAACCAGAGGAGACACATGTAAACACGAGTACATGCAAACTACAAACAGAAAGCCAGCTGGCTGGCAGGTTTAAACCGGGACCTTCTGGCTTGCGAGGTCGCAGGGTTAAAAACAGCCATCGTGCAGCCGAAACAGTCAATTCTTCCAATGTGAATGTGTGTTGTGCCAGGATGCCCTGAAGTTACTGAAGCCCTGCACGGCCACCAGGAGAATGCATGTATTACAGTCAGCGAAATGCCTTCAGTGTAAACATGTGTGCTCATTCAGACTCTGTCCTCAGATCATTTTCCAGCCTCTCAGATTCCTCTCAGGGTTCAGGTTGGGAGTCAGTGACCTGGATTATTTTGTTGTGGTCCGAGTGCCGCGGATGAATCAGCTTTGGCCACCTGCCATTATTGTTCTGTGCCTGTCAATGAAATCTGCCGCAGGCCGGGCTGCTCAGACCGGCGTCACCGACAAACACAGTGGGAAAACCAATTAATCATTTCTGGATGTGAAAGAGTGCAGCTTTGGGTCTAGACTTGAGCTCGTCCAAACAAGTAAAATGCACAATGCGGACCACATGGAGACCAAGAGAGGAAAATGATCAGATTAAAAGACACATTGAGCATTGCACTTACATCTTGTGTTATCTCTCTAATCGAATCTCTTTCATTTCTTTACAGCTGCTCTGATGAATATTTTTAAACTAAACTCCCTTCAGCTCTACGGAGCCTTTCAGCATCTTTCAGATCATTATTTTGGTTTTCCGGCTGGCACCTTTACCGTTTTGGTTCACTCTCACTGCTCTCTTCAACAGGCAGCTGTTTTGAGCAAACAAGCTTTGATAAACCCAGTGACTGTACGCTACCTGCCCAGCACCAAACAGCAGACAGACAAAGTTAGCCACCAGCTGGTGAAGAAAGTGGAGCATCTAGCAGCTAGAAGCCAGATATTTTGCAGAGGAGCTGGTGCAGATTAAACCAGAGCCAAAACTCTAAACACACCTCCAAATGAATCATAACATTGCTCTGTGTCTGCTGAATGTGTGACTGTAATTTATATGTCAGATGTTGCATCTTGTTCCATTTCCCCCAAGTGGCCAAAAAAACACAATGCAGCTTTAAGGTCTTTTCAGACAGGGAGTGACACTCCTGCATACCTGCTTGGATCCGCGGGGTCTCACTGCACTCCTCATGTGAATAGACAGGCAGAGTAAACCCTCTATGCGTGGTATCCCTGCCGGTACAACTGTGTTTTCTTCATAGGTTATAGCAACATATTAAAATATGTCTTCTAGAAAATATTGAAAGAAAGTCTATAACTAAAGAACATAACGACTAACTTTCAAATTAGTTCAGTTAGTAGGTTTACTAGTGAGTTTAGTTTAGTTTAGATGAGAAAACACTGATAGGCCTATTTCAGGGAACTCACAAACAGCAAGGATCAGTCTGTCGTCCATTGATTTGCACTAAACCAGCGCGTACAGAAAAGTTCAAGACACTTCAGCTCTGGCAGCAGGCGGGCGTGTGCGTGTGAAGAGCACGACCGCGACGGTTTCACAGTTTTCAGAATTACTTGGCGCGTCAATCACTCCCTGTCTGAAAAGACCTTTAAAGTGAGCCTATGTAATACTATTGTGGCCACAAGTTACAGACAGTATAATGCTAAATGCTAAAACAGAGCCCAATAGTAGCACAAGTAGAGAAGAGTCATTAAGTCAGTGAGCTGACTCAGTAATGTCAGTTACACAGCAAGTTCTGCCCAAGTTTAATGTTAGCTAACATTAGCCACATGCTAGTGGTCATACCAGACCAACTAAAGCTGCAGCAGCAAAACTATTGAGAGTACTGACTTGAACAAGGTTGTGTTTAATTGCTTATGAACGTAACTTTTCAATTTATTTACATTTCTATTAAGATGATTCTTTTGACAAACTAATACAGAACAGGCTTGAGGCAGGACTCATAGCTAAGTGAGGCTGTTGATCTCAAATATCACTTTTTCTAACAGCCTACATGTGTGAATGTGTGAACAGCTATACATTTTGTTCCCAGAACTTAGTTTTACTAACCGGGCCTGGAGTCTGCACGGCCTCTTTGTGAATTCACATAATTTGTATGATTTCCTCTCTGTAAAAAAAGCTAATCTACATCATCATACATACACATAAACATGCAAACAAATGCCCATCTCCTCACATAAGCATCACATGACTTCCTGCACCATATCATCCCCCATCTTGCACAAATGTCTCATTGTATGCATGTTATGACATGTCTGTCTATGTTAAATCATTGTTGTGTTTAGTCTTGCTTCACAAAAAAAAAAAAAAAAAGTACTTAAACAGCTCTTTGGTTGTTTGCCATTTAGGGTAGTTAGTGTCTTTTACATGATTGTACTTCATGATTTTATAGTCTCATTTCTGTTTAATGCTGATTTTGTGGCATATTTTTTTTATTTTTAGCTTTCTTATGTTTTGTCTGCAACTCATTGTTATTGCTGCCTTCGCCAGAGAAATATTTCTAATGTCAATGGAGGTTTTCTGGTTAAATTAAAGAATAATAATAATAATAATAATAATAATAATAATAATAATAATAATAATAATAATTAATAAAATAGAAAAATGTGTATGTTTTTAACTGACTGGCAAAGTGTTAAAGGTTTCTGGATCAGTAACTTATTACTACAACAAACAACATTTTGGAGTTGACGTAAAAAAAAAAAAATAAAAAACGGGGTCTACGTCCCTCTCACCTGACCTGCCAATCGTACCGGTTGCACGCGAGAACGCGCACAGCCGAGGAGGATAGAGAGCGCGAGACAGAGCGAGCGGCAGAGGGAGGACAGGATGCGACCTGCGCTGTAGATGGACCGTTTCTCTGCGGATGCTCGAATGTGCAAACACACCATTTCTTCTTTTAACCCGTCTTCCAGGCTCGCGTGAAGGCTCCGAACACTCAATCAGGTGAGAACCGAGATTCACTCTGAACCGAACACGGGTTCATTTGTCACTCCCGTCTCTGGAGAAGAATGACGAGGCATCGGAAGTTGCAGGTGCACGATCCTCTTAGGGGATGTTTTAATTAGTAACCGAATTAGTTTGTAGTTAACTTCACGCAATCACAGTTGGAGTATATTCTTATAACGTGAAACGTCCTCAGCTGCGTGTGAATAAATCTGTTACTGGAAATCTTTTATGTGCTTTTATGTCAGTGTGTCACAGAGTTGAAGCTTTAAAACAAAAAGAAGGGCAGTTTTCATAGGTTTATAAATGATGTGAGAAGTTTCTATCAGAATAGACTTGGAGAACAGTGTGATCTTGATCTGACATCCACTCACAGCGTCCGAGCAGGAATGTAATGAATGAAGTCTACTGTATGTGTGAGTGGGAGGAGTCCCCAACAACAAACACAGGATTGTTCTCGGACATTTTTCCCCTCCATGTACACTCTTACTATGTGGACAGAAACATGCTTTAAAGATCACTTTAGAGTGCAGTTATAATGTTAAAGTTATTGTAATTTTATTTTTTTGTATACTTCTTAAACAGCATTTCCTTCCTTGCTGCTGGCAGATGGGGAGTGACTCTTGATGTAATGTAATACTTCCTGCCTTCTGAATAATAAATGGAGAAGACACACTCATTGACCATTATATACTGATTTGCTCCCTCTCCTCTCTCTTTCTCCGGTTTTCTCTCCTCACAGCGTCAGCTCTTTTGTCTGAAACCCCACTCCCAGCTTCCTCAAACAGACCTATTCGTGCTAAATGTCACCGCACTGGTGGAAAAAGCTCACTTCTCTTTGATAAGCTAGCAAATATTGAGTCTGAATCTCTCTCTCGTCTCTTCAGGTGATAAGATGGGGAATGGCTCGATGAAATCGAAGCGCTACAAACACACAGACGGCTCTGCTGCTGCTTCCAACAGTCGAGCCCACAAAGATAACGGTGGTGGGTTCAAAAACTCGTCCCTGGACTCCCTGAGGGCCCGGGTGGACGAGCTGGAGCGCGAGGGCAAGAGGAGGGACGAGGAGCTTTGTGCCAAAGAGCAGCAGATCAAAGGTCTCCAGGAGCAGCTGGCCAAACAGACGCGAGCTCTGGCCGAGCTGAGCGAGGAGCTGCAGAACAAGTGCATCCAGTTCAACAAGCTGCAGGACGTGATGAAGAACCAGAGCGGAGCCTCGGCAGGTCTGGCATCCAGGCCCCCTTCCATCAAAACCAGCGGCAAGAGCAGCCCCAACCTCAGTGTTCGCATCAAGGAAACCCTCAATAGAAGGAAAGGCGCCAAAGCCGGGGTGTCGGCCGAGCCCACGTCCAGGACCTACGACTCCAGCGGCCTGCCAAAGTTCTCATTTGAGAAGGTCCGGGTACCGAAGGATGCAAGGTGAGATGTTTGTCTTCAGGGAGGTTCAAAACACAAGAGGAGGGAGGAAAATGAGGCCGTACAGAAGGCAGTTAAAAGGTTCCTGATCCCCCTCAAGCTCAGTCCATCTCAGCCTCGTGGAGGAGAGTTAAAAATGCAAGCAGCAGCAGGAGTGGGTGGCAGGTGGAAGGTGGGCAAGAAGCAAAGATTTTAGCGTGATGACGTGCAAAAAAACAACACTATTCAGTCCAAGATTTTAGACTTACTGGCTCAAAAAAAGTGACACACAATATATGGCCAAAAGTATGTGGACACCTTTCTGGATGGTTTGAGCGCTTTAGTTCCAATAAAGGGAAATCTTAATGCCACAGTATACAGTTAATATTTTAGACATTGTGGTTTGTGTTTGGGCCTTTCCTGTTTCAACATGACAAAGCCAGCTCCATAAAGAAATGGTTTTCCCAGTTTGGTCTGGCAGAACTTGACTGGCCCGCACAGAGCCCTGACCTCAACCCCATCCAGCACCTTTGGGAAGAACTGGAACGCCAACTGTGAGCCAGACCTGATGACCCAGCATCAGTGTTGGACCTCACTAATGCTCTTGTGGCTGAATGGGAGTAAATCCCTGCAGCCCGGTTCCAACATCTGAGCGGAGGCTGTTACAGCAGCAGATTAAAGCCTCATGGTTTTGGAATACAATACTCAACAATAACATATAGGTGTAATCTTTGGGTGTCCACATACTTTTGGCCATGTAGTGTACGTTTGCTACTCTCATGAAACAAAACATGGCCTTTTGAGTTTTGAAGAAATTACGCATTATAGCCCTTTTTACAACTAATAGCAAAAATGCACACAATGTTATTTTTTCTCTCATTTTTTACCTTAAAACAAATCGTCGTCATCTCTGTACCTGCAGGTATATAAACAGGCACGAATCTAAATTTCTTTCCGATAAAACAGGAGCTCCACCACTCCCATGAAACACAATTACCTTTCTCCCAACTGTTATTTCATTGATTTATACTACAGTGTTACAGTATGTCCCACCCCGACAGGAAGTATATCAAATTAAGGAAGTAAGTCGATCTCAAAATGCTGCCTCATGGGGATGTTAAGGCTTCAAGCCTCAAGAAAGGACATTAAGGATTATATCAATAAAAAATAAAAAAAAGCTCAATAATGGCAAGAAGTAAAAATTGAATAAGCAAATATTTCAAACCATCAGAGCACGCTGAAGAGCTAAGATACTAAATATTAATCTTGTGTATGATAAGCCCTCTAGTGGCTGAGAGCAGGCACTGAGAACTACTGCTGAACTGCTGTGTTGGATGTGAAGACCTCCAGCAGGTGACTTCGAGGTCCTGCCCTACTCTAAAAACACACCACACTCCACAAACATTTGCGACCACCTTGCCTTTGGTCATTTATATTTTTCTTTTACAAAATATCTAGAAAAACGATGACTGTAAGGTTATTTTTGTACGTCTAGTATCATGTATGGTGATTTATAAGTCACATGACTAATTGATGTAACCAGGAAGAACTGCCGATGCCATTCTGATGAAGGTAAGAGAGCTGAAGACATTTGGGGAATAAATAATGGTACAGTGTACTGGAGAAGAGCTGAGTGACGTGTTATATAAGTTATATTGAAACTTGCAAAGTTAGAGACTACTCTAAAAACCTGACAGGAAATGAGACAGTACATTTAGAGATACACTGTACTTGATACCACTCTCATATCTGTCCATTTCTTGGCTCAGCAGTTGCCAGGCAACCAGCTGTGATTCCAGGAAGTTACTGGTAGCAGCCAAGAAATGGTCCGACACAAACACCGTTAAAAACTGTGAACTTTGGTGTTTGAACAGATAAAACAAACAAGATAAAAGGTGTTAATTAGTGAACTTTGGAGAGGCTGGTAAGTGGATTTTGTTACCTTTGGACAGAGCCAGGCTAGCAGTTTCCCCCTGTTTCCAGTCTCTGAGCTAAGCTAAGCTAACCGTCTGCTGGCTGTAGCTGATATGAGAGTGGTGTCGATCTTCTCATCTAATTCTGCATCAGAAAGTGAAAAACGCTTATTTCCCAAAATGTCAAACTAGTCCTTTAAAATTTCCTGCCCATTTCTTTCAGTTTCACTTAATTCTACTCTTTAAATAGAAAAACAGAGCAGTATGGAACAAAATAATGTCAGCTCAGCATCAGGGGATGTTACAGAGCTGGAAAGCTGGAGAAGTGCACATTAAATAATAATAATAATAATAATAATAATAATAATAAAAAGTTACAGTGAACTTAAAGCTCAATTATTAGCTGCTTTATGAGTTTACAGTTCATAACAATCAGTGTAAGCAGCGGTAGCTTTTCCCTTATTTAATACATTTTAATGTCACAGAAACTAGGGCTGAATGATATGCAAAAAAATAAATAAAATCATATTATTTAGACAGCTATTGCGATTTGAGTCACAGTTTTAGTGGGAATGGTGATTTTTGCATTTCATTTTCACTGAATGATGATGATGATGATGAAGTGATTTTTGCTGGGGTCTGTACCAAACAAGTATGTTCCCTTACATCTGGAGGATATGATTAGTAGGCCGGGGCGTCTGTGCAGCACCACAGTGCTTCATTTATAAAGAAGGTATGTTGTGACACATTGGACCTTCATCACAAAATTGCAGCTCCTGTGATTTGGATATTGCACTTGGTCATATTGCGATTTCGATAACATTTTGATTAATTGTTCAGCACTAACAATTTTATTTACAGCATATTATAAAACAGGTATAAATACTGTACAGAGCCCAAACACTGCTGGGTAGTTGAAGTCAAATACTTTTTTGACCACCTGGTTGGAGCTTTCAGGTGTCATCACGTGACCTACGTTTGAATTGTGTATTGTTATTGTGTGATAACAAGTGCTCATATGTTCAGAGGTCTGAGCATACCTAGAAGTAAAGACAACTGGACTTGCTGTTTGGTGTTGAAGACGTGTGAAGAGGTTTCTTTAAAGAAGCTTTATAAACCCTCTTTGACTGTTTTTACAAGTCGAGTCAGTTTTATTTATACAGGGCTTCACACTCTGTACAACATACGACACCGTCTATTTAACAAACCTTTAACAAGCCTAAAGACAGAACATTTGTGTCCACACTGCTTTAGGTCAGACTGATTTCAGTTCAGACTCAGATTCATCTTAAGACAAAATCTCCTCACTGGATCAGGAATAGCCAATAAAAGTCTGAAGAATCCAGGCAGAAAACACAGCATCATCATGGCTTTTAAATTTACCTTTAACACTCTGCAGACCCTCAACACACGCTGCCCACGTCTCTTCAACTGCTCTCTACTCTGATTGGCCGTTCAGCCGCTTTTTTGTTCTTTTACAGCTCAAATTAGTGCAAACACAAGTGGAGAGAGCTGAGCTTATGTGCCATTTAAAAAAAACACAAACAGAGAAAGTGTTTTACATTTGTTTTGGCGCTCTGACACGATGCAGAAAGATCCATTAGGATCAAATCCAACTGGAGGATCTGTAGGCTAATGTCACACAACTAGCTCAGCGAGACAACAAACAAACACAAAAGGCTATTTAATGAGAGCAGTAAGTCTTGTTTGATTTTACCAACATGAAAGCCAAATTGCCTTTTTTGTTCTTTATATTGTACAACATGAATACGGCACTGTGCATGCTCTGAATAAATGTGAGCATGCAGAGTCTCCCGCTCTCAACCTGATCCTCATGTTTAAAACATATGTTGCTAATAAGCCCCGCATGTATTATATAACCAAAACTAATGTAAATGAGGCAGTCTGGTACCCTCACGCAGACTGGCCCTTTGAAACAGAATACTCATCTTCTGTGAACGACGATGTAACACGTTGCAGACGCTGGCAGAGTAATGACACAGCTAGGTGGGAGGAAAGGATGTGGGTTGAAAAATAAGAGGACGGATGGATGTCATCTGCTCTGGTTTTATGAAGCCCAAAGTGATAATTTATTACACACGATAAGGTGGATAAACAGACCACCCACCACCTGCACCGCTCACCTCTCTGAGCAGCGGCCGGGTCTCATGATCTATAGTTAGCGTTCAGCCGTGGCTCTTAACCTTTTTCACTTTACAACTCCCCAAAGGAAGTGATGTCTTCTTCTTACGGCCTCTCGCTGCAGCTGTTAAAATGCACAACGGTGAACTTTTGACAGCTCACCATGATTTTATGTTTTCGCTGTTTCACTTGATTCATTGTCGGAAAGAAGCCCAGAGGCTGCGAAGAGTCATCTTTTCACAGGAGACAAAATATTTATCACGCAGGCTAAAAACGTGGTGAGTAATGTGGATGTGGGCGTCCTGGTGGCTCAGCGGGCTCAGGAACGGACACATAGCTGCGTTCAGCGCCGGGGGAAGTACTCAAAAGTAGCCTTTAAGGACAAGTATCAAAACTACAATGGAAACATACTCCATTACTAGCAAATGTTTTACCTCAGTAAACATGAACAAGAACTGTAAATAAAACATACTCTGGTGTCAAAAATACAAAGTTAAAGTACTCACAGAGAAGAAGGCTGTTTTGCTGTTGTGTGAAAAACATGCATCTCCAGTTTTGGGGATTCATTAAAGAAGGACATGAAGGACAGAAGGAAAGAAAAAGGGAAATTAGGAAAGAAACGGCATATGAAGGAAGAAAAGAAGGAAAGAAATAGATAAAGAGGGAAGGAGGAAGCAAAGTAGTAAAAAAATAAGAAAGGAAGAATCAAAAGGAAGTAAAAGAAGGAAAATGGAAAAGATGAAAGAAAAACCAAACAGAAAGGAAAGAAGAAAGAACAGAATGAAAGAAGGAAGGAAGAAAATAAAGTAAAGAAAGACACAAACAAAAAACAAAGATGGAAGAAGAAAGATGATGAGACTGACGAAAACAAAGAAGAAAAGGAAAGTAGGAAGGACAGAAGAAGAAAAGCAAAGAAGGAGGGCTGCAACTAACTGTTATTTTCATTATCAATTAATCTGTTGATTAATTTCTGGATTAATTGATGATGAATCATTTGGTCTAAAATATCAGGAAATAGTGAAAAATGTCCGTCATAATTTTCCATACACAATCTGATGTATCCAAATTGCTTGTTGTAGATTTTCAATTTACTAACCTGGAAGAATAAGAAAACAGGCAAATATTCACTAATGAAAAAATCTGGATGCAGGTTTTTGGTATTTTTGCTGAAAAAAAATTAAAATAAAAAATATATTATTGATTTCCTAATTATCAAAATTGTTTCTGATAAATTTCTGTCGATCAACTAATCGATTAATTGACTAATTGTTTTGGCTCTAGATGGAAGGAAGAAAGGAAAGAAAGAAAGGAAAAAAGTAATTTAGTTTCTCATTTTGTATTAAAAATCTGCAAAGTAACAAGAAATTACATCTGTAGTTAAATGCAGTTGAGTAAAAAGAAAAGTCCAACTAGATGGAAACACTGAAGCTGCAGGACAAGTGCACTTACACTAAATACAGTACTTGATTAAATGCACTCAGTTACTTCCACCTCAGCCTGCAATGTCCTGAGTTTTAAACTGCCCAAAGGTCTTTATTCCTGTTTCTCTCTGCTCGTTTCTTCTCTCCTCACTGACAAAAACATGCTGAAGTCACAAAAACAAATCGAAAAGCAAAGATATGTGACAAACACAATGTAGCTCTTCCAGTGAAGTCCATTACAATCATTCAATAGCTAACACCTCCAGCAACGTTCAGAAAACACCACTTATTTCCACAGCAGGAGCCCCACTTCTAACTCTTCCTCTGTTGCTGTGACAGCGTGAAGAAGCTGCTGACAGACGCCCTGAACAAGAACCAGTACCTGAAGAGACTGGAGCTGCAGCAGATCAAAGACATGGTGGAGTGCATGTACGAGCGCACCTACCAGCAGGGAGAGTGCGTCATCAAGCAGGGAGAGCCTGGGAACCATCTGTTTGTCCTGGCAGGTAGGTGCAGTCCTGTTTGATCGCCTTTCTTCTTCTTAGTCTGGAAATGAATGAGGAAGTTAGCCTTTTCTGTCCACTTCCTGCAGTGGCTGATACACCTCAGATTAGTACTGTCACATACACATTTTGGATATCATCACATGACATGTAATGTCTAATAAGAAGCAGTAGCAACATGTGACAATTAAAGCTGGGATGTTCTATGAGGAAGTCAACAGTCTGCAACATCAGCAGGTGAAACCACTTGAGTTCTTTGTTGTTGTTCTTCTTCTTCTTCTTTGTCTTTTTGAGTTTTAACGGCTGTTGGCAACCAGCGTATCAGGTGCATCACCGCCACCTTCTGCTTCGGAGTGTGAACCACAGATTAAATCCTACCCATTAATCCAGTTTGTTTGATGGAATCAAAGAAAAGTTTTATTGTCTGCTCCTCTTGGCAGCTTCATTAATGTTTTTATACTGAAAGTCTGGATTCCAGCCCTCCTGAGATCTTCCTGCATACGCTGCCTTTCTTGCTGACATGTACAACAGAGATTTAGATTGGAATGACCAAGTCTTATTTATTCTGTTGAAAGTGACCTTTTCTTGACCTACCTGTGTTTCTAAACGATGAATTGACTTGACTCTCTTCTACTGCCTTATTCCAAACTATTGCCTTGACCTCTGATTTGCTTAATGAGTTCTTCCTCTCTGCTTGTTGAGTGTAAATCAGTGGGCGGAGTCTTTGGGTGGAATGAAAACCTGCATCAGCCACGTCTGTTCTAAAGGGACAAAACACTCTTACAATGTAGAAAATCCCGGGAAATGAAGAGTGGCACATTTTTACAGTTTTCCTCCATTGATTTGTTGCTCTTCAGCCAGCTGTGCTCCAAGACTACAAATGAACTCATTAACCTTCAATGATATCTGTTTTTTTTCTTCACACAATCACATAGAAAACATGGTTTGCAAAAACATTTAACACAAGTGCAGATTTCAGCCGATTTCAGGTGTTCGCTAAAAAAAAAAATAATAGAAGCAAAGAGATTTGGAAAAGAAGCTGTGATGTAGGTGGGGAAACCTGTGGAGAGACAAGTTGTCCAATGGTGTTACAGTGCCATAAATGGTCTCTCCTCCATAAAAAAAATGTAAAATATTTCAATGTGTTGTTGGAAAATGTACATACCTAAATCTCATGTCCAGGTCACATCCTGAGGTCATGAATGTGGCCTGTGATGACATCATTGTAGTCATGCCAGAGTTGAATTTGTCACACAAATGATTTTATCCGAGGTGAGAACATTACAGAAGGTGTGATGTCGATGAAAATCCATGACCTGATAAATAACAAGCCAGATACGGAGTTGTACATGAACAGATAGCCTAAATTACTTTGCTAGAAGTTTTTTTGTTGCAGTATTTTATTTTTTTATTTGATTTTGATGATTGTATGAAGAGTTTTAAGAACGCAAACACCTTTTGGAGCGGACATTTGTGGTTCTGCAAATGGTGTCACGTATTCTCAAAACTGGGCCCAACAATCCATCAGAGAAACATGAGAAAACTGTGAATCAACCTGAGGATTTATTATTTGTCTCTTTAGCCATGTGTATCCTTCCCAATCTGCGTATTATCTTACATTTGACTACATTTTAAGTGACCAATTACTGAGTTTAAATAGTGCTGACTGCAGGGTTAGAGGCTCTGAAATTAACAGGAAGAATCTGAATTTGGCAGGAGTCACCTGCCACACCAGCACGCAGATTATTGAGATGCTTTTATGACTATTTTGGACTTTGTGTGTCCTCAAACTTTGCCCTTACTGGCTACCATACAGCCTCTCTGACCACGAGCCAATCAAATCAAAGTGAAACAGCAGCTCTGATTGGTTCCAGTGCTCTATGCAGATTAATGGCATCCAAACTCTTGCACACCTTTGTACCAGTTTGAAAGGTTAACTAGCCCAGTGTTATTCTTTGAAAAATGCAGATTCTAATTACTTTGGCCAGTGAAAAGTATTCTTGGAAGGTGTATAAAATACACATTCCTCAGGTTCATTAGCTCTTGGCAGGAGAGTGAAAAAGTTCATTTAGGGCACTAATGTATTCATCCAGTCACCCAGACACAGTGTGTTATGAAGTACATGACACTGAAATACACCATAACCCTGCTCTATGTTTACTGTTTTATATATCTACGTATCAGTTATTTACTTCCGTATTCATTTACTTATTAAAGTACTTGTTTATGTACTTTAATAAATGAATTTAATGGTTGGTTGGTTGTTGTTTGGTTGATATAGAGAACTTACTGCTAAGCTTTTCATCTACAGTAACCGGTACGCCCCAAACTTCACTGGCAACTCTCTCAATGTAACTAGGCAACAATGTTTTTTAGATGTCCACATGGCCTCTTAACAATGGCTGGCCATCTGCTAGTGTGGTTGGTGGTGAAATAAGCCATTCACAGACAAAGTGTCCCAGTATTTGTTCTGATGTCTGCTGTTACAGTGATTTCTCACCCTGGATAGGAAGATGCAGCAGTCCGTCCAGTGGAGTAACTGTAACAAGTGTAATCCTGACGCAATCAGATATGTCCAAATATGACCAAACCTATTCATAGAAAGTCGTAAATGACACATTCAAATACTTGTTTTGAAATGACTGTAAAAAGATGAATTTTTAAGACAGACAGTACAACACAATCTTAACTGCGATGTTCCTCTGAAAAAGAACAATGAATCTATGGCATGTTTTACCACCAAAACTGAATTCGCTTTTGTGATGTGAATAGTTACTAAGGAATTAAAACTGCTCAAGACTGATGATTATTCACTAATGAAAACCCTTGAAATAATCACACAGACGTCAGGAGCCAGCGATTGTTATCTCATTAATGAAGTCTTTCATTTGAGTCATAATTTGTGCAGCAAATTATTTTGTTTCAGGATCACTGATGGACCAAGAGCCTAAAAATACATGTTGTGGCTTAAGTTACACTAACAGTAGGTGGGCACAGATGGCAGGAAGGAGGAACGGAAGAAGGGACAGGAATATTTTGTTGTTTTATATACTGTATAAAGGATTTAGCAATACATTTTAGCAGAGGTGGCCCCAAGAGGAATTATTATTGCAATTATTTGTGATACATGTCAGAATTGATGTTGTTAAGAGGCTCTTAGAATTCACAGGAAATGAAGATGCAGGAAATAAAACCTGCAGGTCTGTAAGGACTTATTTCTACTGAGTCTCTGTATCAGATACCATACTCCTGCTTGTTTGCAGGTATTATTACAGGCTCTATCCATATCTACCTGCTGGTGAAATCATGAAAAGCACAAGAAAAATGTTGTGATGTTCTAGCCTAAGGATCCTGTCATTCGATTCTGCCTGTAGCACGTGTCTTTTCGTCTGTGTCCTAAATGTGGGTTTAAAAAAACTATCGATTGTCCTTGTTTCATATTTGCAGATGGGAAGCTGGATGTGTTTCAACATAACAAACTGCTCACATCGATAGCGGTGTGGACCACGTTTGGAGAATTAGCCATTCTGTACAACTGCACACGGACTGCATCGGTGCGAGGTAACGATTTTTACATTTATATAGTAAAGACTAAAACTAACTCAGAAGTCACTTTTACATGTTATGCATCAGGCTGAGGCGATTCTTCCTGAACATGACAGAGCAGTCGGTCAATGTGTCCATGATGGCTGATTATGGACACGCTGACTGCTGCAGGGAGTGATTCTGTGACCTTGTGGCAGACGTGATCAAACGTCACGTAACACAAGTTTAATGTTGTGTCCCATTTCTTCCCCTTTGCTGCCGCCCCTCCCTTCTCAGACTGTGCATTCACATGAAGCGTAGTGGTGTCCTAATTCCAAACTTTGCTCCATGAAGTCAGGCTCTCCACACATAATGAGCAGTATGAGCTGTGTGCACCGCAGGGTGGGGCATGGAGAACTTATACTGTGGCTGAAGGTAAAAGATGGTCGTGTCTAGATGTTAACCCTAGATCTGCGAAACTCGCAAGATTTGTTAGGAACCAAAACAACTTGGTTAGGCTTTCTGGCAGAAAAGCTTTCTAACACGAGACTCAGTTCAAGTGCGAGGATTTCGCAAATCTAGGGCTACCATCTAGACACGACCGTAGTCGCCATAGCCACCTTTTTTATGTTACTGCCCAAGGTGGCCAATGAAAGTTTGTATCCCCATCATATTCTCTTATATCCCCACAATGCACTCCTGAATGTAATCTGACACTTCTCTGACCTTCATCCGAGTTGCGGTGACTTCTCAAAGCCGAGGAATCACCTGATAGTGAGAGCAGGAGAATCAGATAGGTCATTAGACCGGAGTAAACAAGCTTTTGCATGGGTGTGTTGACAAAGGCTTTACGTGATATCCACAGCTTTGCATTCTGATTGGTTTTCACCTCCTTGGCATTTGGAAAGCGCATACCATGTACTATGTGAGTGCTCTTTGTCCGGGTTTGTATATTTAACCAAGTAATTGACTGGTGGCCCCTGGGGGAGGGACGCTGAGTTGACCTCGATATTCAGGGTGAACTGGAAAAGCCTTGACAGTTTGACAAGTCTCTCAGTGGGATTTACATGATAACAGATGAAGTGGATAAAGGGGGAACTCTTTCTTTGCTACCGGTTCGTGTCAAACTTTCACAGCTACTTCCTCCTTGTACCAACAGAAGCCCTTTTCTGTAGATTTGATGTGACTCACCACCAAGATGGAAGACAGATTACAGTGTTTTTCTCGCCTCCTTTGTCCATCTGACAAAACAAAACAATACATAGTTTCTTTGTGGCGATAGAGGGCTGTAATTAAACTAGAAAATGGGAAGAAAGATAAGGGAGCAGAAGAGAAAATGTTCATTTTTCTGTTGTCACTCACCATTCCATCATCGTTATCCGTCTACAAGTTTTCCGAGACTCTCTGCTATTGAACACAGCTGTGGCTCCTTTAGCATTTACTAACCAGGGACACAGGTTAACTAGTTTTTCATCACTTTCTGATGGATGTGATGTTGCTTTTACAGCGGTGAACAAAGTGAGGACGTGGGCTTTGGACCGGGAGGTGTTTCAGAACATCATGAGGAGGACGGCTGAGACGCGCCACGAACAGTACCGCAACTTCCTCCGAAGGTTAGCGCCCAAGCTGTAGCCAATAAGCTAGCATCACCTTACCGTTCTTGTAAGAGATAACGTACAACAAACTTTCCCTATATGATATATGATTTTAATGGACTACCGCCAGCCAATTAGGAACAAAGAACTTTTTAGAGGACATGGTAGAAATATGGTTAACAAACATCCACACCAAACTATCTGATGGTTAGGGTACTAAATGACCACCAGCTGGTAGCCAGTGAACAAGTCACTTTGTCAGTTCAACGCTGTACAAATCTATTTGACTGGTAATATAAATAGTAGGTCAAATTCCTGATTCCTGGCCAAATAGCCCAAAACAAAAAATAGCCCAAGTAATTGGGATTTGGGAGCACTGTTGGCAAATAAAGTTAATTTTGGACAAAGTTAAATCAATACAATTTTGTCCCATGGATAAACTACGTGGTTTTAGCAAAAAGTTAAAGCTGCATTAAGCAATTTTGGACCACTAGGGGGCAGAATGATTCTAAAACAAACTCATAGCTACAGATCCTTGATACACCACTGGTTATCAAGTTGTTATGGGTAATTTGTTATCATTCAGTTAGATACACTAGATACTAGCAAACACAGGGCAACATGGGATCCCATTGGAGTCTTGTTTGTGTCCATCTGATGAGTACAGTGTTCAGTCAACGTTTTGGCTCTGGTTTAGTCTGGTTTGGATGGTCTCCACCACCCCCGTAAAATTATATATTAATCTTGTCTAAACTGTGAGAACAAGAGGCTAAAAGAGGCTAAAAGCTGAACAGAGCTGCAGAGTTGGGCAGTCTAAATCCTGTAATTTGTCAGTTACATTGTCCTGGTGCATTACTTGATTACTGTGACACAGGAAATATAGTTGTACATGAAAGGTCCCTGGCAGCATGTGTATAGTCATTTGTATTATAACGTACATGCAGAAATTAATGTTCATCATGTGTGTTTTGTCCTTTCTGTCAGTGTTTCACTCTTGGCTAATCTACCAGAAGACAAGCTAAGCAAAATAGTGGACTGCCTCGAGGTGGTAAGTAATTCTGTCAAACTATCTATATTTCTACTGGAGGGACAATTTGACTTTTCATTGTATTGCCTTGGTATTGCACAACCCTCTGGCAGCTCCTGGGAGCCCCAGCATTGCAGATAGCTGCTGTCAAAATATCATTACCATTTGGCCATATACCATTACTGCATGTCAGCATATTCTTTCTACCTCCAGTCGGCAAGACCTCACAAATTACCTTGTTGATGAACAGAGCTGATATTATTCCTGTCATCGCCGGGTGCTGTATATTGTTACCATAATTATTTGACCAAGGCCCCAGAAAGTGTTTATTCAAATGGGGGACGAGTGATTTCTTAAAGATGTGCGAGTGACAGGCTTTTGGTGTGAGAACATGCAAGTGTGTAAAAGTGAATGTGTGTATGAGTGGGTATGTTGAAACATGCAGGAGAAAGGCTTACTTCAGTTCCCCTCCATGAGCATTGTATTTCAACAGTGAAAGAGAAAACGGAGCGGAGCTTGTCAGCTTCGGCTCAAAAAACAGGCTTTCTCAGCGTCTTTCCACAATGAAAACTTCAAGGACGTTCTTTGCAGTCGTTGGTCGTCCCATTACTTTCCACTACGGGAGAATTTCCTTATTCAGTCATTTCTGATGGAGCTGATTCTGTTGCCTCTCGGGGGGGGGGCGGCTGTAACCTAATAGTGGTGCAGATGTTCGTCGAGAATCCGCC